>NQII01004561.1:22194-81536 GCA_002778355.1 Clitarchus hookeri
ACGTGTTTACAATTATATTTTCAATAATTAAGTGTACTTCTTAATTAACTTTATTATTGATCGCAAAGCTGTAATTGTTTGTATTTCAATTTTATTGATATTTATTAAATTATCTAATTTTATATTCCGTCATCGTCCACAGAGCTCCATGCCTCTTCCACTTATATACCACATCCTCACACACTTACAATAAGTTATAGTTATTTTTTTCTAATACTATAATCACTAGAAATACTTTTTATGGGAAAACAACGTTTGCCGGGTCAGCTAGTATCATATATATCATATATCTATCTCTCCTCCCTCTCATATCTCCTCCCTCCTCCCTCACCATCCCCACCATCAATACTTTGTATCACCTCAAAAAACCCAGCTCAGCTTGCTTGCTCCTTTTCTCTCATTCTTCCTC
The DNA here is from genome assembly GCA_002778355.1 of Clitarchus hookeri. Lineage (NCBI taxonomy): Eukaryota > Metazoa > Arthropoda > Insecta > Phasmatodea > Phasmatidae > Clitarchus > Clitarchus hookeri. The sequence continues at coordinate 22,604 of NQII01004561.1, forward strand.
TCGCACAGCATCTCTCCCTTCCACTCAACCCCTCAGTTGCCACGCTGTCTTTCCCCTCTTCTCAATAACAGTTTCTCCAGAAAGCAGTTTGGTGGTGGTTAGAGGAGAAATGCGAAGGACGGGAAATGCTATGAACTGCCGGATGCCATCACTCACATCGCACCCTTCCCACTCTCTCTCTCGCTGTCTCTCTCGCCATCTCTCTCTGACCGAATGCCACAGCCAGCAGCAGCTGTATGTATGTGAAGAAGCGCACACATGCACCATCGTCAGCCCAGCAACAGCCAGCCAACCGGCCGGCCAAGCACTCACCAGCTGGGCTGGCAATCTACACACAGCCCACATGGTACGCAATTCACAACCTGTGTTGAGGCAGTTTGACATCTTCAAATAAGTTTTATTGTAGTACATAAGTTTTATTTATGAAAAACCAACATGGTATAATTATTTATATACATGTATAACATAGNTGAAAAACCAACATGGTATAATTATTTATATACATGTATAACATAGCAAAATAAACTTTTTTGACAAAAGTGAAAAATCTGAATAAGGGTTGCACCCCGCTGTTTGAAGACACAAAATTTGCTTAACATGTGTGACCCATACTCTGGTAAATACAGTATATGCCAACACATGGCCAATTAAGTCTGCCATTTTGTAGGATAGCACCACACAAATAAATAAAGTTTTTATGCCATGTACCAGGAAACGATTGATTCCTACCAAGTTTGGCAAACAAGCAGTACTGCAGTAGATGATGATGTAAACTGGTATCTTTTAAATAGGAAAAAAAAATACTTATTTTCAAAATGGTAGCCATATAGCCATTTTAGCATGATTTACTATATTGTTGAAACCACATAATAAATTCCAACTTAACTTTGTATGCTTGCAGTAAATATTACAACTATCAAATGTGTCTTCACAGAACCTCTTTTCTCTGACATTTTGTAGGATAGCGCCACACAAATAAATAAATAAATTTGTATGTCATACCTTGAGAATCATTTGACCAATTCCCTACTAAATCTGGCAAACACGTAGAACTGCAGCAGTGTTGTAAACTAGTATGGTTTAAATACGTCAGTAACTTATTATCAAAATAGAGGTCATAAGTTTTTTTTTTTGTTTAGTATTGTTACCTGTCTCTGGTCTGCATTGACCTTGGCCCATCCTGTGCGAGCGAGCGGAAGAGGAGGACAGAGAAGTTGTATTATAGTGGGCTGCGAGAACAGAGGAATGAGGGTCAGGCAAGCGATAAATCCAATAAGCGCTTATTTTGTTGGGAAAAGCAAGCCGCCAAGATAAGTCTTTTTGCGTCTCGCACGCTGCTGACCTTCAGCAGATATAATTGCTGCATTTATATGAAAAATGTTCTGTTGGTTTACTACCCTAGTTTCACTCAGCGTGACTCTGGGTGCGTCAAACTTTAAAGGTCAAGGCCAGCCAGTATAAAATTGTGACAGGCCTCCGAACCGGGAGTTGTTGAGTGTACGAGTGGCTGGAGTTTCAGCGATAGACGAGAAGCGAGAAAAGAAACGAGCGGAGAGAGAGAAGTGACCAGCAGGACGAAAATCTGCAACTGCGAGCATCAGCACAACAAATAGTGTGATTGGCAGACTAGACTGTTGGACCGGACACGTGAGTAAAAGACATTACAAATTATGGTAAGGGACATGGACTGAAAGTGTGCTAATGATGAGTATGAGTTAAAACCAAACAGAGACAATAAGGATGTTAACTAAAGTTAAAATAGACAATAAATATTGTGCTCACTGGGACTACATAAAATGAGGAATAATGGAGATAGATAGATTAACACTGCAAATAATAGATATGTGAATATATTAGAACACAAATTTAATTATTTTATTTTTATTAAGACCTGCATTCCTCACGAACTCAGATAGACCCCTCAGGCAACCTGAAACACTGGTGTCAGAAGTGGGATGGAGGCTATTGTTAAATAATCAATTGTAAATCCGGTTAGGCAATACGCTAGTAATCAGTCATATTAAAACAAAATAATTAATTGTAATAGTTGTAGACTGAAATCTTAAACACTGTTTTGTACAACCATCACAGTGAATGTTAACTAGAAAAATGTTTGCAGAAATGGAAGCAATGTGAGCATTAATTGAGAGATTAAGTACCCAAGTGAGCGCAAGTGTTAATAGCATTCATTCGTAAATTATTAGTGTGAAAAAAAGTGTAAAGAGAATGTAGACAGGAAAATAGACACTAAATGAAAATGGAAGGCATTAGCGAGTTAGTGAACACGAGAATTGACAGTGTGAATGAAATAGAGAACAATGTCAGTGGGAGGATGGACATCATCGAGAACGTAATGAGTGTAATAAAGACGGAATGGCAGGAATTTTTCCAGCAGCAGAGTTCCAGGACCACCACATCGACAGTGAGAAAAGTGAAGCAGCAGTGAAAGTCTAAACATAGAGAGCAACATCGGAGGAGAGCAAGTAGATCTGCGACATCGATGTTGCGCAACCAGGACTGGGGGAGGGGGTCTCAATTAAGCCCACCCCTTACGATGGCCAGACTTCGTGGCAAAAGTACCAACACCAGTTTGAAATAGTCGCCACCCTAAATGGCTGGGCAACTGGACAGCGGGCTTACTGCCTTGCCACTGTACTGATCATACTACGATCTCTGCCAGAGCGACATTGACTGGAATACCACACACTGGTGTATGCCTTGGAGCTACATTTCGGCGACCGGTACCTTTAACATGCCCACCATTCACAGTTGCGAAGCCACACCCAGTGACCAGGGAAGCCACTGCAGGAGCTATAGCAAGACATCGTGCGGCTGTCTTGACTATCTCTGGAAGGGTGATCCGAGGAGGCGCGCAACATCATCGCAGTCGGCTTCTTCATCGATGTAATCGCAGACACAAATGTACTGCAAACAGTATGTCTGGCTGTACCCCACAACACGCAGGACACCCAGGCACGAGCACTGGAGATGGAGTCAGCAAGACAGGAGCCGGCACCCCAACATCCCGTATGCACAGTGACGCTGAACAACGATGAAGGCAGAATAACGAAGACACCGAAGGAGTTGCAGTTGGCTTTGAGCGACATCGCTTCCAGGGTTCATGCTACAGTGCTTCGCCCTCCCCACTCAAACGGAGGGAGTGTTGGTCATGTGGACAGCAAGGGCAACTGAAAGTCTATTGCCCACAACAGCAGCAGAAACAGAAGCACCAGTGAGATGAACAAATGGCTTCGATAAGCGCATGCAAGCACTTGTGTGAAGGAATTTGTGAGCTACGTGTGTATGTCCAACAAGTGACACACCACATCGACGAGCTGATGATGCAAGTTACACGCACACCTCGCAAAGCAGTTGGAAAATGCACGTGATAACTTGCGAGTACTGTCCATATGCCCTGCGCACACTGTGCCACATAGCAGTGAAAGGAGTCCATGGCATGGACCTAATAATGTGATGGTCCCTCTTAGTAGTGGCTCTGAGGAAAGTGGTCCCATGGAGGAAGCGCCTCGAGGGTGGCAAAGAACCAATTGCGTGAACTCGAGAAGGGGAGTGAGGCAGTCAACAGGAGCTACCAGTGCTTCAGGGTACATAGGACGAGGATCTAGCCCCAACCTGCAGCATCCATTGCATGTGCCAAAACTTTTCAGATTGGTAGACATGATTCTGTAGTTCCTTCATCTTTTCAAACCAATAATGAAGGGATACGTCCTTCTGTATGGCACAAACGACCATATAGTGACAGGACGAAGACCCAGTATGGCAGGAGAATGTCAGGCGAGGTCTTTCAAGGACAACTGGTGTGGCTGTAAAACCCACAGAGAAGAAAAAGGTTCTCGTATCTATAGAAATGTTGGAAGGGCCCTTACAGGATTCTGAAGAACATCAATGATGTGGTCCTTCGTTTTTGTCGTCAAGGCTCTCAGGCAGAGCCAAAGATAGTTCACACTCAAAGACTGGCACCCAACTGATGTACTACTCTGCATCTACTGATGTTGCAGAGTCTGTTCGGGATGATCAGACTTGAGGAGGGGGCAGTGTTACATGTCGCTGGTCTGCGTTGACCTTTGCCCGTCCCGCGCGAGCGAGCGGAAGAGGACAGAGAAGTTGAATGATAGTGGACGGCGAGAACAGAGGAATGGTCAGGCAAGCCATAATAAAATAAGCGCATATTTTGTTTTGAAAAGCGAACTGCCACGATAAGCCTTTTTGCAGCTCGCACATTGCTGACCTTCAGCAGATAGAATTTCCGAGTTTTTCTGAAGAATTTTCTGGTGGTTCACTGCCCTAGTTTCTCTCAGCATGACTTGGGGTGCGTCGAACTTTACAGGTCAAGGTAAGCGAGTATAAAAGTGTGACAGGCCTTCGAGCCGAGAGTTGTTGAGGGGATGAGTGGCTGGAGTTTTAGCGATAAGACGGCAAGCGAGAAAAGAAATGGGAAGCGAGAGAAGTGACCAGTGGAAGGAAAATCTGTGACTGCAAGCATCGGCGCAGCGAATAGTGCGATTGGCAGGCTAGACTATTGGACTGGATGCGTGATTAAAATACATTACAAACTATGGCAACAGACAGACTGAAAGTGTGTTAATGATGAGTATGAGTTAATTGACTATCACGAAACAGAGACAGTAAGAAGTATGATGGTCAAGATGCGTGCATGAAGGTCTCACTATCCGAGAGAATGTGCCAACCAGCATGCTCTCCTGATCTCTTCCGGCCAACCCCTCACTCTCAAGAGTCCGACTCCTCCCTACACAGTCCATACTACATGTTGTGGCCCGAGACTCGCCTTCCGGTGTTTAATTACAAAATCTCACATGTCTCCTTTGCTTGAAGAGATAGAATGTCAGCGGCGGAGACATTTTTAAACAGCTCATGTCAGGCAAGAGTGGAGTACAGCTTTCAAGAGGAATGAACATATAGCCTGAAAACAGTCGCTACGCAAATATTTCCATCAATAATCTCATGTTCATAGAACCGTAAAGAAATTTTTGAATCCGATAGCACTGTAGTGCGCTTCAAAATCTGTAAATTGGTTTTTGTTTGAAAGCGATATCACAAAAAAAGCAAAAGTAGTAAAACAACTGCATGTACATGTAAATGCCTATCCCATGGCTGAGGCCGTCTTCAGCTGCAGCATGGCCTTAAGCTTAACGTGCTATATCTACAAAACTACGCAACTGATTTTAACTTAACTTTGTACACTGTAACAATGACACTCATTGAATATGCTAACACACAACCTTTTTGTCCTATAAGAAAGTCACATGAAAAAAAAGTATGTTTTATACCATAAATTGAGAACAAATCAACCAATTCCCACCAAATTTTAGACACCAGTTGTGCTGCAGTAGGGGATGTAAACTAACATGTTTTAAGTGAGACAGGCTTTTTCTAAATGTCTATATAAAAAATTTTGTTAGTATGTTATATCTTTTAACAAATTTTGTACACTAACAGTATTCATTAAAAGCATCAATCATACGTACAAAGATCCTCTTTTTCCGGTCTTTTTGCAAAACATTGTCAGGTAAAAAAATTGAAAAAATTTGCCATATTTCCAGAACATTAAATTAATTTCCACAAATTTTGAACACTATTTGTGGTACAGACCGTATGTACAATTACATGGTTTAAGTGGGGTCAGACATTTATTTTAAAAACGACAGTCATAAAAATGTTTTGATAAGTTTACCATATCTATTAAACAATTTAATAAAATTCCACCAAACTTTTTATGCTGGCAATACCTATTAGAAGAATCCTGTACAAACCTTTTGTTTAGGCAATTTTGCAAGAAAGCAGCAAATAAGAAAACACAGTTCTTATGTCATATCGCAGAACCAACCAACCCATTTCCACCAAATTCTTCACACAAGTAGCGCTATGGTATGCCGTATAAACCCAAGTGGCTCAGACAATTATTTTCAAAATCTAAGACCTGTAAATATCTCAGGGTAGTAAACCCTATCATTCAAAACAGACTGACTACATCCTAAGTTGAAGCTCCGAATCCTACCTCCATAATGCAGTTAATTGCACGCTAGCTTATGGTAAGAGGTTTTCTCGACTTGAGCCCTACGTAATGAGCATGTGTATTTGTAACTGTCTACAACTGTTGCATGTGTTTCTGGTTTCATCTGTAATAATACTGCTATCAAGGAGACGTCAAGGCCTACCTGCCATCTATGCTTTTAAGAACTTCATTAAAAAATATTTGCACCCATGTAGAGGAAAGTAGACTCATTAGTTATATCAGAAACTTCTTGTTATGCTTCTGTGTCATCCGACTAAAAATATACACTATTTACTGCTATTTTTTATCAAATTACTTATATTCACATTTTTATTGTAAATACACAAGAGAAAAACAAATGAATATGTATGCTGTCTCATTGATGCATGCACAGTGAATTTGGAAAATCATTTCTCACTACATCCACTCCTACGCAGTTGCAACATTCTCAGGCTTACGACAATGGTTACTATGTTCTGTCCAGGTAAAAACAATACTGTTACTCTGTTAGATGATAAACTCTAAGATGTTAGTGGAAAGAGAACATACTTGCCACTCCACGTGAGGGTGTCCATGTGCAGGCAATACAGGTCGTTGGCCCTGTGCACCCCCAACCGACCCCCGAAGATATACATACAGTTGCCCGAGATATCTCCCGCATGCGCTGCACGTGGCCTCGGAGTCTGTCCTTTCGTCTGCGGCCACTCCCACCTGTCGACATCGGTTCCCGCTACATTTCACAACACACTCTGCAAACTACAACACACACTTCCTGCAAGTGCTTGCTATACTGATCACAGACATCAACCTACAATTCTTACTACCGTTCACAACTCTGGCCACACTGTAAAGTGCAAAGCTTGGACATGAAAAGAAATAAACCAGTGTCGGTCGGAAGTTGAAACCAGCCCCCTACTATGGATGTAACCATCTACAACTCTTCCCCTCTCACATTTTTTCCAGCGTGTGGGTAAGTAGATCCCCCTCCCCCACCTCCAATCCCCCATTACCAAAAATATAAGATTTAGTGGGAAACAATGCGGCCATTAACATATATTTTGTGATAATTTATTGCATGTACAACTGCCTTCTTAGTAAGACTACACTTATCAACCCCAAATTGATCACATCAACTTTGCATAACCATCTCATAAATGTAAAACAGCCCACAGTGTAAACAAAAACAAAATTTTACTTTTGAATGTCTGATCTCATAACTGGTTTCATTTTGCAAACTTACTACTATCCCAAGTTGTTATTCTTAAAAAAGATATATATTTAAGTTCGTATTATGTTACAATTGACCCTTCTATTAACAAAACACTTGCAGGTAATCACAGAGAAAACAGCTGTTGTCATTCTAAAAACTGACTGGTTTGTGACAAGCTGGAGAACATATTTACAACTGAATGTGTACATCATATCACTATTTCAAAAATGGTTCATTAATTTTCCCCAATATTCTTCTGGTTCCAAGAAAATTGTCTCACTTTGTCTGGTAGGCAATGAAAGTTTATAATTTGTTTCAACTCAAATGCAGGACAAAACTGATATATCTAACATCAATTCAAACCATACAAAATCAGAACCTTACAAAATCAGAACCTTTATACCGTTCAAAAAATTTGGTGTGCCTATGCTGTAGAAACTGAACATCACAATATGCTTGTATTTTAACAGTGAAATCCATACACAGTTTTCTTACAAATGTGGTTATGCTGTTAGGATGTTTTTCGAGTCTAACTTAATATAAATATTAATAATTGTCTCATACAAAACTGTATTTTTGTGCATAAGCTATTTAAAGAAACAACTTTATGACGTTCTGTTTGCAAGCAACAAGCATTACTAATTATTAAAATATATAAAACATGTGTTTAAATTATTTTTATTCCAAAGAAGTAAGAGTACAACTTAATTGAAGTTCATTCTTTGATATGCGATAGAAATAAGTGAATTTTACATGCAAACCAGAATTCGACCATTATTTTTAACTACAGTAATAAGATCTATAAAATATTAGCTTTTTTGTAACCTTGACAATTACTCTTCTGCCTTTTCTCAAGACACTTAGCAGCACTGATCAATGAATAATTCATTTGTTGAGAGTTACGTATTTCTATTGCTTTTATATAACATTCTGTGTATATTAAACAAAAAAAAAATTTTTTTATGTTACTAACTGTATACTACTATTATTCTGCAAGTAAACCTAATGGTTTAACATTTTATGTGAGCTACTTTTCGTTGAACTTTTTACAAAAAGCAATAGCCATGTAACTTCGAGGTAAATACAAAACAACAAGCACTGCACTGATAATTAAATACTGAACAAAAGCTCCACTAATTATAGACATTCTTTTTATTCCATAACATAAGCTGCAGTTAGGGTTTGAGATTTCTGAAACTAAATCTGAATGGTAGCGATATCAATACTTGCTTTATTGATTGGGGTTGTATACAAAATTTACGGAGTGTTTTTTCAGTTTATGTTACAGAAACGGGAACTTCTAAGACCCACATAAATTCACGGTTTAGGTGTTGCAAACAAAAAAAAAAATTGATGAGTGCTGTAGTTTACACGATATTTGTTTAGAGTGTACAGTGATGGCGAAACATAACTTTCCTAAGCATTATATAAATAATTGTGCACATCGGGACTGAATGGATCAAAGTCATGGACAGATGCAAAAACATAGTACGTGTATGGGAAACTAAACTATGACTGATCCGAACTTTGACTGTTAATGGTGAATTTGATTGGGTGAGGCAAGCGTAATTTTAAATTGGAAGTAACTTGTAAATTGCCATAACAAAATATGCTTACTCCATCTTGAATTCTTGCGTTTAATAAATAATAATGTATGCTGCAGACTAAACATCTGTTAACTAATAAGAAGTAATATTATTTTAACTGAAAGTTCATAGCGGCAGCCGTGTTCAGCCGCAGTAGAGGACTGAGGCGGTATGCACGAGACTTAAATCCTGTAAATAATTATCTCTGGCAACAAAATTGAGCTCTAACCAAGCAATATTTCAAGGGAAATAGCATCAAATTTTATACTTCATATTTAAAATTTAAGTAAATAATATATTCTGTAAAATGTGTGAAAATTTGGTGAGTGCTAAGACCTCGCGTACCGCCACTGAAACAAACTGCGACTGGCCGTAACTTTATTACGGTTGGTCTCCTGTCTATATCTGAAATCCCAAGAGATCTGGTAACTGGTTTTCTGCCATTTCTAATAAGAAGTCTGTCCTCTTGGATTTTACACACACTCACGGAAACACTGTGCATTACCTACACTATCTGACCAAAAGCATTCAGACAGCTCTCTGTAAACGTACACTCGTGCCTAGACATCACTACGACCGCCAAAGCTGCTACAAAAAGAGACAAATGGCTCATTGTCGGTAAGTGATACGGGCAGAATGGGTGAAGCAAGAGAGCTGAGTGACTTTGAACGCTGTGTAGTTATCGGTTGCCATGTCAGTAAGAAATCCATCAGGGCCATTTATGCCCTTCTCAAGTTGCCCAAGTCGACCAAAAGGGGTGTAAATGTGAAGNATGCCCTTCTCATGTTGCCCAAGTCGACCAAAAGGGGTGTAAATGTGAAGTGGAAACAGGAATGGACAACCAAAGCAAAACCATGACGGGTTGGACAAATGTGTTGACCGACAGGGACCATTAAGAACTGATAAAGGTGGTAATAGAACATTGCATGTCACAGTGTCACTANCAAATGTGTTGACCGACAGGGACCATTAAGAACTGATAAAGGTGGTAATAGAACATTGCATGTCACAGTGTCACTAACTGTGCAGCTAGCACCACGACTGTGTGCCAGGAGTTAAGAGGACCGAGGTTTAAAAGCTCGGCCACCTGCTCATAAACCGCACATTTTGCTTGTTAACGTGAAGAGCCACGTTCAGTGATGTAAACAGCACCACCACTGAAACATGATCGACTGGAGTTGCGGGACTGATTTGGAGTCATGAATTATAATATACCATATGGCAATCCGATGGCAGAGTTTGCGTGTAGCGAATGCCTGGTGAACGATGCATGCCGGCCTGTATAGAGACCACGGTAGAATTTAGCAGCGGTAGACTCACAATGTAGAGTAATTTTTCATGGAAGGGACTTGTTCCCCTCGTAAACTACAGGGATTTTGACCGGCAGTATATTGTCTAAAGTAGAAGACCAGTTCAGAGATTACAACTGTGTGTTTCAGCATGACAATGCTCCCTACCATCATGAGTGGTTTGCGAGCAAGGTTCCAGAAATGGACTGGCCAGCCCAGAGCCCCCCCACTTCAATCTCATCGAACACCTCTGAGCTTACTGCACTTGCTATAAAACTGCACGAAAAATGGTTGTANGCCCCCCCACTTCAATCTCATCGAACACCTCTGAGCTTACTGCACTTGCTATAAAACTGCACGAAAAATGGTTGTACATTCCCCTAGAGAAGTTTCAACACCCGGGTGCTGATTACAAATCAACTGCTATGATGGACGATTTACAGTTACGTCATCACATGTGTAAGCTCATCAAATTTTAATGACACCACACTTCCTTCAACTGAATGTCTTTTTTATGCACAACACAAACACTCAAGATGGCAGATGAGTAAAATACAACATAAAACATATATATATTAGTTAATATGAAAAAATGAGGTCTATAAAATGTGTTTCTTTGCAAAATGAAATTTAATACTAGTCTAAATAAGTTAGCTCCTTTTTGTAAATTATTTCATGGACTTCCAAAGGAAAATTATAGAGTAATGAAATTGATTAATTTGTGAGCGAACACACATTTGTAACTGCATTCTATTTTATTTCACTAGCAAACAGTTATAGGCTCTAGTGAAAAAAAAAGAATAAAAAATACACACACACACACTCATTCACACACACACACACACACACAAAACATGTTTCGGAAACATGTGCACAAACTCGGGCACATGATTTGTGACTGAAAAAGAGAAAGATTACTAGGACACCCATGGTCCATCTCAAATAATAAGGGCTGTAAAGCCCTGAAAAGCGCAAGGCGACAAGCATATAACGTGGAATATTATGCAAAGTACTTGCGTTAGAGGAACACAAATTGGTATATGAACTAATGGGACCAAGATCTTGGATTAAAAAAAGGGGTATGGTACATTGTACACACCCCCATCATGTTAATAATAGGGGTTAGCACCCTTTGAATACACACAACATTTACACCATGAGGTTAAATTGATGATGGATACCATCAGATATAGCAGGACGTCATAATTAGCAAAAGAAGATCCCCTCGTTGCAACTCTCTAGAACCCACCGTTTCCAGTTAAATCGCAAACTACGTGTTCAGTGGTAGCAATACCATGGCCTGGTGAGTAATGATAATGACGTAATAGGCCCAGTAGTGTGACTCTGTACTAATGTGTGTAAACACATGTACATTTCGTGATGTAGCAATGCTTTATCGGTGCTGAAGGCACTACCTGACAGTACAACAGAACAGACACTGCAATCCTTCGAAGTTATGCAGGTGTTATATCACAACCAATTTCACAACAAATGTTTAAAGTGTGCCCCTCCAATGTCAATGCAGTAGTTCATAGAGCATATTAGAGACGGGTTGAAAAACTCCTGGTGTCTCGCACTTGATCGCAGGCAGCCATGACCCTCGCTAACAGGTCCTCTTCAGGTGCCACGGGTGTCTCGCACACACACGTCTTAAGAAATCCCCACAGTCAGAAGTCTAATGGCATAAGGTCCGGGGAGCGTGGTGGCCAAGCACGAGGCCCACCCCATCCTATCCAGCGAGCGGGATACGCTGTATTGACGTGGTCACGCACAATCCTAGTGAAATGGGGTGGTGCACCTATGTGTTGCAGCCACATCCGTTCTTTAATGGAGAACGGAACATCCTCCAGTAATTGTGGCAACATGAACTGCAGGAAATCATAATACTGAAATTCTGACACATGGTTCGGCAGCACATATAGGCCAATAACATTGTCCCCACTATGCCGGCTTAAATGTTGATGGCAAAGCAGTACTGGTAGCCTCTCGTTACAGTTGCAAGTGGGTTGGCGTCATCTCACATGTGGATGTTTCTACTGTTGCAAAAGCCTTCCTGCGTNAGTACTGGTAGCCTCTCGTTACAGTTGCAAGTGGGTTGGCGTCATCTCACATGTGGATGTTTCTACTGTTGCAAAAGCCTTCCTGCGTGAACGTGGCTTCGTCTGTAAACATTACAATCACCGGGAAGTCAGGATCAATTTCACTCTGCTGCATGAACCACCGACAGAACTCTAGCCGAGGGGCATAGTCTGCTGGCCCCAGTGCTTGTACCCTACGCACATGGTATGGTCGCAGCAGCTGTTCGTTGAGGACACACCATACCGNGACACATGGTTCGGCAGCACATATAGGCCAATAACATTGTCCCCACTATGCCGGCTTAAATGTTGATGGCAAAGCGGTACTGGTAGCCTCTCGTTACAGTTGCAAGTGGGTTGGCGTCATCTCACATGTGGATGTTTCTACTGTTGCAAAAGCCTTCCTGCGTGAACGTGGCTTCGTCTGTAAACATTACAATCGCCGGGAATTCAGGATCAATTTCGCACTGCTGCATGAACCACCGGCAGAACTCTAGCCAAGGGGCATGATCTGCTGGCCCCAGTGCTTGTACCCTACGCACATGGTATGGTCGCAGCAGCTGTTCGTTGAGGACACACCATACCGNTCTGCTGGCCCCAGTGCTTGTACCCTACGCACATGGTATGGTCGCAGCAGCTGTTCGTTGAGGACACACCATACCGTGCAATTCAATGCATACATTCTCAGCATGGCTGCTCGTCAGAGCGTTTTCCGCTACATCCTCTAAGACCGCCTCTTCAAACTGCAGAGTGCGGACAGTTCTCGGTCGACCAAGTCTACACAGACACTGAAACGTACCTGTTTATTTGCAGTAGTAGCTGTGTATATGGCCGAGCTCCAACATGTTTACATTTTACGCATCTGGGATGCNGTACCTGTTTATTTGCAGTAGTAGCTGTGTATATGGCCGAGCTCCAACATGTTTACATTTTACGCATCTGGGATGCTTATTTTGTTTATGAATGTGAGTGAACAAATCATGGCTCAAGTGAAAAGCTATAAATATGTTTTTTTTTTACTTCCTTAGAAACTAGGTTAAAATATTAAACTGTACTGTATGTTGACAAATTTCTAAACATGTTTNCTTAGAAACTAGGTTAAAATATTAAACTGTACTGTATGTTGACAAATTTCTAAACATGTTTTGGGGGTAAAAAAAATTTTTTATGCCAATACCGCGTAAATAAACTGTGCACCACTTTTTGTAGTAATTTTTTTTTTGTGAAAATGTGTGATCTATACATGCCGAAATACAGTATTTTTTCACACATTTTTTGTATTTTTTGTTACGTAACCATTTTGTTAGCAAAAAAAAGTGCCAATTGCGACAGGGACTCATTCTCCCCTCTATCTTTATGACTACCATGACCTTGACCTAGTCGGCCGGCCTCANTGCCAATTGCGACAGGGACTCATTCTCCCCTCTATCTTTATGACTACCATGACCTTGACCTAGTCGGCCGGCCTCACTCCTACAGCCGTAGCACTCCTTGTGTTTAGTTTCTGCCCTTCTCTTTCTCACTTCCTCCCAAATGAAGGGGGAGGGATGGGCACCTCCTCCATCCCTTGTGACAAACACGAACACGCAGCGAAAAACACAGCCCTTGGTAGAAAAAGTTCATCCTTTGCCTGGAACCTATGGTATTTGAGTAGTTCTTGCTTTGATNGAAAAACACAGCCCTTGGTAGAAAAAGTTCATCCTTTGCCTGGAACCTATGGTATTTGAGTAGTTCTTGCTTTGATGCTGGTCCCCCCTTCACCACTCAGAGATACGCTGTCACTCCCGGAATAGCGTGGAAAGCTAAAACGCAAGTCTGAGTTATGTCCACCAACAGCCGCATTACATTGGGCTTGTACTGTATAATCTTGTTTGGAAGACGTCTGCCTATTGAATTAAAATGATATTTCATTAATACATTGTCTGATTTTCCCTCAAGACGCTACTGGAAATGCACTTCACACTTCTTAAAGTGACTCGGCACCCAAAGTTTACATTTTTTTTGGAACAAGGTGAGTTCGTATATGCCCTCTGGGGTAAATACAATTCGGAAGATGTCTGTTTATTAAAATTAATTGATATTTCCTTTTAAAAACATCTTATTTTTGCGATTAGAGACAATTAAAGGTGACTTAACACGAAAAATACTATTTTAATGCAATTTTTGGGGTTTTGGGGGGTCAAAATCAGTCGGAAATGATTTTACGAGGCCATTCTCAGTGCACCGTGAGGTCTCACAATATCGGGGTTCTACTATAGTAACTTTTGTTTTCTCTTGCATCTAGGGTAGATTATTGTGTAATAAAATAACAAACATTGTCAGGAATGGCCCGGCTTGCCAAACCAAACTGTAGCAGCACGCGGCCCAGACAGCTGGCAACAATGTACACCTGGAGATCTGGCAACAGCACGGTGACATCACCATGCCTGTAACATTCTTGTACCCACTCACCTGCTCATTTTGAACCCTGCTGGATGCAAGAATGACAGTCCATGGTGAATGTAACAAAACACAGTCCACTATCACAAAGAATGGAGCCTATCTATTGCTAGTTTCACATGCACTCGGCAGTAGGGGGATACAAACATGCATGTGCAGACTGATGACTNTGGAGCCTATCTATTGCTAGTTTCACATGCACTCGGCAGTAGGGGGATACAAACATGCATGTGCAGACTGATGACTTGGATTACAGTTCCAGCTGTTGTCTCCTTTAGGCCACATGTCTTATCATGATAATTAAAATTTTCACAAATGAATGGCAACTTTTAATTGTGTAATGTTCCACAATGTAGAGGAAAATATTCCCATCCCATAAATTGTGTAAACTTTCCACAACTTGCTTTAAACTTCATGAGTATAATAGCGACTTCCTGTGCCTTTGTCTGCGCCATTTTGTGTAACATTACACAAGCACTGTTTGTTTTTCGGCCATTCCTTCTTCTGTCACTCCTGCACACATCTCTTGTATACTGAAAATTTACACTTGGTAGNGCACATCTCTTGTATACTGAAAATTTACACTTGGTAGTTCTGTTCTCTTGCTGTTCTATGAACCATACAACTCGCAACTTAATTGCACAGTGTATGAAATTTACTTTCCCATTTCATATGCTAAATTTGCTACTACAACATCAGAGTTTCCAAAAATAACTGTGTGACAGCTGAGTTTACAAATACTTCTACTAAAGCCAGCCCTACACGTTGCCCATTTCCACAGCAGTTTTCACACTCATTTTCTGCTAACGTTCCTGCTCCCGTGTAGGTTACAGTTCAGCCCCCTTCGGAGAGGTCTGGTTCTGGGTATAACAGTTTTCATACCCNGTTCCTGCTCCCGTGTAGGTTACAGTTCAGCCCCCTTCGGAGAGGTCTGGTTCTGGGTATAACAGTTTTCATACCCATGGGCATGCCCGAAGCAGTAATAGAATGTGTCCTAAATTTCTTCACGGAGCTGCGACAGGCAAGATGGCGTACATCCACCTAACAACTTCAAGCTGTATATGTCCATTTATGAAAATATTACGAGTTCTGTAGAACATATGTTTTAACAAAATGAAACTTAATGTAACTGTAAGTAATGGGAAGCATTTCAAATAATTTACACTGTCATAATAAAACAATATACGCACCTTTAAAAAATACGTGATTATGTGAATTTCTATTTGTATATACACTATTATAAAGTTCGCTAGAAGGACGTGTGTGTAGATCAGTGACTTGATGCATGGTTCCACGCTACTAGTTTTAGGTAGAGTATAAATCTCTGCCGTGTAACAAAACATACCATTGCTGTTTATAACATGGTTGACTGCTATCAAGATATCAATGCCTCTTGAACTGTTAGCTACAGTTCTGTTCAGGTAATTACTGAAAATCTCGAAACTAAGTGGGAAATAACAAGCATTTATAATATTACCATTAAATCAAGTTTCAGTTAAAGATATTACTGGAAAANGAAACTAAGTGGGAAATAACAAGCATTTATAATATTACCATTAAATCAAGTTTCAGTTAAAGATATTACTGGAAAATCACTAAAAAGTAATAAGAACAGTTCTTAGAAGTGCTCATTACATTAATTTTCATAAACAACTCCATATATGNAAAATCACTAAAAAGTAATAAGAACAGTTCTTAGAAGTGCTCATTACATTAATTTTCATAAACAACTCCATATATGGTAAGTATATTAACCAGACAATAAAATTTTTTTTTGCCAACATCCCTAAGACCTATTTTGTAGTACGACTAACAAAAGTACGTAAGATCGGCAGAGTGCACCAATGACCGTCACTCACTCTCTGCACCACACCCACCTGTTGCTGCTGATGTTATACGCAACCAGTTGGTTGTTCCAGCCACGCGGCCAGCCCACGATCACCGACGGAGGGTCCAGGATGAAATCAAAATATCTCTGGCATTCAGCAGGTGGGGTTGGTCCAAAACCTCCGAAAAAATATAACCTAGGAAAATAAGGTGGCCAACATTATCAGTGTGCGCTGTATATATATTAAATGCACAGGGGTTTGTGAAAAACACAGAGAGTTAAAATTTAGTCAATGTTCAAGATGGAAATATTTACGTTGGTAGTAGGTTAGCACTCACTCGTGTTTGTACACCCATCCCACCAGTTTGTCGCACGGCGTTGGGCTCTGTCCCTCTGGGTGCAACAGAGTCCACATCATCGTCGGGATGTGCAGCCGATACAAGTTGTTGCTGTTGCCGTCCAAAGTTTCGTCCTCGTTGTTGTGGTAACCTACGCAAGTACTCACACTCGTCCCTTATCCCGCCTGTATCTCTTTAATAACCAAAAATTCCCTTAAACTCAATGCATGTTCTAATTGATGATTTACAATTTTAGTAATTATTAATTTAGCATAGTTCAAATGGAACCATCAATAGTCATTTGTTTATTATTCCAATAGTGGCATCTAACGATAAAAGCTGTAGTCTGTAACTTTGCAATTCATAACACACACTGTTTTGCATAACATTTTTACAAGATTATCGTAAATAAATAAAAAAAATTATATCTATATGAAAAAATGTGTGTATACAGTATCTTTCTGGTTAGGTTTACATTTAAATGTATTACATTCCATTTACATAAATTCATTAAAAATTTATTTGTATAATATAAAGCCATATGCGTAGTTTTCTTTGCTGCACTGAGTTCAAAACAAATATGGTGGCAATTTGGTATTTAGTAAGTTTCATGCCACCCTGGAAACTAAAAATTAAACTACCAAATATGTCATAATTTTAGTACATATGCTAAATTGGTTTCATGACCACTTAGTACAACAAAACTGCCAATTGGAACACGACCTCAGTTTTAAGGAAAAGGACAAGTATTGCCACTCTTCAAAAATATAGAAAGTTTATGAATTTTGTTATGTTTTAAAATATTTCTGAAGATAAGTTCAAAACTTGGTGGCAAAAACGTTAGCCTAAAAACACATGACAAATGAAGTACAAAAGCTGTGAGAATTATTTTCCTGGGTGACTACACAAAACAATCACAATCCATAACTTTTAATAATGCACGATATACTTTTAAAGCCTCGACTTAATTTTCCATCAGGAGATTGAATAACATAACATTAGCAGAAAACTGATATGAACATCTACTGAAGAGCATTACACTACGTCTACTGATACGGAGTGCTTACGCGAGTAGTGTTCATAACAGTAAACATCTCAATCTTGATTAATACTGCATTGGTATTTGTGTAAAACATTCAAAACCAACTCAATAAACCAAAGCCAAATTACATTATACATTTATTTATTAAAGATATCAATTTGTATGGACAATTTTTAATGTGTTAGGGCTCCTATTTTACAAATTAGCCCCTACCATCCCTTCACAACCAACATTTCCACTATTTTCTTTAAGAGTTTAAATTACTTTATACAATGTCAGTTAATAATACAATCACGAAAACTGTGAGTGTCTTGCAAAACAAAACTGATAATCAAAAATTGTTCCTTCACACCAATAAAATCATTAACTCCTACACTTTTCTGTGTTAGTTTCAAAGACTGTGTTTTCATTAATAATGTCACTGCTGCTTCTACTGTAGTCTTATTTCAGAACTTGTTCCATTTTCTCAGATCAACTTTCCAATGCCCTACCTCCTGTGGCTCGTAACAGAACTTATTTTTTCTATTCTCACCAAGGCGAACCGGGTTCGATTCCCTGTGGNGTGAGAATTATTTTCCTGGGTGACTACACAAAACAATCACAATCCATAACTTTTAATAATGCACGATATACTTTTTAAAGCCTCCACTTAATTTGCCATCAGTAGATTGAATAACATAACATTAGCAGAAAACTGATATGAACATCTACTGAAGAGCATTACACTACGTCTACTGATACGGAGTGCTTACGCGAGTAGTGTTCATAACAGTAAACATCTCAATCTTGATTAATACTGCATTGGTATTTGTGTAAATCNTCTCAATCTTGATTAATACTGCATTGGTATTTGTGTAAAACATTCAAAACCAACTCAATAAACCAAAGCCAAATTACATTATACATTTATTTATTAAAGATATCAATTTGTATGGACAATTTTTAATGTGTTAGGGCTCCTATTTTACAAATTAGCCCCTACCATCCCTTCACAACCAACATTTCCACTATTTTCTTTAAGAGTTTAAATTACTTTATACAATGTCAGTTAATAATACAATCACGAAAACTGTGAGTGTCTCGCAAAACAAAACTGATAATCAAAAATTGTTCCTTCACACCTATAAAATCACTAACTCCAACACTTTTCTGTGTTAGTTTCAAAGACTGTGTTTTCATTAATAATGTCACTGTTGCTTCTACTGTAGTCTTATTTCAGAACTTGTTCCATTTTCTCAGATCAACTTTCCAATCCCCTACCTCCTGTGGCTCGTAACAGAACTTATTTTTTCTATTCTCACCAAGGCGAACCGGGTTCGATTCCCTGTGGAGCCACTCCTGGACTTTCGCATGTGGGAATTGTGCAGGGCGATGTTGCTGGTCAGCGGGTTTCCTCAGGGATCTCCCCTGCCATTGCATTTTGATGCTGCTCCATACTCACCTCACTTCACCCTCATCTGCTCTCAGGACCCTGATGTTAAGAGCCGTACACACCTATCCACTCCTTTATCTCCAGTTCTAATATTCTGATTTCTTCAGCTGACAAATTTCTTATTCTACACACTATCATATTTTTCTTCAGGGCAAGTGGCATTTCTAAAGGTATTGATACAAATTGTAAAGAGTGTATCAGAGTTCATGAAGAATAAAGGTCTGGATAAAAATAAAAGAACAAAAATTAATTTATTCAGAATGTTATAAATATACACACAGCTATTATTTACAAAATACTGCCTGTTTGAACAATAATGGACAAACGGCTTTGCAAGCACTTTGTTGTAGTCTCAGAAAACCTCAAGTAAAATAAAGTAACATGCATTAAAAATTACTTAGATTAAAATCATAAATAAATTAAATAGGAATGAACGAGTCTGAGTTTGCTGTTGTTGACAAACGTGTAAAACACATATAATTCCAAGAAGGAATCAAGTATGAGAACAAATAACAGAACAACACAACACAACGGAAATTTAACATACATATAACTCCGAGCAGGAATGTACTCATATGACACCAGGAAAAAGACACAACACAACCATAACTGGTGGCCATACAGACGAACGAGTATGGAATATGAATAATATTACCAAAAACTGGACAAACCAACACAGCACAAAAGAACACAGTGGCTGGAACAGTTGTAAATATGGATGACGCAATGACAGCAATACAGATGAAAAATAGCAAGCTTCCTTCAACAGCAACAGGTGTAACGTTTTGGAAACTGCAATCTGTTTCTGTGTTCACGCACACAGGAACTGCGATCTGTTCCTGTGTTCACGCACACAGTTCCAGAAACACCTATAGACTGACTGTGACATATGGAAAAAACAAGAGTATATATAGATGGGCTGCCTCATCTCAGCACAGCCAATGGCAGTGAAGCAATGTCCTGATTGATCTCTCAGCTTGTAATGGGTGTATAGGCTACAATCGTTGTTAGCCATTAATTATTTCATAATATTATTATATATATATATAAACCAGTTTCTCTTTGAACTAAAGGTAACCACATGATCTTTAATTCTATGCTTTGCTGGCTGATTACATTTCTGTTGCTGACAATAAATGCAGATCCTTATTTTCCTTTTGACTTGGTTAGCCTCTAAGGCATTTTCCTATAGTATTCTACGACTATTTTCCCAGATATGTTCAGCAAGTATGGATTTTTCTGTTTCACCTTTCTTTATATTAGTGGAGAGATGTCTCAGTTTCACCAATATTTCTACTTCTGCATTCACAGGGAATTTCATACACACAGTTCTGAGTTTGTAGTTTTTATGTCGTTGGTTTCACTTTGGTCACAATACTTTTTATTATAGTCGAATAGAAGCGAAAAGCTGTTAAAAATCCGTACTTGTTACCCAGTCGTCTTATTTTTTCTGAAAGACCCTACACATATGGCATAACTAATGTTCCTACTGGTTTTTCGGTAGACTCCTGTGAACTGGTATGGGATTTATTGTTTTTCAAATGCTGATTTATTATGCCAATAGGGTAACCATTCGACAAGAGTTTTTTTTTTTTTAAGTGATATTTTTCCTCTGCTTTAGATTTTTAGTCACCGCATATTATCTATGCTTTCTTAGTTNTTTTTTTTTTTTTAAGTGATATTTTTCCTCTGCTTTAGATTTTTAGTCACCGCATATTATCTATGCTTTCTTAGTTAAGGTTTGTATTATGCCAGTTACTGTCCAGTATTAGTAGGTTCTCTATACACTTTAGTAACAATTTTATTGTTTTTCTTTGAAACCAAAACATCCAGGTAAGGGATGCTTCCCTCATTTTCCACTTCATACACAAACTGTATCAAGTGTCTGAGGGAATTTCTCAGTTTGTAACGTGGCACCGTCGCAGTGCGGGCCGCCATATTTGTAACGATGCACGTCCCGTTATTGACGGCTGGAAGTTACCACTCGGTTAGCTCAGTGGTAGCAACATGAAACTCTATAAAAAAGGCGCCAATTAAATATTGAATAATGAAGTCAAGTTCCGGTTTATTATTCTTTATTTATATTTATTACAAAGATGCAACAGTTCACATACAGTGCTCAGATATGCCGAATACGAACAGGTTTCACAGATACACAGATCAATATAGAGAGCAGCGCCACAGTCGTCATTTGAGTGTTCTCGTCTTAAAAAGCGGACATTGCCCAAGTAACTAGCGACCTCCCACACTGGCCGAGAATTAAACGAGCAGAATAAAGTTGCCGGTGTGGGGGCTATGCGCCACGCCCGATGTGGCCTCGGCAAGCACTGAGTGTCGACTGTTCAGCCGTTGTCAGTTATCTGCCGCGTGCGTGGTATATTAATTTGTTCTACCCCCCCTTTCTCGCCCCGGGGTACCAACAACCATTACCAAATATGGGCATATCATGCGTCGCCACGCTATCCCAACTGCATCGGAGTAAAAGATAATCAACCTTCTAGAACAAAAACTGTTGACGCAGTTCGGAAAGCTTCTATCACTAATGCTGACACTAACTGAAAACTACGACTTTCAAAATGGCAAACGGATGCCCGATAAACGNGAAAGCTTCTATCACTAATGCTGACACTAACTGAAAACTACGACTTTCAAAATGGCAAACGGATGCCCGATAAACAAACTACCACTGCTTTAATTTTGAATACCGATAAAATATTACGAAACTTCGCAAAACGAAAGAACATGAACCACCTATCCTGAAAATTAATAGTACTGCGTCATTACAAGTTCTATGTTGACAGACAAGAAATGTGTCATGAACATACTGTAGCCAAATTTTTGGTGGAGTGTGGNGTCATTACAAGTTCTATGTTGACAGACAAGAAATGTGTCATGAACATACTGTAGCCAAATTTTTGGTGGAGTGTGGTAGTGATTCTTCGTTGCGATTCTCCATGAAAGGTGAAAGTCCATTGCCATGTCGTCTGTTCACTTGTAAAAATTACCTTTGAAAAGGAAATAGGTCGTGTTTTTTATTTTACCAAGTAGATTTTCTGAGACTACGACAAAGCGTTTGCAATTGGGTGTTATGTCCATAATTGTTCAAGCAATTAATTACTCCAATTGCATTAATCACTCAAAGAGAACATACAGCCTATCTCTACTATTTCACTTATTAATGTATCAGTGAGCACAGGGCAGCGACGGTGTAGTGGTCAGACTGATTGCCACCCACCAAGGCAAACCAGGTTGGATTCCCGGTGAGGTCGCACATGGGCATTCTCGACGATGCTGCTGTTCTGCGGGTTGTCTCGGGGATTTCCTGTTTCAACCACTCTTGCATTCTGGCACTGCGCAATACTCACCTTTTTTCACCCTAGTCTGCTCTCAAGATCACTAAGAGCTGCCTAAATATCTCCACCCTACTTAAAATCCTGCTGAGGAGAAGGTGGAGTGATGGCCAGAAAATTCAGGCCGTGACGATCCCAAGGAATTCAACCCTCCAAGAATGGGAGTGCACGAGTCCCAATAGTATTATCAAGGTACACATCAATGTCATGNCCCAAGGAATTCAACCCTCCAAGAATGGGAGTGCACGAGTCCCAATAGTATTATCAAGGTACACATCAATGTCATGCAGCAGATCACCTGTAACTCTGCACTCACTACTCCTGTTACCTGCAATGCCATTGGAGCACTGTGATTTGCATGCCCAAGGGGGAAGGCAAGAGAATAATGCTGAACAGCTGNGTTACCTGCAATGCCATTGGAGCACTGTGATTTGCATGCCCAAGGGGGAAGGCAAGAGAATAATGCTGAACAGCTGCATGTAATACTGGTCCATCATCAAGTCTGTTTGTAACTAACAGACTCTGCAACATCTTGGCTTTCGTAGAGTGCCAGTTTGTTGATGCAGACAATGCTAGGCTTCACCCGAGAGCCTTGAAGACAAACCCCAAAATATCACATCATTAATCTGCTTCAGAATCCTGCAAGGGCCTTCCCAAAATTTTTGTGGTATATAGCAGTAACCTTTTTGCCACTGTAGATTGCACAGCCACACCAGTTGTCCTCGAATTACCTTGCTTAACAATCTCCTGCCATGCTGCGTCTTCATCCTGTCACTACTTACTCTGAGGTGCTGTCGAGTACAAATCATGAATCCTGACTAGTTCATGGTGTAATTTGCTGGCATACTCTTTGACGAAACGTTCCTCTTCTATGGAATGCACATACAGCAGGTCACTAGGGAGGCATATCTCTCTCTCAGGAACAGCATCCTTGATGGTGTTACCGTTGGAGACTCAAGAACTGCCAAGTGGTGAGCAAGGAGAAACTATGACACCTTTGAATCCCAGTTCTTTTGACTGTCTGCCATGAAGATCGACAGATACTGTTCAGGAGTGCAGTTAAGTCTCTTGACCATTCCATCCAACTGAGAGAGTAAGACTGTAGCCACAGTAGTCTTCAACCCCAGAATCTTTGCTACATCTTGGAACACAGCAGCTTAAAAATTTCTCCCCTGATCAGAATGGAGTTCTTGTAGTACCCAAAACCTCAAGAATACTTTCTGCGTGAGTGCATTAGCCATGGTGCATGCTTCTTGATTCGGGATTTTACTCTAGTTAACGTTGTCCTTAATTTCTCTGGTTATAGTCAATTAACTCATACTCTTCATT
Organism: Clitarchus hookeri; assembly: GCA_002778355.1. Classification (NCBI taxonomy): domain Eukaryota; kingdom Metazoa; phylum Arthropoda; class Insecta; order Phasmatodea; family Phasmatidae; genus Clitarchus; species Clitarchus hookeri. The sequence goes on from NQII01004561.1 coordinate 46,559, forward strand.
AACACACTGTCTGTTGCCATCATTTGTAATGTCTTCCACTCACACTCAGTCCAATAGTCCAGCCTGCCAGTCATACTCTTCATTACGCCAATGCTCGCAGTCAGAGATTTTCCTCCCGCTGGTCACATTTCTCCAGCCACTCATCCACTCCCGGCCCAGAGGCCCATCGCACTATTTATACTCTGCTGGCCTTGACCTGGAAAGTTTGACGCACCCAGAGTTTTGCTGACAGAAACTAGGGCAGTAAACCACTAGGAAATTCTTCAGATAAATGCAGAAACTCAATACAACTCAGGTCAGCAGCGCATGCTACAAAAGGATTATAGTGTCTGCTCACTTTTTGNATAAATGCAGAAACTCAATACAACTCAGGTCAGCAGCGCATGCTACAAAAGGATTATAGTGTCTGCTCACTTTTTTGTAACAGATACGCAGTACTTTGTTTATCGCTCACCTGTCATTCAAACCTCCCTTGTGACTCGCCGCCGCTATCATATAACTGCTCTGTCCTTCACCTTCACTAACTTGCGTGGGACAAAGCAGTGAGCGCGTAACAATACCTTGGTGAAGGAGTTTTATTGTGGTAGACCATTTAACTATATGTATTTTTAAGTGTGACACACACTTGTTTTCCGAATGGTGCCTATAAAATTATTTTAGCTTAGTGCAGGGTCGCCACCAGCCCCTAAGCTGAAATCCTGGTTCTTGTATATAAAAATCCTGTAAAATCCTGGAATCAATGAGTCAAATCTTGTAAAACTTTTGGAGTTGAAAAAAAAAATGGCAAAAGAAAAAAAGAGGATATGAAGGACGTTTACCTATTTAATGTAATTGTTGTTGTTTGGAATGAACTTTTGACAACAACCATATCTGCGATAATTTTTGTTTTCTCTCGATTGTGATATTAATGCCAAACTCAAAACACAGTCACCATAGGGGCATTTCACGTGAAGTGGACAGTGAAAAAAAAGTGAGGTTCTGAAATTTGATCATATTCGGCCTAATAGTACTTCTGATAGGTATGAATGTAAACACACAATATCTTTTTTGTAATTGAAATAAAAAAGTTTTGAAAGTAGCTTTTTGAATTTAAAAAATTTACAATAAAATATTAAACATAGCGACTTATATCAAAGATGTACTGTTCTTTTGAACTATAAAATAAAATTAGAAAAACAAAAAATATTTAATGTACAAAACCGGGAGCAAACATTTCAAACCAGAATTTTAGTCACTTCAACCAATTTTTAAAAAAAATTTATTTCAAAATATAGCTTAAAGTATATTAAAAATACACTAGAAAATTCAAAATGGGATCTGCATTAGTTTAGGAGTTAGATGGATTAATGTACATACACGTCGCAATGGGCGTGATATCTGGCGCTTGCTTAAGTCGGCTGGTTTGCGCGAAAAAACACACTTAGTATAACTGCTGAGATATCATAATTATAACATAATGAAACAACATTGTAACAACGGAAGAACTATTTTATTTTGTAATTTTTACAACTTTACAATGGGAATCTATGCTAGAACTGGTCGTTTTTACAAGAAGGCCTCCGGTTGTTGGAATAAAGGCATGCAACTTTTTAGTTCCTGGAATGGTGATTGCAGATGCAAAACGGGGTTCCAAAAACATTCTCTGATGTTGAATATCGTCTTTGGAGCAGTAGTAAATGGCTGTTTGTTTTAAAGATGATTTTACCCATTCGTATAATCGCATTGGTGTAACAATTGCTCTACTTTAAGGTAACTGTAGACTTGCACGCATAGCTAAACATTTGAGGTTCCCCTCTAGACCATCGCATGGCCCCTTTCCGTGAGACGTTGCATGAAAATGTATTTCTGCATCTGCATTAAAATTTTCTCTGTAATAAAATAGATTCACAAAGTTGAATCTATTTTTAAAATGTTGTGAAGCTCCATTGGTTAAATATATCATTTCAGATACAACTATTGCTTTTTCTAAAAGATGCTTGTGTAGTACATTTTGGAAAGCGTAGAAGGTGGCTGTATCATGTTTTAAGTCATCTGAAATCATAACAAAGCTGCCGTTCTTTACTTCACTGCCGTCTCTATAATAAAAAACCGCCGTTGGAAATGTTGCCTGTTCGTTATTCCAATGAAATGATTGAGCAGCATCCTGGACAACAAAACTATAATGTTCTGCAAAATCACATTGTACGAGAATTTGACCTTCATCGATAGTCTCCTTAAGAGTTTTAAAATAAAGCGCCTGTTCCTCTGCAATGTAAGCATGAGGTTTCAAAGAGTCCAAAGCGTCGCATAAGTCATCTACAAAATTATCAGAAGACAATAGTTGAGTAGATATCATAAAGCGGTCTGTACCAACCCATTTTTCAAACTGCACGTCTGTCACTTGATTGTTATCAAATATGATTTTTAAATGCTCTCTCATTGCACTTAAGCCAGGACAAGAATCACAGCGTTCATTTGGCATTGTCTTTGCAGTCATTAAATGACACGTCGGTGTTGGATTGGGACACATCATCTTGCGAAAGCAATCCTTATAAGATGAAAGTTGCATGGCAGTTCCAGCTGCAAGATTGGCAATGTCTCCTACATTCAACATCAGCTTTACATTTTGATGGTAAGTACAATCACATACCATATGTGTTCCAGAGTCGCCTGCAAGAATACATTGTTTGGGTCTTAGAGTTAAAAAACTTTGTTAAGCCTACCTGGACGTTCGGATATTCATCTTTGAACCTCTGCTAAAGTTCATCAATGTTACACAGCAGAAGCTGTTTTTGTATGTGCGTTATTTTTCCATCATATAATTTAACGGATATAAAATCTTTTTTACCAGGCATTATTCAGCTAATTTCTTCTCGTAGATAAAAACATTTCACCAAGTTTTCGCTCTCGGCTGGTAGATTATGGCCACCGCGTGGTTTGGAGATGACCAGATACCAAATTGATCGATAAGTTGCTTTATTTTCTGGTTTGTCGCCTGGATGTTCCAAATTCTTCTGAAAGTTTATTTTCACTCCATGACGTTGGTGCTATAGTCAATATCATAGTCTTCATAGAAGTAGAAGTAGACTGATTATTAAATTTCTCCTTTAGCTGCTTCAAAATGTCTTGGTTTCCTATGGTTGTGTCGGTTTGGGTTGAATTATGTTTAAACTTATCTTTGGGAATGAACAGTTCATCGTGGGTGTTTTGCGAAGATTCAATCGATGTTTGACTGCACTGCACAATATCTTCATTAGCTACTGGAGGTGTTTCATTTAAAAGTCGTTTCCTACAGAAAAAACATACGTAAACATCTAGTGAAAAACCCCACTTTTAAGCTAAATATTCAGAAATTTTCCTTAAATTTTTTGAATTTCGATGAAGTACCAAGAGAAATGGATTAAAACATCAATCATCGTACAGCGCCATTATAAAAAAAATGACTATCTTAGAATGTGCACAAGTCGCTGAGAGGTTAGAGCAACACTAAAAAAATAACGGAAAATACAAAACCGCTTGGCATCATATTTCTATCACTTTCTTGTACATAGCTTTCATTCTATTTGAAGAATAAGTAGTACTTCTTGCTGCTAAGAGATGGCGCTACTAGTCGTGTTTCGCTATTACATAATTCTTTTTTCTACAGCTTAATAATAATGTTTTTGTTCTTAATAATATTTTATTAATTTGAATAATCCCCTACCCAACATCATTGTAAGAGCTTAAATACGCTGAAACGGGATAAAATAACAATAACGCTGCGAGTTTTAATGCAATATTGCGCAAACCAGCCGACTTAAGCAAGCGCCAGATATCACGCCCATTGCGACGCGTATGTACATTAATCAGTCCAACTCCTAAACTAATGCAGATCCCATTTTGACTTTTCTAGTGTATTTTTAATGTATTTTAAGCTATATTTTGAAATAAAATTTTTTTTTAAATTGGTTGAAGTGACTAAAATTCTGGTTTGAAATGTTTACTCCCGGTTTTGTACATGAAATATTTTTTGTTTTTCTAATTTTATTTTATAGTTCAAAAGAACAGTACATCTTCGATATAAGTCACTATGTTTAATATTTTATTGTAAATTTTTTTAATTCGAAAAGCTACTTTCAAAACTTTCTAATTTCAATTACGACAAGCCTATATATAACTTGTCAAATAAACATCATACAAAAAAAATACTGTGTGTTCACATTCATACCTATCAGAAGTACTATTAGGCCGAATATGATAGAATTTCAGAACCTCACTTTTTTTTCGCTGTCCACTTCACGTGAAATGCACCCAAAATTCAGATTACATGCGCAAAAATCCAAAGTGCGGCAAAGGTTCTTTTAAATAGTGACCTTGGCTTTTGCATGTGATCATACAGCCGAGAACAGAAATATGTAGATAACTGTATACCCGCACAAGTAAATGATTAAGCAAAGTATTTTGGACACAGTATGCTACTGAAGCAATGGCGTATGTCCAAAGTATTTTGCTTAATTGTTCACCTCCGTTGCAAGAATCTTTCAAACAAACACGTCAGTGAAACTGACGCACATCGCAGCGGGCGCTCGTGTCGCATGTAGGCAGCAGCAATTTTGAGTAAAATGCTGTGTGCGCACACTATTTTGGCACGTGAAAAAAAAAGTTTGTTTACTTTTTACATTTATCAACGTATCACAATCAAACGTTGTATAGATGACACTTGCATGATTTATGTATTAATAAAGGACATAGATATTCATTGTGGAAATAAAAAAAAATTTACAGTTCCGATAGTAATATATTTGGGTAAATTGAGGTAAATTTGCAGTGGTCTTACAGGTCTTTAAGAGCTATAGGCAAGACTTGTTAACATTTATTTGTAACATATAGTCTTGTTACACATAATAATTGTTTAGAGAGGTTTCACATGCTATTTAAACATTAGTTATGGTGCCTCAAGTATACAACATAATTGAGATATAAAAGATCGCAAGAAATCATTTTGTACACCACAATGGTATATATTTGAATTATTTCACATAGATTTTCCTAGAGTTAAAAATCCATCAAAACTGAATATCTACTAATTATGTAATTGATTTTAGTTTTAGTTTGTATTTTGGCAGTATAACATCATCAAATGTGCTAATACGAAATTTTTTGTCGTCCATTTATAAAGATCATTACGTGAAAAATATGGAGGATGCCATATCTCAAAGACTAATAAACATATTTCCACACAATCCTTCAAACAAGAAGCACTACGGTAGGCCACGTAAACTTACATGTTTTAAGTGGCTCAATCATTTATTTTCAAAATGACAGCCCTGTAAATATTTTAGGTTAATAAACTTTATCATTTGCAACTAGAATTATTAAATTCGTAGTAGATGCTGGAATCCAACCTCCGTAATGCAGTTGATTGCCCACTAGCTTACGGTACAAGGTTTTCAGAGTTCGAGTCCCAGGTAAGGCACATGTGTATTTTTTGTAATCATCATCTCACCACTGTTGAATATTTTTCTGGTTTCATCTGTAATGATATTGCTTTCAATGAGATGACAAGTCCAACCACCCAACTCAGCTTTTAAGAAACTATTTAAAAATCAATTGCACCCGTGTTGCGGAAAGTACGTCAGTAACTTTGTTGGTTCACTGAATTGCTAAGCAACCATATGGCAGACAGATTTTAAATTAAAGGTCTTTGCATAGAAAAAAGGTAATTGTTCTGGGCCCAACTATTTTCTTAACTCAATGATTTTGTAAGAAAATTATTTGCCAACATTAGCTTGTAAAAACAATCATCTTCATAGGATGTTAAAAAATATTTGCCTTTAAAAATGCCAATGCAGCATGTGAATTGCATAGAGTGCAAATAGTACCTTCTAGGCAGTGCTTTGTTACCACTCAGTGTCATATATTCTGTCATAACTGTCAAGACCCCATCTCCCTCATTCCATTTAGCTAGAGGGGGAAATCTACAAATACACAGTACGAGAGGGCAACCTGGTGCAGTCGTGTCGGTCTCCCTCTTATCACTCAGCCTGCTTCCTTGTCTGTCCCCCTCTTGCTACCACTCAATTGTTAACTTCCCTTTCAGCCAGCCGTTATTTTATTACAAAAGAAACATGACTCTGCTTCTTCTATCATATTGCAAGTGGGTCCAGTAGTTTTTTTTTCGCTACCAAAGATAAAATAACACCCAGTGTAACACACTTAACGAAAAAAGTTTGCTATGGACCACAATTAATTGTACAAAATGATACAAAATGGCAGTGGTGCTAGTGATGCGGCATATACACTGTGAGTTTCACGCTGCGTGCACCACTGTGTTTCATACCATCTATTGCCAAGTTCACTTGTTTTGTTTACAATTTGAGAGGCATCTTAACTTCGTTGTAGAGGGTTTTCTTAGCTGTACTTACACAGGCATTTCAGTATGTAGAGGTTTACAATGCATTATTCTTGTAGATGTTTGGAGCCACCAAATTTACATTTTGTTGTATGGAGTATTTCGCTATATGAAATATTTGTTACGAGAGGTTTTGCTGTAATTGCCAATAGTTATTAGAAATACGTAGAATATGAAACAAAATGTAATGAAGCATGCACCTATTTTTCAATTAGCTTGTGTTGTAGTATTGTCATCAAGACAAATGATGCTATAGTCTTCTGAACATTGGAACAAACAATGACTGTGAAACAGTTTCAACCCAGAAGTCAAGATCATGCTGAGAATAGCAACAAAACCCTGCAAAATATTTTATTTTTCAATCAAACTGCTTCAAGCTACATACTAAAACCCTGTACAGAAGCTTCCTTGTGTGTTCACATGAAACTGTGTGTGTTGACGCAGGCTGTTCATGACAAACTGAGCACTTTAGAAACCCCTTCTAAGATCTACTTGTAAGTGCACTATGTATTCTTCCACCACATGGAATATTAACATTACCATGGGCCTGATCACTTAGTTCATGCATTCGTCAAGTGAAACTGTCAAATTATTAGTGACTAGCTGGGCCCACAGCTCCGCTCGCATGGATTACAGAATTATTGTTTAGGAAAAATCGTAGATAGATATATTGTACCGCTGAGTTTTTTTTAGGTCTTTTTATTCTACACAATTCTTTACTTCATGATATTGTTCCATCTTTAACGGTTTAGACAGCGTATTGCAAGAAAGCGCTCTGGCGGCAAATCTTTTTCCGACTTGATTAACTATTATCATCACTGCTTATTCCTTATGTTACTTTACGTAACAAAATGTATACTAAAACCTGGCCAGAGAACATAGCTATGAACTAAAAAAAAAAACACGTAAATCGGATAAGTGGTTCTCGAGTGATAAGCGCACTAACAAACAGACAGACAGACAGACAGACAGACAGAGAGACGTTGAGTTTTATAATATGTATAGAAGTATCTTTTACGAATTTGCTAATTTTTACACTTATAAACATCAAAAAATAGAACGGAAGAGAAATCACTTCAATATCAACTAATGTTTACTTAACACTTCTTAACGTATGCAACTACTCTCCCTCCATTATTACCAACTTTAGTGGGCGCATGTCAGTCAGTGTGACCATTAAAGATATGCAGGTAATGGCAGTGACAGTTTTCATAAGTTGATTTCAAACGAGTTCAATTAACATTGAACAGCCCCTACTAGTAAGTAAATAACAATCACATTATAGTAATCATAAACCAAAGTTAAATCTTTCGCAAGGCCACGTGCCATACGTAGCAAAAATCATAACCCACCTCCAAAAATGTAGANTAAACCAAAGTTAAATCTTTCGCAAGGCCACGTGCCATACGTAGCAAAAATCATAACCCACCTCCAAAAATGTAGATGTCTTCTCCGTACAGAACAGCACACGATCCAGAAGATTTTGGAGGTATATCACCATACGTTTGAACACGGTCCCTGCATGGAAATGGACACACACACAGTATTAAAAATACACAAATGATAAAAAACATTACATAAAGGTGGCAGAAAAACTCTAATGCATACCATCTCTCCATAAGGCAACTGTAGACGCAGACCTCATCCGGCATGTGATACACGCAGGTGGGCACATCATCATCCGTCGCATAGTATTCCTGAAACAAAGTTGCACACGCTCACCGCTAAGTTCCCATGAGGCCTGTTAACTAAGTTGTATCACTGTGCGCTGTGTACACGTCTGAAAAAAAGCTACGAGAAAAATTTCCCGTAACTGTACACAGTGTAGTACAAGTACTACTTGGTACGTCCACGGTGAGTTATGACGAGTAGTTCTGCACTTTCACTGCAGTTGTAATGAAAGTGCAGAATTCATAACTAGTGGCCAATGAAATTTATTTGACTTTAGAACACAAAAAACTAGATGTTCCATAAAACTTTACAGCTTTACAAGTTATATTGGTTAGATAAAATGCATTATCATTAGTTCATTTTCACAAAAAACACTGAAAGAGCTATTTTTCACTAATACGGATATATTTTTGAACAAGAAAATACTACTGTAAGTTTAAATATTTACATTATTGTTAAAAAATAGTATTGCATTAAATTATTAAATATTTTCTAGTAAAAATTTTGTATTTAGTATTAGGCCTATGTAATATTTTTTGCTTCAAGTAATAGGTTCTTAATTACAACTTTGCTGTTAATTCCATAAAACTCAACATTTCACCAACTTGACACCGTAGTCCACATCAGGCCAAGTTTCCGAGGTTCTAACTGTAATAGTTTTTGTGCAACACAACATATTTATAACTGAAAAGATTTCAATGACACCAGATCAACACATCAGTACTCATCATTAGTCATTATTAGAGACCTAAAAAATACATTCATTTAAGGACAGCCTGGCTTTCGAACACGTTGTTACGGCTCAATACGGACACTACAGAGCCAAGTAGTCAAGCGATGTTTTGAGAAGCACGGTGCATCCGCAAACAGAGCCGCCATGCGGGGGAGAAATTAGGCCAGCAGCCTGAATATAAGGCATGAACGTAACAGGTGCGGGGACCCCTGGAGCTCGCGTGGGAAGTGACGGACTGCCCTCGATCGACATCCAAATCACATGAAAATATTTGAGGTTCAGTGGTGAGTTCTTAGTCGAGTGTGTGAGGAGGGGCTAAGTGGCTTGAGGCTATTAATATTTCCAAGACTGATTGTAGGAGAAGAGAGAAAAAGTAAAAAGGAGCAGTAGTCAATTTTGTAACAGCTTAACAGATATACTTCTGATAACTTTCAATTGGATTGTATACAAAACATACAAAGTAAACTAGAGTTAATTCATCAAGTGCTCGTAATTTTCATACTCCTCTTTCTTCCTTGGTAATGCTTAGCGTAAACTCTCTGAACAACCTTTCATTGTAGAAGGGTTGTTACAGCATGTATGTTTGCAATCCTAATGTAACTGGGCCATAACTAGTTGGACAGGAGATTTTGAGCAGATAGTACACATGCTAACACAAGGAGTGACAATATAGAATAACCAAGCTTAGACTACACGTGTGCTCTTACAGGAGCAAAGGCGTGGAGTGGAGAGGTTTGGTTGGCTCTTAACAGCGAGGTCTTGAGAGCCGATGAGAGCGAAGTGAGGTGAGTACGCATCAGTGCCAGAAAGCAAGGGCCAGGGGGAAACAGGAGATCCCCAAGAAAACCTGCCTACCAACGGCCTCGTTCTGCAAAATCCCCACATGTGAAAATGCAGGAGTGACCCCGCTGGGAATAAAACCCAGTTTGCCTTGGTGGGATGCAAGCGCTCTAGTCACTTCATCACTGCGACCCCTGGAAAAAAGGCCAACAAACAAATGATAGCATGACAGCGGTCTAAGTAAACAAATGACTGTGTAGCCTAGTTTGCAGGACACTGAACTCACAAACTTCCCAGCCATTAGTTATTATGTCCACGTAAATATTATTTGTTCCTACATCAGGCTGTATAAGGAGACACAGTGGACAGACGGACCTGGCCAGAGCTTTCAAAAAAGTGCACCTGTCCATGGACCACTTACAGCTGCATAAACTCCGGCATCCACAAGTGCCAAAAGAAAGTGAACTTTCGTAGCATTAAATGAAAGAAAAATTGAACCCACTAATATTTTTTTTACACCGAGGATTACTGTTCTCTTTGCCTTGCTGAAAGTACAATAAACACAAACTAATTTTTATGCAGCTCATTTTTTTAAATATTCACTATAATACAACACTTTACAATTCCACTTATAGTAACTGCGCATATACCATAGGTGAAACTCCTCAATCTCTCAAAACTTTCTCCAGATCACCTCCAATGATGGATGAGCAATGAAAAGAGATATGCAAACATAAAATGATGTGGAGTCATGAGAAATGGGCTCAAAGGACACTTTTCCCATTAAGACCTACCCAAATACCAATTTTAATGCCTCTGGTGGTCCATCAATTTTGAGTCCGGAGATCAGCTGAGAAAATGAATCTACCCCAATTAGCAGATCGACAAGGCCTAGGCATATAAAAGAAGGGATCTGTCAGACACAGGTGAAAGACAGAGCGACAAACTTCAAAAGAAAGTGTACTGTTGGACAAGCTACCAGAGATTTGCAGAAGTACAAAAACATCCATAGGGAACTGAAGACTAGGTTTTCCCACCAGAGTAACAACTACAGAGGATCAGAACTTCACCACACTGACTGGGTCTCTGACAAACCATGAACAGGTAAGTAAGCCTAAGTTTCTGCATGCACTGCCCTGTAATGAAGCTGGCCTGACTAATAGCACCCAAACCACATGTGGAGTTCCTCACAAATTGAGTATCTCCACCAGGGCAGTTGTCAACAAGACAGTATGATGCTGATCTGCGCATGCTGGTGTGATGGCGGATACAACAGCAGGAGGGGTCACCAGAGGAGGGATGTCTGGCCCTTGATCCATGCTGGAGTCTTCTGCAGTCTTTTGGTCGAAATACAATATGTAATGGTGATGACAGGATGTCGACGAGACGATGGGCAGGTTTTTGACTGCTGAGACTGGGCCAGACAATTTATATAGAACCTACGTTTCTTTACCAAGCATAGCGGTCCTGAGGCCTCTGATTGGTGAACTCAGGGCATCAACACCATGGACAAGCTTCAGTACACAAACAACACAGCTGGGGGGACTTGGCCAAAAATGTTGAGGCGTGAGCACGTGATTTGGATATAGCTGAAGGTTTCTGTTTGGATGCCTGCAAACCAAGACCCTTTGACTGCGATGAAGTTGCATTTTCTTTGGCTATGCATTGCCTCTCTAGAAAAGCAATGAACTCACACAAGCTAGGACACTCATGAAACATAATTTCCAAATGCATTTGAAGCGTAGAGTGAAGACATTTANAGACGTTAAGACAGAATGAGAAGCAAAGCCATATCCCAATGCTTTGCTGGAGCCCTAATGCTTCAAGAGCTGACGCAGTTTCAGAAACGACAGTCAGCAGTTGTCTTAACAAGTTGGCAGAAAAGGAAGGTGCTTGCAGTAGTGCTACTACATGAGCCCAAACATTCAGCTGCTTGCTTTCATAATGGTCCTCTAATCACTTACAAGCTGCCTCAAAGTTAGCATCCAACAAGGGTAACGACTGAACCATAACAAGCCGGTGGGGGGGGGGGTCACTACTAAGAGCACCCTTCACGTAGCCAAGGTTTCAAACTGTTAAGAGGACAATGTTGTTGGTAACAAGCATGACAATGAGATTTGAAAATTTCACCACTAAAGGCTGGGATAGTAATCTTAGGCAGTGCCAAACGAGAATAACTTACCTTCGTCAAGGCAGAGTGGGTTTCAGTTTTTACGTCATCAGGGAAGCCGTGGCCATCATGATGTCGAAATACTTATCATCGAAGGCTGATACGTGCGCAACATGCTCAGCAGCAGTCTCCACGGTGATGTAGTCAACTTTGAAGTTTTTCTGCACTCTTGAGAGGTAGCAAATGGTCACCATAAATAGAGTGTTCTTTGATGTGTCGGTAATAACACTCTGGGCAAGATTCAAAGGCATACTCAATGCAACTTTCTTCTAAGGAAAGGCACACCAATACCAATTGTGACTCAGCCATGGTGAACAAAGGGACCAGAGGAGAACAAAGAAACCCACAAAATGAGATAGCAACACAGATGAATTGCGTACAAAAGCCGTACTAACATTAGCATCACACGAGGCAAAAAGAACCACGGTGAAGCCAAAGTAGTTTGGCACAGCATAGCCAACAATAAAAGCCAAAGATTGGCCGGCTTACAAAAAGACTAACTGCAATGCAGAAAAAAAGTGATGAGGGTAGTACTGACAGCAAACATCATCATCTAAGTGTTTGTAGGTTAAGTTCACCACCACAAAAATTACCATAACAACAGTTTACATAAACTGTCTACCGCTGCAATGCAATGGCATAAATAAATTGTCTCCCACACACCAACGTTTCCCAAATCCAACACATGCGCAAAAACAAAACACACCAGGACAAATCCTGCCCAAAGGACCAAATGTTTTGTCGCACAATAAGATGGACTATAAAAAGTGAATGTGTGTGACGATCACTAATGAAATTGCTGATTGGCTGAACAGATGCACGACTATACCACTTACTGCCACAAAGAACAACTGACTACACAGAAAATGCAGTCTGGGTAACAGCTGCTTAGAAGGTGCAACTGTAATTCGAGGTGATCACTGAGCCAGTAGCGCACGACATCCGAATTCAAAATATAGAGTCCAGTAAACACATCTCACAAGGTCAATATTCTGGAGCACAACTTCTCACCCACCTCGCACAGAACAGGTCGCTATGTACACAACCAGTGTGTTTTATTGGAATTTTCATAAGAGAGCTACAGTAACACACAAAAGTATTGGCACATCAACAACTTAGAGGATGGTTATGAATAAAGCCATGTATATTTCAGTGAATACCTGCAATTACTGACTTGCATACATGAAAAGCTCAGATTGCCTGTCCATAGCAAAGAAATGCATTATAGCAAACGTCTCTTTTCTGAATGACACAAATGTATTGGCACACACAAGAAACAGCGCCCTTTGCTAGTACGCACATTTAAACAGTCAACTCTCTACATTACATAACGATCCTCTAAAATTTTTGGGGAATTGTGAAAATTTAGTTAAATAACGGGAAAATTTGAGGGAAATATAGAGAAAAACAAGTTTTTTGCATTAATTTTTGTTTCTGACCTTTGTGATTCTTTTCACCACAACTGTGCAACTCAAAAGCAGGAAAGATTTAACAATAGTCACCATTCCGCTACCACACAATTGTCCACCCCTCCCATCAAGGTTGCCAAGGTTTACTAAAATTACATGCTAGGGTTGCCTAGTCCAGAGACTGTCCTTTGTAAAACCACACAATAATAACACTGGGCTGAACTGCTGAAAGGAAGAATAAAGACGATCCAATCCTTCTTTGACACAAGTGTGAGCAAATAGAAGTTCATTCAAGGTAAAGCTTTTTTTTACATGTGAAGGTTATTAGAGCAATAGACACGACGTACACTTTGTGTGGTATCCTACTAATGTTATAAACGCGAAAGTCTATGTGTGTGTATGTTTGTTACCACTCAGCACCATAACGGCTGAATGGATTTTGATGAAATTTGGTATGTAGGTACTTTAGTTCCTGGAATAGGACATAGGATACTTTATATCCCGGAAAATTGTACGGTTCCTGTGGAATAACAACAAAACATAATACTGCAACGGCTGGGAACGTGTAATACCAAAATGCACCACGCTGTCTGCTATGAGAGCATGGAGAGCCCCTGCCACTCAGAGTCGAGGTTGGGCTTTAAGAGGTACCCCAACCTTCAGTTCGAGCACACCTGGCATCTCTAAAGAGCTGAAGAGAGTCCAAAGAGTCAGTGAAGGAAACACTATCATGAGCTGACACGACACGGTGTCCACTGAAAGGTAGACTGAGGCTTCGCCTGCAAACTGTGCGGCATATTATAATTATAATTAGGTTCTGTGCAAAAGATTTTTCGATAGATTTTCTTAGAACGTAAAGCCATTGAGCACATTTTTTTAAAGTAGAAGGCTGAAAGCCAAAGTTGGGAAACATAGAAAGAAAGTATAAGGAGAAGCAATATGCCAGTGATCAGTATTTAAGGGCAGGTTATTCTATAAATTAGCAGCTCGATGTCACTCTATACAAATATCGAACAACAGTCGCTATGTAGAGCTGTCCATGGGAAGAGCATGGAGAGCCTCAATGTAACCATGCCACTCAGAGTTTGTCGACGGTCATTGTAAAATCGACCTTCAAGAGGTACCTTTTTAACAGAAAGGGCAGTTGTCCGGAAATATGGGGATGCGTGGTATAAATAAGTAGGTATTACTGAGGAAATGACGGACATTTCCAAGAGTTCAGAAACTCCACGGGGAAGGAAGTATCTCATCAACTGGCATGACGTCCACTGAGTGATAGGAGGATGGAGGTAAGTAATTTGCCCAGTTTAAAATAAGTTCTCATCATCATCCACAGCTTCTGATCATTGTCCACGGAGGTGAAACTGCAGGGCGCAGCTAGTAACAAATAAAACGTTACACTAATTTGTTAGGAAATAAGGCGTTACTCATTCACAAACAATATTTCAAAAATTAGGCATGTGCCAATCAAAATTATTCTTCAGAACAACAGATATGAACACAGATTACCATCAAAATTTGCATAAGATGCTGTGCCCAACAAAATGTTTTATTTAAAGTTTTCTTGGACCTTCATGTTGGGCGATGTACTGCTGAGCCCAACCTGGCAATAATTTAATGAGTGTCCAAATAATGTCCTGGGGCATCGTGAACCATGTGTTGTTGATCCAAGTCCACAGTTAATCTTCATTTCTTAATCTTCAATCAAGTCCCACAAATTCTCAATTGACAATCAACGTAATTCTCTTGCATAATCAGGGGCTGCAGCTTTCTCTTCTGTCGGTCAGCCAAACAGCAGGTCACTGGGGAGGCGTAGCTCTCTTCCAAACAGCATCCTTGATGGTGTTACCCTTGTGGACTAGTGAACTGCTGAACGGTAAGCAAGAAGAAACAATGACACCTTTGAATCCCAGTCCTTTTGGTTGTCTGTGACAAAGACCAACAGGTTCACAGTTTCTTCTGTCAATGAAGAACACAAATATTTGTAAACAAATGCTACGAGTCTAATGCACACATTTTTCTCACATCTTCCTTTTATTTCATGGCAAGTACTGAAAGACTGATATTAGCTAACTTCAGTCCAGTACTGGAATATTATAGCTGGGACTGTGTTTATTTTGTTTCATGGTGGAGGGAGGAACGAGGGTAACTTTAGTCATTATGATATGCGGTTCTTTTTAAAGGCCTTGTCCACAAAGCTTGTCCATGGTTAAATGGTTCGCTGATCTACTTCATCCGCAGATGCATGTCTGAACGTTTGCATCTACAATTACGTCAGAACCTAACATTTCAGACACTGATACTAGAGTGCAATCAAATCAGCGCATCAATGTTTTCAATGTTCTAATTATTTTAATAGTATGCCCTCTTGAATATGAACAAGGTAAGCTGTGCAGAACCTATTAATGCAACTTTTGTTGGTCTAGGACGTTTCATTCAGAAACGTAAACAAACTGGTTATACTGCTTATTTCGCAATTTTGTTCAATTTTTTAAAATATGTTGTATTTATTTTAAAGGTATGCCCCTAGTATATTCGTGTTCTACGTGATTAGTAGAGTAGAAATATATCATAATATTGAATTTTTTTTGTGTTTTTCAGAAAAGCCCCTAAACTTTTTAATTACCAATAAATTTTATTTATGTTGAGCTACAATTATTTAAATAACACGAGTAAGCATCACAATACTCAAAAATGTAAATCAACACTGCTTAAAGTAATAGTATCAATCAATATACAAACTCCAGTGATCCCACTTATCCCACTCCACCCTAGTTCTTGTTCTGATGCACTATGGCACATTGGCACTCACATTTCCTGTGATTCATGTATTGTGGAGTTAGGTAGGGTCATAGTGTACCTAATGCAGCCATTGTTAATAGCAGCTTTTCCTAAAAACTAAAAACATTTCCAGAAAATGGATGTTTCAAAATAGCTAATCATGCTGAATACAAATTTTATGTGGGCATCATGATATTCACAGAATACACTATGAAGTGTGATAGTGGGGAAAACTATGAAGGTCAGGGAAATTGTGAGGTAAAACACATAAAATTTATGTAAAATAGGTAACTTCACGATAAGCAATAGCCCTATTACATAATATTCTTTTTACATGACACTCCACCCTTCACAGATGTTTGAGCACTTCAAGCATGCTACCTACAAAAATCTGCTGGCACGCCTTAACTCACTGTATTGGAGATTTACTCCCCTGCTGGTGCTCAGGATTCTGGATTGGCACGTAATGTTTAGGTATGCTAGAACAGTATTTTGCAGTTCGAGGGGGCTATACTTGAAGGTCATTTACACAGGACCACAGTAAGTAAACACAAAGTAAAAACTAGAACTGCAATCTATTGTAAAGTAAGGTTTAGTTCCATTAGGTCTTCTGCATTTGACACAGCCACGTGCAAACAGTAAGTTAAGCGCTTAAATTCCCACACTAGCATGCAATACGACGCAGTACAATTCACTACGCTGAATACCATTTCCACGCTAAACCTCGACTATGTACAGCACCTTATTAACCAAACATCAGCGGGTAAGCAAAGTAGGAGGGTAATGCAGCATGTTAGCATAAAGTTGTTGGTGGTGAACTGTAGGAGTGTGTACAGCAAGCTGGAGGGCTTCTGGGGTAAAGTTGAAGGATATGGGGCGGACATAGTGGCAGATGTCGAGACTTGGCTGAATGAGGAAGTGCTTGGCAATGAATGTAGGCAGGATAGGTTCACCATCTTCCGAAGAGACAGGGATGGGAGAGGAGGACGAATAATGATGTGTGTAAGGGAGAGGCTGAAAGGGTTTGTAGAATGGGTTAGTGAAGATGTTGAGGTGATGGAAATTAAAATAAGTGGGGGTAGTATTAAGAGGATTACTTTGCTGGCAACATATAGGCCACCAGGACAGGGATGGCAGGCAATTAAAACGATCAAGGAGAGGGTTGATAGACTAAAGGACGGGCAGTGGGTTGTTGTAGCAGGGGATCTGAATATGCCAGATATGAGATGGCTAGAGGGTGCAGAAGGAATAGGACGCATGAAGCAGAGAATGACAGCACAGTTAGTCAACAGAGGCTTGGTCCAGGCAGTAGAAACACCTACAAGGTGGAATGAAGAGGGTGTTGGGTCAGTGGTGGATGTGGTGTTGGTCAGACCTGGGAATGCAATAGTATTGGATGGCATAAGCGATCATGACATTCCTGTTGTGGAAATTAGGCTTGGCAGGATGAGGGAAGAGCAAACGGCAGATAGGTTGGTGTGGCAGTATGGGAGAGGAGACACGAAGGGGGCAGAAATATTCCTGATGGATAGGTTTGAAAAGTGGTCAATGGAGGAAAGTGTCGAAGGATAATGGAAATAATTTAGAATAATAATAGAAGTTACGTTGAAGAAATCTGTGCCAAAGAAAATATTAAGGTCTGGGAGAGATCCACCTTATTGTGGACAAGAGATTCAAAAAATGAAGAGAGTGTATATAAAATTACATGCCAAGTGAAGAAATGAAAGAGTTACAAGAGCTAAGGAATTGATGAAACAAATAGGAAGAGAGCTTGAAAGGATGATCAAACTGGCAAAGAATATATTTTTAAGGAAGATGGTGGAAGAAGGAAAAGGAAAGTATTGGGGGAAATTGTTTAGTTATGTTAATAAGGTAAGGGGAGGAGACGAAGGGATCCCTCTGCTGAAAGGTAAGGATGGCAGGACTGCATCAAATGACCAAGAAAAATTGGAGATGCTGCAAGGCCAGTACTTGTCAGTGTTTGAGGCAAAGGAGGATTGGAATAGGGAGGCTAATAGGGATTGGGGGTTGTTTACTAAGTTTAAGATGAGGGAGCGGGGGATAGCAATGGTAATCAGGGGGTTGAAGAGCAGTAAGGCAGTGGGACCAGATGGGATAGGGAACACAGCACTAAGTTTGATGGGAGAGAGTTAGTGAATTATTTGGAGGTGTTGTTTAGCAAGTCCTTAGGAGAGGGTAAGTTGCCACAAGGTTGGAAGGATGCGGTGGTGGTCCCAATACACGATGTTATGATGTGATGAGGCCTTAACTTAACGGCCTCCCTGATCACACCTTCAAACATTAAACCAGGACACGAGCGTGATTGCAACAACACCTTGCGAAGATAGTTGCAGAAATCCCCTCCACCGGCCAGTAAACGAGGCCGAGAATATTAAACAACGCAACCGATATAGGCCAGCGTTAACACTGGGAGCGGCATCTTTTGTCATTGACCCGACCAGAGAGAAGACCACTGAAGATGGGTGTGTCCGGCCGTCGTTAACCGCCTCCTAGAATTAGCCTCCAGCAACATGAACAAGGTGGGGACTTTCCAATTAGATTGGAATGGCATCAGGTACTAACAGTTAATATAATTAATTAGCATCTTGGTATACTATTTAAAGCTCCCCTGATCAATAGTCACTTAAATTGTTATTGTATAATCCTTATATGTAATAAACATCATCTTATACTGCTGTGCTTTATCTAATCATGAGTCATTATTTGAGCTACGCCGTATCAAACCTTTCACGTCTGAATGGCTGAAAAGCTAATTCAGAACAACAAGCAGGGGGAGGATAGCCTGGCAGCTACAGACCAGTGAGTCTCACATCAAGCACAGGAAAGGTAATGGAGAGGCTTGTGGTTCAGTATGTAGTGAATGTTATGAACAAGAGGAATTGGTTGAAGGCGTCGCAACATGGTTTCAGAAAAGGATACTCATATAAGACGCAGCTGGCAGAACTGTTAGAGGATCTGATGCAGGCAGTTGATAAGGGGAAGCAGGTGGATGTCTGCTTCATAGACTTTGAGGAGGCGTTTTATAAGGTGCCCCATCTGACTGATGAAGAAAGTGGATGAGCTAATACCGGACAGTGGATGAGCTGATACCAGACAAATGGGTAGTGGAATGGATTTGGGGATTAGGGGAAAAATTAAGATTGTGGTAATTATTCAGAATAGGGACTTTTCTGAAGGAAACGTTGTAGACCCACAAAAGTAACATAAATGGGTTCTGCAGAGATAATATTTTTAACATTGAGGAGGGCATAATGGTAAAATAAGTAGAACGTACTAAATATAATAGATTAAATTACAAGCAGTTTGGCCGCTTTGTTTACGTCGGACGCTGAATAGCCATGTAATGCTATTTGAGCAGACGCAAACTGCGTTTAATCGCCTGGTATATGGAATAGTGTATGGTTTGCAGTGGTGTGCGTGGTTTGCAATGTCCAAACTTGTCCGTGTGAAGGCTTGAGATTGAAGAATGGTGAAGAATGATTTAAAAATTGAAGAATACGAGTGCTTCTGTGAGTTTGCCAGTTTCTAGAATTAATGTTGTTTTGGCCACTACTGGTTGGGTTTCTAGTAGATCACGACGGTAGTTGAATTGGCCGAGGACACACCGCCTACTTAGGTAAGTACATTTACATACGTCTGGTGTGTTGTATTATCTCTAGCATTAAATTTAATGGTAACGTAGATATTTTGCACACATTTTAGTATTGGTTTATAGTGTGCACGTATTTATGTATGTACGAAATATGTACCTTACTGTAATATTTCCATAAGTTACATAACGTAACCTAACAAAACTTAACCTCACGAAACCTGACCTAAACTAAAATAAACTAATCTAAACTAATTTAATCTAAACTAACCTAAACTAAACTGACCTAAGTTAATTTAGGTTAGTTTAGATTAGGTTTTGTTAGGTTACATCAACGTAACGTTACGTACGGCAACGTAGTTATTTTCCTCACGTTTTTACCCCACAATTTTCTTGACCTTCATAACCCTCCCCACTATCGTACGTATTTAACATACTTTTTTGCCACTTAATTACCCTGATCTTCATAGCTCACCCCACTATCAATCATATTTGTGGTTTGTACTGGTAATACATTAATGCAACTAGTAAATTCATGTTCTGTGTAATTAGTAGTGTCGAAATATACCCCTTTCCGTGATTTTTTCTTTTATTTTTCAGAAAAGCCCCTATTCTGAATAATTACCAAGATTGTTTGCAGATGATTGTGTATTGTATGCAGTGGTAGGAGAGGGTGAAAACTTACAGGCAGACATGGACAGGATATGGTTGTGGACCATGGAGGATAAAATGGATATAAATGTAAGAAAAACTAAGGTAGTGAGGTTTACAAGGAAGAAGGTGATAAGCAGGGACATGTACAGATGGGAGGAGCAAGAGATAGAATATGCAGCAGAATATAAGTATCTAGGGATTTTATTGCAAGGAGAAAACAGGTACAGAAAGTGATTGCAAAGGGAAGAAGGGCGTTGGGTATGTTGGGAAGGGTGCTGAAGGGAGTCAGCAGTGAGGTGAAGGAGAAGGCATATGGCACAATGGTACGGCCTATGTTAGAATATGCAGCAGCAGTATGGGACCTGTAATGGAGGTGAGCGAACTAGAGAAGGTGCAAAGCAGGGCAGCAAGATGGGTGAAGGGTAGGTGGAGAAGACAGGGGCAGGATGGTGAGGACGAAGAGAACTATAAGCCATCAGTGATGATGAAAGAAATGAAGTTGAGCTCGTTGAAGGACAGGAGGAAAGTTGAAAGGCTGGTCAGGATTGTGAATAGAGAGGAAGGGTGGGGAAGTTTACGCTGTCAGCTAAGTAACGGGAGTGTTTAGAGGGAGAGGAAACAACAGTGAGAAGCTTCAGAGGGTGTGGAAGAGAACGGAGCGGGGTAAGCAGTCTATGCTTGTGAGGTTTGAAAGGGAGAGGAATGTGTTACAGGAGGAATTGGTATCTGTGTAGGGGACTGCAGTTCAGAAGGGCGTGGAAGAGAAGTTTGGTCGGATACGGGAGAGGTGAGAGAGCTCGCCACCGGGCGGTAGCCCAATTACAAGTGTTGGTTATTATTAATATTATTATCTTGGATTTTACCTTTAAAAAAAACCTGATTCGTAATAACTACCGTAAGAGAAGGTAAACAAGGGTCTGTGGCAGAAACATAGCTGTAATATATAAATATTAACACCATCACTCACTCACCATGTACCCTCCCCACAATATAAGGTAGTCCTTGTAATATACCATTGAATGCCCACTTCTTCGGTGAATGCGGTCGCGAATATTAAATAACGTTGTATCATTTGCCACCGACACGCTCATTGTTAAGTCGTGCAGATATCCGTTACTTGTACAAATTGCAATCGAAACTGCAAAGAGTTAGTTATGGTGGAACCAGTAGAGTACACAAAATGTTAACATTTTTATACGACAAGGAGTATGACAACTCCAAATTTAAGAACACTTGCTTCTGAACAGTTACAAAACTTAAAATTTCATAGTGTCGCAGAAAATCATTTCACATTTCTGTTTGCAAACATAGCAGAATGCAAAATGAATATGCTGGCCCAGGATGACAAACGTAACAAATACATGTTTAACAACTATGGCGAATCTCGTACAACATATTAAAATGAAATTCAANCCAGGATGACAAACGTAACAAATACATGTTTAACAACTATGGCGAATCTCGTACAACATATTAAAATGAAATTCAAATTCTTAATTAGCTGTCACTTATAATATATATGTACAGATCATCACAAAAGTAAAAAATTAGCAAAACAAGACAATCGCGTATTAAAAACTACCAATTATCAAGCCATTGGGAGTATTAATTACAGAAAAAAAACATTAGTAGGCTAACTAAACAACCAAAAAATTCATTTAAACTGTAAAAAGCATTGCTAATTAAGATTGTCTTGATTTGGTTTTTAAATGATATTAGATGCATAACTCGAAATTAACTCTGAAAGCTATTAAAAATTTATACCAATTGATTTAAAACATTGCACAATGTGTGCAGATAAGAAATTACGAATTTTAGCAGTGGCTTATCTGTGTGCTGTTAAAGTTAATTCTAATCAGTTTAATAGAAACAAACCAAGTTTTCTTGGGGAGAGTTTGGCATAGGGAAAATTTCATTGCTAGGTGCGTACTAATCCAAAAGGTATTATTTAATTAAATTTTTGGTAATTATTAAGTTTAGGGGTTTTTCAGTAAACCCCCCTGCCACTAAACAAAAAAATTTGGTATATTACCACTCTACTAATCACGTAGAACACGAATATACTAGGGGCGTAGCTTTAAAATAAGTACAACATATTTTTAAAAAAANGTGGTATATTACCACTCTAATAATCACGTAGAACACGAATATACTAGGGGCGTAGCTTTAAAATAAGTACAACATATTTTTAAAAAAATTGAACAAAATTGCGAAATGACTGTTTAGCCAGTTTGTTTACGTTTCTGAACCAAATGTCCTAGACCAACAAAAGTTGCATTAATAGGTTCTGCACAGCTTACCTTGTTCATATTCAAGAGGACGTACTATTAAAATTATTAGAACATATTTAAATAAATCACGAAATTTGTTTGTTTACATCTATTAACGTCTACCGCCATTGATAATGGCTGCACATTGCAAATTCCACGCTATCTAGCGGCCACGGAAGTCATCACTGGCTTTTAACGGACAATTTTTAACCTGGTCAGTCGCTTTCGTGCCTTTGCCGGCATGTTTCATGTCGTTTTAATCGGGCGGGTTTAAAACGGAAAAACCAAGAAACAGTGCTTTTGTGCGTCATATTAGCCTATTAATGAGTGCTTATAGTGTCGATTATGATTTTTGCTATTGTTATAAATGTTACTATTTAATCCAATAATTTTTTTAATAAATTAAAATTTATAATACAACTCCCGATTTTGATTTCGATGTTTCTTTGTTGCACAATAAGAATAGCTGTTACGAAATGATGACGTACTTGTTTGCTGTTCAACTCCGATATACGTGTCTATAATTTCACTCCTTTTCGGTATCAGTTTTTCTAATCAAATCCTGGTTGGGCGAACAGAAATGATTGCCAACGCAGGGCAACTGTGTCGGCATACTAGAAGATAAATATACTATATCCAAAGTGAGTATATCTAATAAAATATGGTCACGTAACAAAAAAAAAATAAAAAAAAATAAAAAAAGCTACGAGGTTAGTAGCTATTTTTCCAGATCCAAACTTCAATTTCAAGCCAACCTAAGTCCGAATTTTTTATATACAATTTTATGCATGAGTAGTGTGGTATGTATTCAAAATCTCCAACACATTCTTTTCTCCAGACTTTCCAGAAACGATCGATGAGCGTGTCTGGTAAATGATTCATTTGAACTGTATGGCAGATTTTGGCATTGACCATACTCTAACGGGAACTTTACGGACATTGACACAGCCACATTATTTGTGATTTCATTGAGAATGTGTGTTCGTACGAGTTCCATTACATGACTATGCATGTACCACAAGCTTTAAATTTGCATTTGAAAGGCGATTACTAGTAATATTTCTAATAAAAATGTCACAAACATGAAAATAAAATATACAGAGAGGAAAATATGAAAGCTTTACAGAACAACAGGGGAAAAGCAGATGGAGGACTATATAATAAAATATATATATATTCATAATGACACTGATGTTTATTTTTAAACACCTATTTTGACCAAGGCAGCGGTTTTACATCATCAATAATAATGTACATTGATTATAACATGATATTTGTAACACCATTTACAAAACACAATACAAGCACTTTATCTACTATATAAAAATAAGTCGGGTTTTCCTTCCTGACGCTATAACTCCAGAACGCACGAACCGATTTCCACGGTTTTGCATTCGTTGGAAAGGTCTCGGGCTCCGTGAGGTTTATAGCAAAGAAAATTCAGGAAAAATTTTAACAGAAAAGCGGGAAAATCTTTTTTTACATACAGCGCCATCTCTGATACAACGCACGAACCGATTTCCACGGTTTTGCATTCGTTGGAAAGGTCTCGGGCTAAGTGAGGTTTATAGCAAAGAAAATTCAGGAAAAATTTTAACAGAAAAGCGGGAAAATCTTTTTTTACATACAGCGCCATCTCTGATACAACGCACGAACCGATTTCCACGGTTTTGCATTCGTTGGAAAGGTCTCGGGCTCCGTGAGGTTTATAGCAAAGAAAATTCAGGAAAAATTTTAACAGAAAAGCGGGAAAATCTTTTTTTACATACAGCGCCATCTCTGATACATAGCATGTACTACAAATCAAGTAGATGGCGCCGGTGAGTGATACATTGTTTGACAGCTACTCATTGTTCTCTGCTCAGTGATGTGACAAACTTTCATGTGACAAACAATTGTGAAAAAAAAGTAAAAAAAATAAGTTATTCGTTTCCTAACATTTCAATTGGAAACCATCAAATCAATCACGTGTATTGTGCAAATTTTTATTCAATTTCAACAGCAGGCATTTGTCTTTAAGGTGGTAAGTTGAACTGTGTAAATTATGTGGATCGTGCATTTGAGGTTAAATTCACCACTCTGTCCATAGTCCAAAATGCCTAGAGGACGACGTGCGAACATCGGCCGCCGCACGAGACATGCAAGCCAGCAACAAGTGTATTCACAGAACTTAAGCGAAGAAAGACAAAATATAATAAGAGAAAATGCCCGATTGAGACAACGCGTGAGCACACGAAGATCATTGGCATCATACAATCGCTTGGCATTCCAATATGATCCCACTGCGAACTACAGTGATGATGAAAATTTAGATATTGGACCAATGACGACTATATGCCGATATTGCAATGCGTTAAAGTTCAAAAGAGAAACGGCTGGATTGTGCTGCGCAAGTGGAAAAGTCAAACTGGATCCATTACTTACACCACCACAGCCACTGAAACCATTGTTCGATGGAAGTGATCCCGATTCCAGCCATTTTCTTCAACACATCCTTGAATACAATAACTGCTTTCGCATGACTTCCTTTGGAGCTAATATCATTCGAGAAGGCGGCTTCATGCCGACTTGCAAGGTAAAAGATACAACACACATAACCAATCACTCCTATGTTACACCTATGTTACAACTTACAACTTACTATGTTTGTTTGCAATTACAGATACAAGGACAAATATATCATTTGCATGGTTCAATGGTGCCAACACCAGATGAACCGCATCAATTTCTGCAAATATATTTCATTTCGTCGATGGTGGATCAGCTGAATGTGCGGTGCAATATACAGGGAACACAACAGTTAAAGAGACGAATTATTGAACAGTTGCAAGCATTTTTTCACGCTAATAATGCTGTGGTTAATATGTTCAAAACAGCATTGGAACGAATGCCATCGGATACGCACAAATTTGTCATAAGAGCGGATTGTACCCCAACAGGTGAACATGTGCGAAGATTCAATGCACCCACCGTTAATGATGTTGCTGCAATTATTGTTGGCGATCCAACTAAATCGCGAGACATTGTCGTTCAGCGAAGAAGCAATATCATGCATCGTGTAAACGAGACACATCGTTTGTACGATGCGTTACAATATCCAATCATTTATTGGCAAGGGCAAGACGGATACGACATCACGTCGAAGATGGTCGATCCAATTACAGGTACAATATTCACACACTAATTATTGCTATTATTATTGCTATTATTGCTATTATTGGTTTCCATTAACAATTCATTTAATTTTGCATTTTCAGGCGTATCAACGAATAAAAATCTAAGCGCAATGAATTACTATGCGTATCGTATGATGATTCGTACACATGAGGAGAATGTCATTCTGAAGTGCCGTCGGCTATTCCAGCAATTCGCTGTCGACATGTATGTCAAAGTCGAGACCGAACGTTTAGCGTTCATCCGATTCAATCAGGCAAAGCTACGATCTGAGGACTATATACACTTGCGTGATGCTATTCATTCAGATGGTGATGTTCAGAATATTGGACGTCTGACGATTCTCCCATCATCTTATATCGGAAGCCCACGCCACATGCACGAATACGCTCAAGACGCTATGACGTACGTGCGAAATTATGGAACTCCGGATTTATTTATTACGTTCACATGCAATCCGAAGTGGACGGAAATTGAACGTGAGTTGGAACCGGGCCAAAAACCGCAAGATCGCCATGACATAATCGCCAGAGTATTTCAGCAAAAACTCAAGGTTATGATGGATGTGCTTACTAAGTATCGAGTTTTTGGTGACACACGTTGTTATATGTACTCGGTGGAATGGCAGAAGCGTGGACTACCGCATGCTCATATCCTAATTTGGTTGCTGAACAAATTACATTCAAATGAAGTGGATGACATCATATCAGCTGAAATTCCTGATCCAGTCACTGATCCCCATCTACACGACATTGTGACGACACAGATGGTCCATGGACCGTGCGGTGCATTAAATCCATTATCGCCTTGCATGGCTGATGGAAAGTGCACAAAACGATATCCGCGACCGTTAGTTGCTGAAACAGTCACAGGGAACGATGGATATCCAGTTTATCGTCGGCGTTCAAAAGAAGATAATGGTCGAACTATCAAAGTTAAAGTTCAAAATCAAGAGATTGAGATCGGAAATGAATTCATTGTACCATATTGCCCGCTGCTATCACGAATTTTCGAAACACATGCAAACGTTGAGAGTTGTCATTCGGCCAAATCAATCAAATATTTGTGCAAGTACGTCACAAAAGGCAGCGACATGGCTGTGTTTGGTATTGCGTCGGAAAATGCGAATGACGAAATCAGCAACTTCCAAATGGGCAGATACGTCAGTACTAATGAAGCACTGTGGCGATTATTGTCATTTCAAATTCATGAAAGATATCCCACAGTTGTACATTTAGCAGTGCATTTGGAAAATGGCCAAAGAGTTTACTTCACTGAGGCTAATGCGGCACAACGAGCTGAGAGACCACCATCGACAACATTGACTAGCTTCTTTGCAATATGTGAAGCAGATCCATTCGCAGCGACGCTGATGTACGTTGAAATGCCCAAGTATTACACTTGGAATCAATCAACAAAGAAATTCCAACGTCGCAAACAAGGAACCCCAGTTCCAGATTGGCCACAGGTGTTTTCCACTGATGCACTAGGTCGCATGTATACTGTTCATCCTAGAAATGATGAATGTTTTTATTTGCGACTGCTGTTGGTACATGTACGTGGACCAAAATCATTCGCGCATTTGAAAACTGTGAATGGCCACCAATGCCAAACATATCGAGAAGCATGTCAACTATTGGGTTTGCTGGAGAACGATTCTCATTGGGATTTAACACTTGCGGATTCAGTTGTTTCATCAAATGCGTACCAAATACGAACGCTGTTCGCCATCTGGTGGCGAAACGGAGTTCGCCGGGTTTGCTAGTAATTAATATTATTAACATTGAAATTACAAAGATTATTTAAATTGTCATGAGTATATATAATACTAAGAGTACAGACCATTTTGCGTAAATTACAAAAAAATAAAACACTATTTACAGTATTTTCAAATGTAACTTGTATTTTTTTTGCAGCTGCCTGTACTTGCAGTATAAACTGCGGCTCACGGACACGCATTCCTCTTCTGATACGACTGTCTGCTAATTCCGGCAACAAGCAGTCCATATAAAAATATCTGCAGTTTTGGTAATATCATTTTTTTCCAGAATTTGTAGTATATTTCTTCCCTTATTACTTCAATTACACTGTCGCAATAAATTACCAAGTCACAGAATTTTCTGTGCGTTATTTGGAGTTGCCCTTATATTTGGTTTCTGTATCGATGTGATTTTTTTAAGTTGCAGCTTCTAATTTTTTATTTTTATACAGAGACACTTACATTTTACTGCTTCACGAATGGACATGCTTCCTATAGGAGGCACACACTTTACCTCAACAATGCCATCTTTCTCCAAAATTCCATCTAGGCTGGCTCCAAGGTATGGTATCTCAGGATGAACAAAAATGCCATGAGGTGCCACAGTTGTCTGCTTCTCTTTCTCGTAGGCGGATATGGCTTTTTTTTTTCCCCCGTGATCTCGGCTGTAAATAATAGCTGGTGAATAGAGTTCGGTTCCACAAACAATTTTTTTATACAATATTGTGGCAAGATGTAACATTCCTCATACAACAGATAACCCCGAATCGTGATGCAGTTAGTCTCTAGTGTCTTGCCTGCATCCACAGTGGATTCTCACGCTGTCCAATGGTAGCTCGTTCTAATTAGGAACATAGTGTCAGATAATTAGCTGCTTCCTGCAGCTTCCCTGAAATTGTGTTCATCTGACTTTGAGGATCATTGGGAGATAAATCAGGTTTTGCAGCATTTGGACCATACTCAATGTAACCAGTTGTTTCGTCGATCATTCTCTTATTTTTTTTTGTTGGTATTTTCCTTTGTCATTAAAATTTAGTCTTACAGATGACCGAGACCTTTCTCGCTTCGCACAGATTTTCTTACAAATATTTCCTGGACGGATTTCATTCATGCTTTTCCAAGGACTTATCATATAAGGTGGACGATCCATGTGTGCTAGAGCAGTCCCATAGCAGCATCGCCTGTATGATGACCCTTCTGCATGATCAACTCTTTTGCCACCTGTCAGTTTGCAAATTAAAGAGTTGAGGTTTTCAGCTACTTTTTTTTTTGTTATGTTCAGAACGAGAAAATTTGCCTTTCTGACAATGGGATCTAGCAACATAAGCATCTCATCCATTAATTTCGCCTTCTCTAAGTACGGCACCTTATTACCTTATTGACAGTTTCATCTTGTCGAGAGCAGTATGATGCACAACAGGACAAATGGTCACCGAAAACATGGCAGGGGCTGTTTCGTAGATATTTCCAAAGTTTATCAACATTACCTTCGGAATTTCTAATGACTCCATGACCTGCAGCTGTGAGGTGAGGAATGTTCTGTCTAATTATTTTTCGCCCCTCCAAGTCAAAAGTAGTCTTTGTGGCTAGGGTGTGCAATTTCGAATTTTACCCTCACACAATGTGATTCGTACACTCTATTTTCTTCATTTTGTCTCCAAAAGGATCCCTCTCCCTAGCTCTCGCAAAAACACAAGAGTCTCCATCACCTCTTAGGAACTTCACCCATACACAATGTTCAGAAAACAGATACTGAACACAACAATCGTTTGCTCCATCCCGGATGATGAACAAGAATAATTTTGTTTGCATGTGTGTTGTTTTAGTTGGGAACACTCTGCTGTCGTCGAACACACGTAACAAAATTCGTTCTTAACTCCTAAGTAAAGAATCTTTCCTGTTCTCTCACTATTAAAGCAAGCCTGGGGAAAACATGGTATCTTACTTTTCTGATATTTTTCTTCAATAAAGTAATAAATAAACAATTAAAGACTGAATACAAAATCTTTGGAGGCTTTTCCACAACTATAGAAATAAAAACTGTAGCAACAAATTCCATTGTAATTACAGCAGGTCGTCCCATACCCATCTTGCTTTGGTGACCATGCAGAAGTATATGTCACAAATGTCTACCCTTATTGACAAGTTATTTACAATAAGTCCAATTTCTGTAAAGGCTTGTTGAAAATGCATTATCTGACAAACTGTGTTTAAAGGCGATTGTGGCTTAGATATATCCAGGGTAATGTAAAACATGCATACACATTTTATTACCGAGAAAATTACATAATCTAAAACAACTTGAATTGAAAACAGACTAATTCAACCTTGTTTTGGCATCATTTACTAGCTTCAATGCTTGATTTATTTTACAGTAGTTTACACATTTATATCATTGTGTAAAAAGGACATCAACAGCCGTGAATAATACTACTTCCAATCGAGGGTATTGCGATGCAGTGTAGTTGGCCACAGATAAATAAATTAAAGAAATAAACAACATGAATTTATGTTGTTGTAGCTGTACTATCTTGGTAAAAAAGGCTCTTAATGCTGATTGTGAGAACACCACAGCCAAATGTGTGAATTATTGGGGCAAAATTTGAACTCTTCCCTATATTTTTCCCAAAATAGATTTAAAAAAATAATAAATTAATATTTATTTAATGTTATTTATCATTATTTTAAGACACTCAAATTATTGGGCATTAATGTATCAGGTTTACAACCTTGCTTCCGCCGTTCTTTTCCCAACATTTGAGGCTTTATTGTTAAAATGCGACTACATATTTATTATTAAAAGTACTGTCCGTCGCTAGCCACTACTTTGTTCCATCTTTCTGGCAATTTTCGGATACCATCTCGAAAAAACTATGCGTCTTTTGAGGCGACCCAAGAATCGATCCATTTTTTGACTACTTCATACGAGCGGAAATGCTCATCGGCCAGGCCATGTGCCATCGATCGAAACAAATGCTAGTCGGAAGAAGCAATGTCTGAAGAGTACGCCGGATGGGGTAAAACCTCCCATTTCAGCGTTGCCACGTATGTCTTCACCGGTCTTGCGACATGTGGCCGAGCATTGTCATGCTGGAGAAAAACATTATTGTGTCTCTCTTTGTACTGTGGCCGTTTCTCCTTTAAAGCTTGGCTCAAACGCATCAATTTCGTTCGATGCCGATGCCCTGTGATGGTTTCACTCGGTTTCAACAGCTCATAAGATACCACACCGAGGTGACCTTGGTGCCGTGCATATTCGGTCTGGCCGTCGACGTGGAGGCATGTCCGGGCATTCCCCATGGTTTTCTGCGCTTGGGATTATCGTAGTGGACCCATTGTTGGTCGCGGTCACAATGCGATGTTGAAACCCCTTCCGATTCTGTTTTTGACGCAGCTGTTCACAAGCAAAGAAACGCTGTTCAACATCTCTCGGATGCAACTCGTACGGAACCCAATTTCCTTGCTTCTGAATCATTCCCATGGCTTTGAGGCGTTTTTAAATGGCTTGTTGCATCACTCCCAATGATTCTGCCAATTATTCTTGCATTTGGCAAGAGTCTACATAAAGTAATGCCTCCATTTCGGAATCACATTTCTATCTTCCACCGCCATGTCGGTCCTATACGTCAAAATTACCACTCTTAAAGCGTTGAAACCACTCACGACACGTTCATTCACTAAGGGCAGCCTCACCATACATTTTCTTGAAATTGAAGCAGAAAATCAGCAATTCCAGCACATGCCGAGCATTTGGCTCAAAAACTGACATCTTGGCTCGAGAATAAATTTATGATGCAAACACCAATTCACTAATGTGGTGATGTCGTTATGTTGACAGATGTCCAAGCTTACTGTGTGACATTATTGATCTACATATTCCCACCAGCACTTACCGCTGCAACCATCATTTGAAAAATGGCTGAAAGCAAAGTTGTACACCTGATAACTGTCTGGTGGAAAAATCTTGTCAATAATGCAATTAATTGAAAGAATAAAATATGGAACAAAATTTCGGACTATCATTTAAATATTACTCCAGCTTATTATCAAACTAAGGGCCTGATTATCGGCCTGGAGGGTAAATTCGCCACATTTCAAATATTCAGAAAATTTCTCCATTCCGTATATCGCTGCCAGCATCTCTTTCTCATATATGGTATATTTTTGTTCAGCTGGTGTTAGTAAACTACTGATGTATGCGACTGGAGCTAAATGTCCATATACTTCCTGGCATAATACTGCCCCTAATGCTTTTTAAATATCATCCATTTTCAGTGTAAAAAACTTTTCAAACTCAGGTAAAATTAATACTGGAGGTGACGCAATTTTTTCTTTCAATCGTCTAAAAGACAACTGCAAATTCTACTCCTTTCCATTTAAGGGCATTTAGGGGCTTCGCTAGATTTGCAAAATCATCAATAAATGTATAATAAAAACCTACCATGCCCAGAAATCAGCTAACAATCCACAAATTTTTAGGTGTAGGATAGTTCACCATGTGTTTAATTTTCTCTGGTTCTATTAATAGCTTTCCATCAGATAACACAAACACTAAATATTCAACATGCTTTTGCGCCCATGTAAACTTTTCAGGTTTTACAATTAACCCAGAGTAACTAAGTGCATTAATTATAAGTTCCAGATGCTGTAGGTGTTCCTCAAAACTATTGCTAATAGTACAATCATGATCATGAATATGAATGAATAAGAATTCATACTGATATTTACCCAGTACCTTTAACAAAATATACGCCATTGTTTGCAGGCCATTAGTTACTCCCATGGGCAATCTTTTCCATTGATACTGCCCCCATGGAGTAACAAACTCCAAAATTTCACACATTGCTGGATGCAATTCGTACTGAAGGAATGCGGAGTTTATAGAAAAATAGAAAAATACTGAGCTTTTCCTACATGTTGAAAAGCCGACTCAATCGTCTGCATTGGATATTGTTCAACAAATATCTTCTTATTAATGCTAAATTAATAACAATAAATCGATATTGACATGGAGTTTTCTTGAGAAGTAAAAATTCTGGACAAGAATAATTATTAAAAGACTCCTCAATTATATCCTGGTTTGTCATATCGTGTATTAACTCTTTAAAAACACGCGATTTAGGTGGAGAACTAAAGGCTCGCCCCAACAAAAGTGGGACATGGCAATTCGGGAATTAGGCGGGAAATTCTGGCAGGAGGATTTCTGACGGGAACTGTAAGATCCCACATCTGAAGCAGAGCGATTAGCTTGTCAGTGCGCCAGGGAGTGTAGTTGTGCGCTGAAAATGTTTTCAGATGAAGAAGCATTACTGTTATTTGGTGCAGTGTAAGATGGTAGAAGAGCTCGACTGTGGGTGCATGAAATTAACAAAGAAAAACTGTAGTACCATACACTTATGCTTGAATTAAGGAATGATGAGAAGCGTTTTTACATATAATTTCGAATGACCATGGAGTGTTTCGACGAAATATTAAATCTTATCGGTAATAATATCCGTAGAAAATAATTCACTGTTCTAGAATCGATTAGCCCATAGGAATGCCGACATATTGCATTGAGGTAAGAAAAACTTGGAAAATATTATTTTTAGTGTTTGATATATATTTTAAATATCGGAAGAGTTGGATAAGTTGTGGAAGTAGAAATATGTTTTTACATCGGCAAATCACATTAAATTAGTCATGCTGTTATGAAATGAAATACTTCAGTTGAGTCTCTGGTATGTGTTGAACACACGCAATCTACATTAGTTCGCCAGAGGTAACATTAAATTATACAGGCATGAAGTGTCAGATTGATCATGTAAGTGATGACTCCAATCAACTTCTGTTCGTGGTGAAGAAGTACTAGGTCTACTGCTTTCTTCGAGTTCCTGTTACATGATAAGTTGTGCGATTTTCATTTTCGTGACTGCCTGTCTTCTGGGAGTGAACTTCTTAAATGTTTTTGCGTATCCCAATATCAAGTGGTCTGTGTCGTCCAATTCATGGTGATGTTTGTTCTGCAAATATTGAATTACTTTGTCTGCAATGTTTATTGTTGCTGTTTTATGTTTTATCTTATTTGGAGGCTCCTCTGAATTCTCCACAGCATCTAGTATAGGAAGATACACCTCTTCAAGAACAAAGTCGTTAGGTGAGGCTAAATTATTATTGTCATCAGTTTAATTTCCTTTATTGTTGCCCTCGTTTTCTTGTGTGCATTAATCAGCATGAGTATCATTAGATTCCATTGTATCAAAACTTACAAATGGCCTGAACCTTTCCATGGCAACTGCCCATTGCCATTCTTTGTAATTATTTTTTTTTTTGCCTGTCCAGTTGAGGTTTTGTTACTTTTTAGGTACTTTGTCTAAGTGTCTCGTAGATTCTTCCATTTTCGTTTCAGAACATCACCTGCAAATAGAGAAGCTTTCCAGTGAAAGGAAGTAAATGAAAACATATTTAAAATGTGTTTAAGCTGAAGGAACTCACTCTTTCCCCTACGAATCTCAAATTAGATTTAAAACATTGCAGCATATAACTTGTAATACCACACCCGTGTATAATAAAATTTGATGGCTTCACTTCGAGCAATCTGATATAGCATTTTCGTGGTAAAGTGAGCTCTTTTGAAGTTAACCTCAGAAAAAGATCACTCTCAGTTAACTGTACATAACTCAACAGATTCATCCCTAGGCCTACTCCCAGTTAGGTTGGCAGCGAATAAGTGAAAGTAGTTCCACATTATTAGAATGTCGCTTGGCTGGCACATGAACAAAAACCATAAGTTTATGATAATGTTAATTTGTATATTCGGGTTAAAGGAGAAACTAAGCAGTTCTCTCAAAAGTGCTCACTTTACGGCAAATATACTTTATTCTTTATTTGGGATTTACAAGGAAGGGTTTATAGAAGGTTGATGGCTTGATGGGGAGGGGGGTTGTAAGCTGCTCTGAAAATATTGTGAGATAGTTATAGCAAACATTAGTTCATACACAATTTCTCTATGTAATAAAGGTTTCAAGCAATAAAGGTAGACTTTTAAAAATAAAAACTTTGGAAGTAGAGTGATAATGGGAAGTCAGGCACAACGGGAATTGGAATAGGAACTAGGCACCGGCCGACATGTTGTGACATCACCCAACCACCATATTGGATCCAGGTGACTTTGACCTTTCACCTTGACCTTGAAAACCCAAAAAAACCTGAATATTTATTAAAAAAATTATTTAACAAATTGTTTTTAAAATTATTTAAAAAATATTTCTTATTAAAGATGTATTTATAAAAAACTAGCAAACCCGGCGAACTCCGTTTCGCCACCAGATGGCGAACAGCGTTCGTATTTGGTACGCATTTGATGAAACAACTGAATCCGCAAGTGTTAAATCCCAATGAGAATCGTTCTCCAGCAAACCCAATAGTTGACATGCTTCTCGATATGTTTGGCATTGGTGGCCATTCACAGTTTTCAAATGCGCGAATGATTTTGGTCCACGTACATGTACCAACAGCAGTCGCAAATAAAAACATTCATCATTTCTAGGATGAACAGTATACATGCGACCTAGTGCATCAGTGGAAAACACCTGTGGCCAATCTGGAACTGGGGTTC
>NQII01004561.1:83997-131497 GCA_002778355.1 Clitarchus hookeri
TAAAAAAAGATTTTCCCGCTTTTCTGTTAAAATTTTTCCTGAATTTTCTTTGCTATAAACCTCACGGAGCCCGAGACCTTTCCAACGAATGCAAAACCGTGGAAATCTGTTCGTGCGTTCTGGAGTTATAGCGTCAGGAAGGAAAAACCGACTTATTTTTATATAGTAGATTTACAGTTCCGGAGGTCCCACCACTGCCGACAAATTTCCAATTTTGAATTGGTTATTTAGTCTGCTAATTACTCACATTCCATAATTAGTTGGCAGGTCTACACCCACTTCCAACCAACTGTGCCTCTCTTACCTCGTCTCCAGAAGTGATTGTCTCCTATGCTCATCACGTAAAATAGAAATGTCTGCAGTGGCTACTGTAATTGTTTCTTAAAAAATGTTATTTGTTTTCATGCTAACATTGAGGGCAAAATAATCTCTTTCCCTGTATAATAATTTAAGAAGTGTCGCACAAGGTATGGAGCTGTGATTACTATCAAAGAGAAAATAGTAATTTGCATTTGGTATGGACAGCAAATACTACGATTCCTTCAATATTGCAAATAAAACTCTACTTCCCTTAGCTCTGTGAGTGTCGAATACGTTGCCACAGTGACTATTATGAGCACGTTTAAATAAAATTAAGGTTACCTGAGCGGTCGGGGATAGTAATACGGACACCGTCTCGCGACTATGTTATGGAAAATTGGAATATTACACAATATTCCTATTTCGAATAAAATGGGCGCCACCTCACTGGGAGAGCACGAAGTCACAGTTCTCATGATCGTGGGCCGAACGACCGTGTGGCTGAATACCCTGACACACACTGTACACATTTACAAGGAAAACATAATTAATAGTCGGGGTATTCAGGCACCCCAGCACGCCTAAATATTACCCTTTTTACCTTATAAATGTAATATGCCTCCTTGAGGCGTCGATGACTTCTTGGATAGAGCCAGTGCCCAGAATACAACACTAAATGAGAACTCACAAGTTATTGTTAACTCAAGAAAATTGTATTGCCGAATAGTTTACACTGTTACATGCATACAATGCAAATTAAAGCAGACCTGACTCATAATGCTTACCAGTGGCCGTTACTGTACAGAAAGGCCAAGAATGGCGCGAAAACTTACAAGAGTAATTAAACCTCCGGGGTCGGTATATCGAGCTGACGGTGGGTTGCTGCGAATGCGGAGAAGACTGTTGGTAAACTAGATAAAAGTACCATTAAATACCATAAACCTATTGCCGTTAAGTGTTCAGAACTAAGTATGAAATTCCCCTGTGATGCGACGCATGTGTAGCACCTAAGACCCGTGGAATCAGACTGCTGGAGATGGCATGGCCGAGTGGTCTCCTTGCCAAGAGCTCCTTCCACTCCACGAGGTAATTTAATTAACTAATCTAATTAACATAGAACTTAAAACATACACACATAAAACACTGCAATATTCTGAGCAAATTTTCTTATATCTATAGAGAGTTAAGAGTTCTTAATTAAACACTAATTTTAATACAAAACATGATTATGTGGTGCCTTGCAGAGCACGTGGGAAATTTAGGTCTGTTAAGTTTTGGGGCACTACGACCAGAACGGCCAGGTTGAAAGGAAGACTAATTGTTTCCCATGTCACTAATTGACTTAATTAGACACACAAATGCACTCGGATAATTATATAGAATGTTTCAAATACCCTAGCTTTGCGACTCTACACCTCATTAAATATGCATGTGGCGTGAATTTTTTCTGCGATTACTTCGCGATCCCCTAAGGGCGAATTTCACGAATATTAGTCAGTGGGTGATAAATTCTAATGCTATTTACTACACATTCTAACACTTGATTCTTATCATAATTACACAGATATATCTAGGGACACAACAGGGACTCGGTTGTTTCACTCGGTATCGTGTCATGACCTATTTCCAAGTGAACGATGTGGACACGCATCGGGAAGCACGACGTGCGTGTTCCGAGGCCGCACTGGTGCAGCGACTGTGGGCTGATGACTTGATGACAGTGGCCGTGCCATACCATGCAGGAGTGGTCCATGTCAAAATATTTCTCTAATAATCTACTACCAGGATTAGCTGTCATACCCTAAACACCAAATCTATACATTAAGCCATAAGTACACAACTCTCTTGACATTGCATAACTTGCTTAACGTTTTGACGTGTTCGAGGTGACCAAGGGCTGGTTGAGTGTAGAATTGCCAGGTGCCATAATTCAGCGGATAGTTAGTGATGTAGGTCATTCGGTCGATGGTACAGGGAGGGAGTCCTGGGTGCATCTATCAGTTTTCAGATGATGTCACGGACTTGATATTACACTACTTACACCTTATGACGCGACTGTAGGTCATCTTGTATGCCTGAAATATATTAGAAAAACTGTGGGAGGTACTACAAAGTGTGTAGCATCCTTAGTGTTCTGGAGGACAATGAATCAACACCCATTGAACTTTGTAAACCTCTTTACTCACTATGCTTGATTGCATGTGAATAATTAAAGAAAACGGACCCAGTACTTATGTCCCACCAGTGACCTTAGCATGAAAATTAGCGTGGTGTTATGCTCCCACGTGGTAGCGTTAGGTTCTCTGGCGAGAGTGCAGGTGGTTTTCCCCTCGATACAGAAAAGAAATAAAAGAAATCAAATGATGCAGTTAAATAAGTTACTATTGCAATGAAGTGATATCAGCCGGTCTTGCTCGAGTGCTGAGGTGAATTGTACAAGTGGCATCGGATTCCATCCCTAATGAAGAGAAACGACGTGAAATACCGAATGGTAAAACATGATATAAGCACTATGTAATATGATTGCAATGGTGATATATTGAATAAATTAACTGAAACACATCTGTTGATTAACAAATGTCTGTTAAGGTTTATGTTGTGAATTTGATGGGGAGTGTCACCACAANAACTGAAACACATCTGTTGATTAACAAATGTCTGTTAAGGTTTATGTTGTGAATTTGATGGGGAGTGTCACCACAGTAAATTAATGTTACTATGGTGGAGGCCTTTATAGGCAACCTCCGTTTATGAAAATATAATACCTCTTTTAAAATTATGCTTTCTCGTGAAAAGTGTCTGTATTTTATTTCCTGTGACGTGTTTGTATTTCACTTGGTACAGTGTTGCCAGGTGGCTGTCTCCTGAAGGGATGGACGTGTCCACCTTGGCAAAGGGATGTGGGTTGCCATGTTAGATTCCTCTTAATACAATAAAACACACCCCTGACTGTAGCTGTGAATGAGATGACATTGCTNTGGGTTGCCATGTTAGATTCCTCTTAATACAATAAAACACACCCCTGACTGTAGCTGTGAATGAGATGACATTGCTTGATTTGTTTAGTAAAATGCTGTGCACTATTGGTCGCACTTTGGGGGCAGTTAGCTCATCAGGTTCGGTCAACAGGCCAGTTGATGTCACCCGGTGGTGTGTTATGTTTTATGTCGCGGCGTGAGCTGCTACGACGTAACGACAAATGGCCCGTTCGCCCAACGGCTGTGGCTTTGGGGTAAACACCGTTTCGGATCGCCTACTAATTTATTACAGGAGTTACCTCTAGTAATAAATAAAGTAGGACGACCTCTTTAGTTACGTAGTACCTGTTCGCAAGAAGGTGGAAATTCCGTTCTTGTCAACCTGCACTACGCACTCTTGGCCTAATGTTTGATACGGCCCGGTGCAGCTGGTGCAGTTGATGGGACTGCAGCGGTCAGAGTGGATACAAGGAGCTCGTGGGCGCGTGGTTCACGTCAACAAACATCATCTCTTTTAGACACGTCTGTACTAAGTCCTCTAATATTTCTAATAGTTTTCTTTGTGTAATATATTCTCCTACTGTCTTCGTGGCATGTTGAATCACTGTTGTTTGTTCATTCACTATTGTTGGTTGTCAGTGCAGGTCTGGCAGGTGGGAAGATGCTGATTTGTTCTTCCCCAACCTTATGCTGTAATTGACTGATGTGTATTCTTTTATGACACACAGCGAAATTACTTGTTACACTGTTGGTGTTCGGGGTATGACTTATATTCCGCTAATGGATTATTAGAGATTTGTTTTTCTAGACGGGCTCATAATATTCCAGCCACTGTAATAGGTTATATTAACCAAATTAATATTCATGATTTTATTTGTTGGAAGACGTATGAAATTCATGAAACTGTTTTAAATCAGACTGAAGCTATTTCTATTGCTCAATCTCCTGTATTGTATTCACGTAAAAATATGAACGTATATTGTTTTCGTAAAAAATTCATAACTAAGTTTGAACTTGGTGATGAAGAATGGATGTCTCATAAGTTAGTTAGAACTTGTGGGGATTTTCATGTTTTTGGTCATGTACAGCTTGTGTATAATGCATACTGAATAACAAAGTTTGTTTTTCCGAAATCGGTNTACTGAATAACAAAGTTTGTTTTTCCGAAATCGGTTAAGTAGTTTTTATTTTAGGCTAACACCACCTCGCTTGATGTGTCCTATATAGAAATGCAGTGAAAATATAATTAAAAAAAAGTCCAATTTTAGTCGGCAGTCTGNGTTAAGTAGTTTTTATTTTAGGCTAACACCACCTCGCTTGATGTGTCCTATATAGAAATGCAGTGAAAATATAATTTAAAAAAAGTCCAATTTTAGTCGGCAGTCAGAGATAAGTTCTTTAATTAAAATACACATATTCACAACGTGCAGTAGGCAGTCGGGCAGTCCAGCAGTCGGAGTTGGTTCATATTTATCTTCAACTGCTCGGGGGCCGACTGCCAAAAATTTCCAACCAATCAGATGTCGCGCTCGCGATCGCATGATGTAAACAAATATTTTTTGCAGGACTGTTTATTATTTGTATTTTGATACCGTGCATGTTGACTTTAGTAGATATTAAACGTAATAATGGAAGGTGATAACTCAGCACTGGAAATCTTAATTGATCTCGTCAAAGAAAGGTCCGTGGCTGTACGATACGAAGCACAAGCAGTACCGTGATAATAATTATAAAGAACAAACATGGAAATACGTAAATGAAGTACTGGATATCAAAGGTAAGTTTAGGTTTCTTGTTTTAGGAAATTGTAGGTCCGTGCTGCCCTGTTTATATATATTTATTCAATAGTAATTTATTTGTTTTATTGCAGATTCTCCCAGAGCAGGTGGAAGCTGCTAAGAGATAATTTTGGAGGCGGTACAAAAAATAGAAAAACATGTCTTCAGGTAGTAGCGAGGCACCAAGTGGCAGAGAGTGGGAGTTTTACAATTAGCTCCTGTGGTTGGGTAACTTTAGCTTAAAAAACATGTACGTATTAACACTGTGGAGTAATAGGTAGTCGTGAAAATAGCAAATCTTCAAAAAATAAAAAATAATAAAATCTC
Source organism: Clitarchus hookeri (assembly GCA_002778355.1). Classification (NCBI taxonomy): domain Eukaryota; kingdom Metazoa; phylum Arthropoda; class Insecta; order Phasmatodea; family Phasmatidae; genus Clitarchus; species Clitarchus hookeri. The sequence goes on from NQII01004561.1 coordinate 89,381, forward strand.
GCAGAAAATTATATTTTTGGGGTTTACACAACTTGTTGCAACAATTCAACAGTCCTCTTGCATATTTTTTGCTCTTTTGTGACTAATTTCTCATTATAGCAGATTGTTTCGCCATGCCCAATACTCAGCTTAGTCATGTTTTCATTTTTTCTTTATAGAAATTAATAGTGTTGTTTTCATCCAAGAGCAACAGTTTTTTTGGGAACTTATTTAGCTCATTATTAAACGTTATGTAAAACCATATTGTTTTTATCTGTAACAAAATGAGACAAAATTGTCACTTTTGGTATCCTGCATTTTCGTTTTATCACCATTTCATGAGGTCATACGCATATCCGCACGTAGAAAAGTCCAGGTGGAACTATTACTTAGCCTGCATTTCACGAGGTCATATGCATATCCGCACGTAGCAAAGTCCAGGTGGAACTATTACTTAGCCTGCATTTCACGAGGTCATACGCATATCCGCACGTAGAAAAGTCCAGGTGGAACTATTACTTAAGAAATTATATTTTAATACATGAACCAAGTGCAACACATTGTTTCCACAAATGTGAAATTATGACTTGTGGAAAAAATATTTGTTGATGTAAAATGAAGCTTTCGTGTTATGGAGATGAATTCAGTAAATAATAACTTGTTGAATGTTTGAAGTACATAATATATCCAGTGAACAACACCAAATTACGCGAAATCCTTTTAATTTTCTTATATAATGTGAAGCAAAGATTCAATTACATCCCTGAAGGCTCCCTTGCACACACCCACATGTTATATGTTAACTCTATATTCACCCTGCTTAAAAATAGTATTACTTGTTTATAACTGGCAAATTTCTCTTTTTCAGAACAACGAGCAACTGTGGCCAAGAGTTGGCACAATCGAGCTGTGCAGAACAGTAGGAAGTTTGTGGATTTCCGAACTGGAATTGTCGCTTCCACCTCAAATAAATCACCTCACCGACTGTATCCCTGAGAGTGATGATGGCGAACCCGAGACCTGGCTGTAGGACCCAGTCGTGTGGCAGTTGACGGGAGTAAAAGAAGACGTGTTAATCCACCAGAGAATACATCGGTCAGACTGCGTAAGGGAAGGATTCAGGAGACAGAGTCTGCTCTTATACAATCAATGAACTGTCTTAACGGTCTAATTACAGCAAGGTACTTAGAGAGAATTCTACCAATAGTTCACAAACAACAACAACAAGAAAAAAATGAACATTTTACACAACTCACGTTGCTGGAGTTGGAAGATATTCCAGAACAACATCAGATGGTGGCAAAGAAGAGGCTGTACGATTTTTTATTACAGTTGAAGGAAGAATATATTTCGTACGAATATCAAGAAAAATATAGCATATAAGTTTTGTTTAGAAAAAAAGTTTGTAGGTTAAGTTTTCAATAACAGCATAAAATGTAAATATCTTAAATGATTATAAATAAAATCATTGTAACAAATTCCACCAGTATTCCTTTTTTTATTGTCCACAGCAAATTTGGCAATTTTGGAACAAATGTTTTGGAGTGATTTGCGAGACTTGGTTCTACAAGACTCTGTTCTCAAATTTATGAAGCAAATATTACATGGATCTTGCAGCTAAAGAACGTGTTATACAAATGTCNACAAGACTCTGTTCTCAAATTTATGAAGCAAATATTACATGGATCTTGCAGCTAAAGAACGTGTTATACAAATGTACAATGGCTAGTAAGTTGAATCTATTATTCAAAATTAAATCTATAAAATAATTTTATTAATTACATGTGTAATCTTTTTTTTTTATAAAGGGCAACTTAACCAATAGTGCTGTTTTAACATTGGTTATAGCATGAAAATGTTACAGTGCAGTAATTTCATTTGATGTATTTTGAAATATACTCATTAGACATGCAGTAACTTATAAACAGGCCAGTCATTAACATCACTTTAAATCAACAAAATTTTCTGGATTCTATTGAGTGTGACTNACAAGACTCTGTTCTCAAATTTATGAAGCAAATATTACATGGATCTTGCAGCTAAAGAACGTGTTATACAAATGTCCAATGGCTAGTAAGTTGAATCTATTATTCAAAATTAAATCTAGAAAATAATTTTATTAATTACATGTGTAATCTTTTTTTTTTTATAAAGGGCAACTTAACCAATAGTGCTGTTTTAACATTGGTTATAGCATGAAAATGTTACAGTGCAGTAATTTCATTTGATGTATTTTGAAATATACTCATTAGACATACAGTAACTTATAAACAGGCCAGTCATTAACATCACTTTAAATCAACAAAATTTTCTGGATTCTATTGAGTGTGACTCACCAGCATATGATACCTGGGATAAGTTGTCATGCCTGTAATCACCACAGCAAGAAATAAGTTTTGAAATATTATTAAACAAACCTATGTTTTAAAACCACTTACCCTTATACTCTGCATTGCTATTTTACAAACACACATCATAGCAAACTAATAAACATTAAAAAAAAAGCTGAAAAAATCTGGCAAAACCTAACCTAAGAAAAATTAACTATGAATTTTATTATATTTACTGCCAAATAAAACGTGTAAACATATTTGTAAGGCCCTACCAGCATTACACCAAATAATTATTAGTCATGTTCTGCAGATTAAAACTAAGATGTTCACAACAAGATCATACTAGAAAATGTACAACATTGCAAATAAACCTAGATTATATTTAAACTGCAACTAATTACTATAAATAATGCAACATTAATGAACCAATACTAAATCTATGTGGTTATGTTCTGAAATACAGCAAGCTACAATTTATTCCCTTAAGTCTTGTTTAATGAATCCACAACATTCATTGCCAGCCCTGATTAACTGTGTCATACTGCCAAACAACTTCCCCTTCTTTACTGTTAAGATAATCACATAATATATTCCGTGTTGTAATGGCAGCTCTAGCCAAGTTATTGGCACTAATCCTTCCTAGATCTTGAAGAAGAGGTGTCGCTCCAATATGTTAATGCCATTCCCCAGGTAAGATTGCATCATTTGCCTAGCTGTCAACATATGATGCTGGGCAGTACAGATTTCTGTTTGTCGGACTACTTTCCATATCAAAATTGTGGATGCAGATTGCTGCCTTGACATAATTCTCCACCATGAACGGCTCTGCATGCAACCGAGATCGTAATGCATGCCACCTTGTTGTCAAAATCCCAAAGGTATTTTCAATCACACGCTTAGCTCTGGAAAGTCTGTAATTGAAAATTCTCTTGCTGTCAGGTAAGTTGTGCCCAGCATAAGGCCTCATAATATGTAGTGACAAAGGAAATGCTTTGTCAGCGACACACCAAAATGCCATTTCCTTGTTTGTATTGGGCAGTGGACTGTTCGGAGGCAGACTGAGATCTCCATTGGTAAGTGCAGTCCCAAAGCTGGACTCCGAAAAAATGCTAGAATCATTGCGAGCCCCTGTAATAACAACAAATTTCCCATTGCTGAAGACAAAAACACAGCAAAATTATAACTAATGCTTATAATTTAATATTATTTCTAGTTACGTGTCACTGTTAAGAAAAAAACACACGCAATGTACAATTAATAGGTACTGTAACCACAAAGGCGTGCCTACAACTCAAAGCCATGATAATCACTCTAGTAATAATGATTAGGACGACATGGAATGAAATGGATACTTCAATGTCCGCCCAGGTAAATTTATACCTGGCATCGCACATAGCCATCAGCACAATACTGTTCCTACTCTTATAATTAAAATATTCACTCCCACTGTTTTTTGGGGCTTGAATGTCAATGTGATTTCCATCAACAACACCAAAGCAATTCGGAAAATTCCAGAGGCTCCAGAACTCGTCAAGAATTTTCTTCCAGCCTTCTCTGTGTGGAATGCTGATATATTTTTCTCATAAAACTCTTCACATGGCATTGCATGTTTCTTCGATTACTTTTTGCACGGTAGAGTGGCCACGCCGAAAGCTCTATGCAACTGTCTTTTTACTCCCACCATGTACAAGGAACCTGCAATGACATACAATACAGATATTAACAAAGTGTCTAGTAATTATCTTTAAGAGAATAAAAAGAGTAGTAATATTTTTTGTTCCATTACGCGTAAAATGTTTTAGTGTGTGAAGTACCTGATAGTAATAGCCAATCTCTCTTTAGGACTAATGGCACGACGAAAGGACGATTTTGACAGGTGTGGTTTCAGCAACTGCAACAGGTAATCACATTGCCTCACCTCCATCCGAGTGTATTCTCTGAGTCTGTCATGGTTGTTCTCTTTTATGCTTGTAAAGAGAGTGAAATATTCACCCTCTTTGAGGACAGAATTCCTGTTGTCTGGATGTATCCAGTTCCGCCTTCTTGCACTCCTGGCTTGTTTATTCCATGCCAAATAAGCAAGTGACAGTACTGATACAGGAGATGCCAACACAAATATATCATCATTGTCCATGATTTACCTGTACAAACATATCGTCTAAAGTTGTGTTAAGTACCGGTACATAACCCTAAAATATTTAATTAAAATTATGTTTGATAATTTACAAAATTTAGCTTAACGAATTAATTTAGTTGTTACCTTCCAGTTGGGATTGGTGTATGGATATTATGGGGCTAGAAGATCGTTTTCCCAGTGTTTCTCTATTCCAAAACTAAACTATAAGTGTTTATAAACAATACTTCAAAATCATGGGCTGCACATTGTGAATTTCATTCGACTCCCAACTGGCGAACGCCGACTGCGCATTGTGAGTAAGGCCTTCCCAGGGTGACACAAATAAGCAAAACTAAATATTTTATCTCATAATATCAGCAATTTCATTATAGCAGAGCATAAGTATATGTTGAATGAATTATTGAACACAACTTGTTTTGTTAATAAAATATATTTTACTTATAAATCACAACCGGGTGCCATTATAAGTTATTATAATATTTATGATAAACAGTAAAGGCCCTCCCTGAATTTCTCTGGCTACAATTTTTGAATAGAAACTTTATGCTTAGTCTTGCACCAATCATATTTAAACATTCATTCAGCCATTTACATGCTATTATGAAAACAAACTCTAACTAGAGGAAAAATACGACAAACATTAGTCTCAACGTAAGAAACTCCCAAATGTACCCTTTAAATGTCTGATAATAAGATTTAATTATCTCAGAATGAAGTCCAGGAACTACTTCTCTTCGAGCCTGCAGCTTACCCTGGCCTATATAGCACCAAATTCATAGCTACTCTCCTCAATCAGGGGCTTAAAACATTACATTTTAAACTACCTCAATCCGAGGGCTAAATTATAAGAAAGTAGTATTTTTTCTTGTGATCATCGCCATATGTCCCGCTGCGGTGCTTCCATATGGTTCAACAAACCGACACTAGCGCTGCTCTGCGGTGGGCTTGGAGGCTCATCGCCGCGCCTCCAGTTTGGCTCGGTGCGTTACGTGTTGACCTTCCGCGGCAATTTATCCGCCGGCGCTGCCCCAACTTGACGTAGACGGCCACCATGGCTACCTTGCCTAAGGCCCCGCAGGGAAACGACGTAGTGTTATCGCATGAAAAGGTTTCTACATCTTCTTCAACGTAATTGTGTATCATTTCCCAAGGCTTTGCGAAAATACAGCAGTGAACAGTAAGAGTTTTAGACGTGTTACTAGGCGGGCTGGACGTAGCGGGCAGGTGGTAATTTGACGAAAATGTGACTCCCTCCTAGATACTGTAGCACTTCTAACGTTGTAATTAGAATTTTGTTAATATTATGGTATGCATTTTACAACAAATTTTTGCAAAATATTTCGTAGCAACGAATGATTTTATTTGGGGTACTGTAAAAGTGACGATAGCGCTCTGCTGAACAAAATCATGCACTAAAAACATTCATTCCAGTAACCTGCCAGTGTTTCACTTTAAATTGCTAGAAATATTTAACGAGAAACCGATGTTACTTGTGTCATCTTGAACGTACAAATATAAACGGCCATATTTTAAATCTGTAAATTGAGTAAAATAGCACGAGATTCTAAAAAATTTTATCATTACAAATTTCTGAATTTTTTGTATTGCATTTAATGTACGTAACCCTTTGTTTTTCTCTGTTCACTATAAATAGAAAGTTTATATTGGGGTTTAAAAGTGGGTAAGTGTAAGACAAGACTGCTGCTTTAACTTCGCCACCAAACAAAAGACGCATAAATTGATAGTATTCCTTGTAATTTTGTTGACCTATACTTTTGAAAATTAATTTCGTGGCCCCGGGCACAGTAGCGAGAAGAAGTTAAGAACTAATGAAATTATTTAGGCCTATAGTGTACGATGCACATATTTGGTGAAGTGCAAACAGAGCTGTTATGCCTCAGCAAATACGTCAGACTTGAATATATAAATGTGTAACAAGTTCTTACTCTCAAGTATGTTAACATGTTCGTTAATTTACTCTTAAGCCTTATTCACAATGCAGTTGAATTGCTTATTGTGATAAATAATGTTATAAATGTGGCCCTGTGTTAGGGAAAGTGGGAAAAATCTGTGGGGTTACTAATTTAATAAATACAGTTTTCTGTAACTTTTCTTGCTTAATTCAAAAACATAGCATTTAGCAGATGAAAATATGCATCCCGTGCAACTCGTATTAAGAATAAAGCATAAATTAGTCAATAAGGTTTAGATGGATGACCTGTTGGGGAGATGTAATTAGTTGCCCATAAAATAATTTGTGTTTCCAACAGAGCTGATATTGGCCAATATAAATGCCCAAGTTCGTTAGTTCAGCGATACATTTGTTTATAAAGCTGGAGGCAAGACAAATGTTAGTAAACACAGCAGTTTATGTTCGACACTATTAAAATATCCGCCGGTGTTATTGTTTTTGGCACATATAACCCAAAGAAACACGCTTTCTGGAGGAACAAAGTAAACCACGAAAGTGCGTAATTTTTTACGCGTGAATCTTTCAATTTTCTTTTGAGATCAACATTGACAATAGTAATGATAGATTAAATTAATTTAATTGGCTGTAAATAAAACTATTTAAAATGCAGTTGGTGTACATCTGTTTATTTAATTAATCTTTATATTTGACGAATATAAAAGAATCAGTTATTTTATTTAGTTTTCCTACGTTACTTAGACAAACCACAAAAGAGGTAATTTGCTCTTATAATAACATTAAAACTATTTTAATTATTCGGCGCTCACAAAATGCCATATAATTTCCATTATGTTTACACTTCTATGGGTGCATAGAGATGTAGTGCATGAAATGCAATGCATTCCAACAGCTCGTCAAACAGGCCTGTGTTTTAATTTTGCCATGATTCCTCTATCCCGTCTGTCTCCTCACTCCCTTTTCTACTCCCATGGTTCCCTTCCCACCCACACCTCCTCTTGTAACCACTTTCCATCCTTTCCCTATGCACACTTTCTCACCCCTCTCCCCCCCTCTCTTCTCTAACAACATCCCAACAGCTTCATTACAATATTGTAATGACATATGACATAATCTCTCTCATTATTTGTAGGCATCCTTCTCACTTTTTTTAATTGCTACTCTGTAATTACAGAATTTACACATAAATGTGGCTGCATATCTGATACCTTTGTATTCATCTGCATGCAAAAATTTTTCCATTTTCGTACACTAATCTTCTACGTCCAAAGAAAAACCGATAGTTCCTTTGCATACACATATACATTTAGAATGCCTTGTAAAAACAATTGTAACATTTGAAAGGGAATGGTGCACTAATATATATTTACCATTGTTTCCCTACTAGTTTTTGGAGGTGAACAATAGGACGCCAGAGCATGAGATACTCATCGAGGGATGGGCCGATCACTCACATNGAAAGGGAATGGTGCACTAATATATATTTACCATTGTTTCCCTACTAGTTTTTGGAGGTGAACAATAGGACGCCAGAGCATGAGATACTCGTCGAGGGATGGGCCGATCACTCTAGTGGCTTATCCTGAGCTCACCCCGCGCAGCGAGTCGATGTTGTCGTAATCTTGATAAGCTCTTCCTATGCCTACTTACGAGGATGTAGGCCCTCTCATACACCTCTAATTATCACGTGAGACTATTAAGTGGCCGTCTGACACACCAAAAGCACCATAAGACTATGATCGGGGGTGCGGTACACCAGTGGGTAGAAAACCCAAAGTTACGTTAGGTGGCTGATAGTGAAATAAAAACAAGAGATCACTTGCACTGAATTTTACTCTCTGTTTATTCCCTCATACGAGGCAATTACATGGTTCCAGCATTAAGGCGTTCTGGCAGCCGACACTGACGAGGCACGTGGTCGATGAAAATAAGTTTGTAATCTTGCTGCAGAAAATTGTGCCTGCAGAACTGAAGTATATGAATGCAGGGTAAATTAACTGCACTGGCCTCTCGTAGGCCAAACTAGTTTATACAATTTTACTGTATTTACTGCATATCTAGAGAAAAAAAAATTGGAACTATAATACCATTGTTTAGCAAGGAAAGGGATACAGTTCTTGTGGTTGTTTGTGTATTCTGAGTTGCATGATACTTGACTCGCACGTTGCTGTATGATGGGGCAATATTGATTGGTAGGTGTTAGTTTTTCTTATTGTTGCCAACATACTTTGAAAGTGGTGGCCTACCTGCATGCAATATTTTCTGTTATTAATGGTGCAATGTATTAATCAAACACTTTGTCTTTTGGAGTGTTTTATTTTGTTTCTTTGATATCCTGCAGTGAAAGTCAAAAAGATTAAGTATTTGTACAGAGTATTTTGCATGTGTTGACCTTGCGATGTTTCAGTTTTTCGTACTTTCGTTCCCTAAGTTTTTGTTGAAATGGCGGCCCTGTAGTGTTTTTTGGTAAGTAAAGTGTTATTAGCTAACAGACGTCATTTTCCATTATGAAAATTCGGGGTAATTATTAAGTTTAAGAGCTTTTCTGTAAAAAACAAAAAAATTCATGGAAAATGGTATATTTCCACTCTACTAATGATGCAGAACACTAATATAAGAGGGGCATTAACGTACAACTAATTTATTAAAATGTGCCCACCTAATCTAACAGAACCTAACCCCACGATGGCAGAATCACTATTTTACATTTTTAAACTAACCTAGGATTTTTGGGTAGAGTAGAAATATATCAATTTAAAATTTTTTTTTGTGTTTTTCAGAAAAGCCCCTAATCTTAATAATTACCCCCTAGGTTACTTTAAAACCCTGCAATTGTACGTTAGTGTAAAACTCTAAAATCCTACGTTAGTTTAAAACTCTACAATCCTAGGTTAGTTTAAAACCCAAAAAACCTAGGTTAGTGTAAAACGCTAAACTCATAGGTTAGTTTAAAACCCTACAATCCTAGGGTAGTTTAAAAATGTAAAATAGTGATTCACCCATTGTGGGGTTAGGTTCTGTTACGTTATGTGGGCACATATTAAGAAATTAGTCGTACGTCATTGCCCCTCGTATATTCGTGTTCTGCATCATTAGTAGAGTGGAAATATACCATTTTCCATGAATTTTTTTGTTTTTTACAGAAAAGCTCTTAAACTTAATAATTACCAAATTCGGAGTGTGTAGAAGTGTTGTAAAGTGCGTATTTAGCTAGTTTTAATTTTTCGTGGGTGTTTACATAGTACACACTCAGGATGATTTAGTTAGCAAATGCTTCGAAAATAAACTGTGCTTTTTTCAGAAGTGGTTTTGCATCTAAACTCAATACATGGGATGATAACATTATCATGTAAGAATTAGGTCTGTATGTGGATTGATTCGTAATAATATTAGAATTTATGTTAGACATATTTAAACATCCGTGGCCCTATACTTAAAAACGCCACTAGTTCGCTGAAATTGCCAGAATTTTCCGTATTTCCCTCAAAAATTATTTTGCACAATTTCCACAGATACCCTTACATTGGCTAAGTGACTCCTTTTTGGGAATGAGGGGTTGAGGGATTACACTGACATTCATGCTTTCGGATTGCAAGCGAGGTGGGTATTCTCGGAGTCCTACAGATTTTGGTTATTTCCCCATTTCTTCCTACCAAATGTCGTTACTTCATGCTCTCGCATTCCTCCCAGACGTCTTTACTCCATGCTCTTGGATTCCTTCCTACCAAATGTCGTTACTTCATGCTCTCATGTTCCTCCCAGACACCCCTTCTTCATGCTCTTGCACATTCTGTGTGGTTCGTTCAGAGTCCTCCTCCCTTTTCGACACTTCACGCTCTTTCATTCCTCATTCCGAAGAATGATTGAGTTCATTGTCCCATCATGCAACTTCTCTCTCATCATGCTCTATCATTCCACTTTGTTTTCTCATATTCCTTCTGGTTTCCTTTCACCTGGCTTCTTGNGGGGGGGGGGAGTCTCACGCTCTATCACTCCACCTCTGTTTTCTCATACTTATAAGCACAGTTGGCTGTAATTTCCGAACTGTTTAAAATACAGGTAACAAATTAACATAAGCATCTCTTCCGACAAAGGAAAGGGTCGCAAATGTCATGTATGGCCTAAACGCACTTATAAAAAAATACTGATGGAGCTATAGTCCATAATAGTGATAGCAGTGTTGCTACCAAGCCAAGAAGTTTAGTAAAAGCTAGAATGTACATCAACATAAGAAAGAACGAATGATCACAAGGACCAACAGCAAAAATGACTACAATATGTCAAGTGCTATACGCATTATGTAAAGACTGTTTTCCTTTGCCTGTCAAAAACAACATGCATAAATTACACCATTAGTCGAACAAGAGATGTCACTGCTATGCGTTGATGCAAAAAGATATAAAAAATAATTGTAAAAGCAAATAGTTATAAGCATTTAACAGCCTATGCGTATTGCTAGAGCATCGTGTGCTGTACATCATGTTAGTCGAAAAAAATACTTTTGCGAAGCCGAGAAGCACAGGTTCGATAAGGGCAACACTGCTACACACTGATGCCAACATGTTTAAAATCAAAATGTAAAGGGAAAATAGTTACAAGCAGTTGCCAACCTGTGTAACGCTTGTTAAATATTGTATCAAAATGTAAAGGGAAAATAGTTACAAGCAGTTGCCAACCTGTGTAACGCTTGTTAAATATTGTATCAAAATGTAAAACTCGTGCACTATTAATAATCATTACAACCCTCTTTGACTTACTTTAGTGTTTATTGTTGCTCAGAACTTGAAGTTTTGGCTCACTGCTGAAAGCTTTAGAATAATTTTCCACGGGTTTAAATGCATTACCATATATGATGTCAACTTTACCGCTATCTGTCAAGACATTCATAAACTGAGAGTGCTTCCTGCTATCTATCGGCAAATTTTAGAACTGAGCGTGTAGGTTTCCGCTGGTGCACATGATATAAAAGATATTTCTAAACTGTAGTGCAGACACTTCACATAAAAAGTATTCAAAACTAACAAGTTTTCATATTTAAACCGTTAAATAGATTTGCTGTGTTTATTAAATAGCCAGCTTAGTTCTCTTATGGAAATATAAACTTAAAATTGTGCAGCATGAAGTAATTAGCACACATATCCGAAGGAATGGTTATATGTATTAATTCATAAAAGGAATTATTAAGGTGCTTGCAAGCAAAGTGTTGCTAATTACACAGAGAACTCCCCCAGTAGAAACCTGGCTGTATATCTCATATATGTCTAAAGGACGATGTACTGAAGGCGGCCACATTCGGGCGTCTTAAATAATATGTTGCCATCATACCTGTGTCACGTCATAATGGATCAGTGGTCACATTTTGTCGTCAAACATCTTACCTGCTTCATGTCTTCATTACAACGGGGCAAAAACAGATCCATAATCGACCCACTGGGGACCTTGATGTATATCATGTTGAACAGTAGTCCTGATATGTTTCGCAGGGAACTGTCCGAGCAGGTTCCAGGATTGTGTTAGTGATAGACATTATAATTTTTGCCGTGTGTGCGGAAACACCTAAACTCGACTTAAGGTATGAAGATAAATTTTACTAGCAAATTTGACAAAGTGTTAACTTGTGAGTTTGATGCTACTTGGGCTGTCGAAAATCGACAACTGGGTATGTAATAAAGGTATTTGTAAATAGTGTTATCAGGAACACCAACAATCGCCTATAGCCTTGTGTTTGGCTGAGTACATGGCTCTGTATGAGGCAGCGACGAGGGAAGTCATGTGGGTCACAGGTTCACTGCTTGATGTGGGAACTGATGTGAAGGATGCGTCAGTCTATGGAGACAATAACAGCTGCACCAGTATTGCCAACAGTCCAACTATCTTCAAGAGGACCAAGCGCATGAGTGTCGATGATGGCACACTGAACCTTATAAGAAGGGATTCAACAGAACAAACTACAGATGTATTTATGAAGGCTTTTAGGAACCAACAGGTTTTTGAACCTCAGAAGAAATCTATATAAGAGTTGTCAGTTTAAAAATCTTATCTCTATCGGTCTGACTTTATATCGTTTAAGTTTCTTAACTGTATTTAGTAATTTATGCTAGTTTGAGTGTAGTTCAGCAGTAGCCGTCTGTTTCTGTGGACTTTGTATGCATAATATTTTCGTTTCTTTGCTGTTGATTTCTTCTTGTAGTCCCTGTTCCGAAGAGCTAATCTCATTTACTTCCTGTGTATTCCTCAATTTTTTACCTGCATGTTACCACTGTTTCTTTTTTCTTTAATTTTTTGTAGACATGTTTGTCCTGAATATTTTTGTTTTTACCCAAATACTATGATCTCAACAGATTTTCACCATTTTAATATTTTTAGGGTGTCAGCTAATACAAATACACTTCAATATGATGATAATTTCTCAACATCTCTAAGATTCGAAAAATACAATTTTCAAAATATTTTGTGTTTATGGAAAAGTTATACCAGTAAAAGTTACGAAGCCATTCTCCATATACAATGAACTGTAAATAATCTCCAAAAAAAAGTTAAAGGGAAATTTACACACTTCATGATCTGAAGCAAACTGTCAAGCCTTTTATACCAGTTATGGTACTTATAGAAAGTTTATAAAATAGTTTTTCTTCTTAATTACTCTGCTAACAATTTGTTTATATGCTTACATTTTTCAATTATGTAATGTTTACATTTTTTCTCATATTAAGTAAAGCCCCTTTTAGGAATTAAAACATATATGTAAACCACCCATCCCTTTAATTGGTCCTAGTTTATTTAATTGCACTTTTAACATTTAATTATAATTTTAATATTTCAGTAATATTCTAGATTGTAATTAATTTTATTGCAATTGTAATTTATCTTTTATTTGTGAGTAATAATTCCTATATGTTTTCTTTATAGTAGTTTAGTTTGAGTAAAGTCTTTTTCATTGGGCTAGTTTTTCAAGTAGTCCCGGTGACTACCAGAAGTGGTTTTTTCATTTTGTTGCGTTAGGAAGCTTTAGCAAGTCCGTGCCAGAAGTGAGGCTTCTGGTGGGCTGGTTTAGTTATGGTGGATGTCTCCTATATCGCCGGGATTTTAATTTATGAAATCCTAGGCTCCATCATTCAGCAGGTCTGTTATTTTACCCCAGAAAAAAGATATAACATAGGAGGTATTAAGTGATGGAAAACAAATAAAACGTGAACATAGTCAGAGTTTTACTTTTACTGCAAAAAGTGTTAAATAAAAACATTGACTACAGTTCCCATTAATTCAGAAAAGTTGTAAAATAAATAGTTTCATTTTTGAAATATTTCTGAACCTTCACATTTTAAATAAACAAGATGTATAGAAGAGATATAGCTGTTAGACGGGCAGTTGTATAACTTGTCTTTGTTGTTTGTTGCAGGACGAGGACGGGAGAGGGCCAGAGGACCCGGTGCCTGTCGTGAAGGTACAGTAGCACCCACTGTGTGGGCGGTTGCAACTCAGCAGTGACGTAAGCACTGTTTACTGGAAACCTGATCATGAAGACAGATGTGCTTTCCTCTAAGAATTGCTAAACATTCGACCTGAACAGACGACCAGCTCACAACACTGTCTCCATAAGTTTGGTCATCACATACAGGCGTAATGTCTTCAGAACCTTAGTAGAGCACTACACAGTCAATGTGAGCAATCTTGTAAGGGAGCTTGTAAGAGACCCACAGCCTCCGTAACGTTGGGAGTCGTACATCACCAGTTGTCCTTTGAATGTCCCACCAGCGACCCTCTGGTCATGTCGAGTATCACTTTCAACTGCAGCAAGTTCATTTGGCACTCTTTCCCAGCTGGTTTACTTCCACTGTATATTCATGTGTGCTCTGTCTGCTAACTGCACGTGAAGTACACAGACTTGCGGGTACCCATGTTCTGCTGGTCCTCACAACTAGGTTGTAATTCTACTGAGGCTCTGTTTCTCGCTTCACTGTTACGGGGTCGCATCTGAAAGTATTGGGTGTTCATAGCCATTGCATCTCAAACATCTTCTTTTTTCCTCTCTCTTTATTTTGCATTTAGTTCTTTGTGTTTATAAGTCCACCATGTGAACTAGCAACCAACTACAGTCGGAACCTGATTTCACGACTCCTCGATGTTCCTGCGAATGGCCTCATAAAATCTATGCCCTCGTAAAGTCATAGCGGACTGATTTTGACCCTCCAAAAAAAATTCAGTTAAAAGCATATTTTGCGTTAGGTCAGTTTTTGATAATCTCTAATTCAAAAGTAATAGGTTTTTCAAGTTAAATATTAATTTTTTTTGTTTCAGGCATCTTTCAAACGAAAGTTTCCCCTGAATGGTATATACAACCTCCCCTTGTCTAAATAAAATGTAAACACAGCATGCTGAGTCACATTTTGTGAGTGCAAAGTTAATTTTTAGTAGCTTCTTGCAGAAAAATGAGCACTTTTACTAAACATACATAAATTTATTTTATTACTCAGATGCCTTTGTTTACTTCAAAGATATGGAGATAATTTTGTGGGCGAGAATGTGTGCGTGCGGAGGGTGTCAAGGGAGGAAGAAGAGGACTAAAACCAGAGGGTGTAGGAGTGGGTGGGTGGGTGCCTGGCAAGGGCGCGCGGATCACCTTCACTACAGGAAAGGAGACTCAGCAATCTGCCCGCTCCTATCTCGCACGGGCGAGAAAGCTGTCCAACTAAACTCCTAGTTTCTCTAGCCGCTTATTCAGAAATTTATCTGTGCATCCAATGATATAGACCAGACGTTCGAAAACTACTCTTTCTGTTGAATCTGGTTAAACCGATTAATCTACTAGCTAAACCAGCGTGAAAATGTGATGAGTAAGCATTTCAAATCATATGAGTATACGAAAACCTTACTATAGTATCATTGTTGAACAAAATGTGTATCATAAATTTTGTGGTGTACTATCTAAATATTTTATAGTTTAAACATAGGGTAAAAAATGTACTTATTTTACACATACATGTAATGTACAAAGTGACCAAAACTTATTTTTATAATTTCTTTATTGCCATAAACTGAAAAGAAATTCATTTTCTATAAATTCTAAAAGCACTGTTTTACCAAAATCAAATCACACACTTAACATTTTACTGTTGTAAAACAAAATAGGTTGCATTAACTTACGCCTCATACTGCACAACACTAAGCTAAAACCCATTTTAAAAAATCACACAGCTGACTGACGAGACAGAACTGCAAACTGAACCTGGGGAAATTTAAACAAAATACGAGCGCTGATTCATAAGTCATGGCAACTATTGCCCAAAAATTATCCAACACAGGAAATGTACTATGTACAGTTGGTAGCGTACAACATTTACGTTTTAAAGGTGACACCACATGGGTTATGGATGGATGTATGTCCGGCAAGGAACAAATGCAAACATGGCTGCTTGAAATCACAGTTGAATTAACATATTCTCGTACACCCTGTATACACTCATTTGAACGAGTACGTATAGTACGTTTACGAGCTGTTTAACATCCGTCAAAGTAGTCTCGGAGGTTGTCTACAGTTCGTTGCCAGCGATGAGGCAGACTGGATATACGATCGGCTGCATGAGACTCATTAGTGTGCGCTACCTCTCGTCGAAATGCTGTGACAATGTCTTGTTTGTTGGCAAAGCGTTTACCAACTTTGGGAATAAGATCATAGTCAAATGGACTAAGATCTGGAGAATAGGGAGTGTGTGGTCCCTATGCCGTAGACACTATGAAATGCTACCTGCTGTATGAGGTCTAGCGTTGCCCAACAGTACAGGATGTTTCTCTCTAACTGCACAACGAAGATGGTACCACAGAAATAACTGGTAATACTGTGCATTTACAGTACAGCCCTCATGAACTGGGTGACACACTAAAACAGTCATATGCCAAAATGATCATCAGCTTTGTGGGTGACAGGTTTTGTTGTACCTTGTGTCTCCGTGGTTATCCATGATGACACCATCTATTGGACTGTTGCTTAAATTCGTGTTCGTATACTCGTATCCATGTTTCATAAATTCAATGATGCGGTTCAGCATGCCATTACCTTCACAGTGAAAGCGTTTCAGATTGATGTGACATGTCTCATATTGGGTCCATTTCTCTACCTCAGTTAAGTGATGTTGCACCCACTTGTCACAAATCTTTCTTACATTTAAGCCCGGTCGTAGAATTTGGCGCACTGAAGACGCAGGAATACCTGTATGCTGGGTAATTCCATAACAGTCCAGCGAGTGTCATTCATTAGGCACTGATCGACCATAGCCACTCGTACGTCGTGGTCAGCTGATACAGCACGTCCACTGCGAGGTAGTTGTCTGTTATTGACTCTCTTCCCTGTTTGAAGGCATCTACCCACCTTGCCACTGTACGATAGGGTATAGCACGATTACCCAATGCTTCCCGTAGCTCTGCTTGACATTTGCATGCATTGCGGCCGGGGCATACTGCTTTGTTGATGTACGCACACTGTTAGACTTTGGTTACATCCATTTTGCACCACTGTCATCCAACAACTGACATAGGGAACGTGCTCATGGCCGGATGGATGCACTCGTACCCCATCTGATGGCAACAGCAGTTTGATGTGGGGTAGAACACATTGACGAACCATGGGCATCCTCGGCGACTACTTTGAAGGATGTTAAACAGCTTGTACATGTCTGATGCTTACCCGTTCAAATGTGTATATACGAGAATAAATAAATTAAACGGTGCTTTCAAGCAGCCATGTTTGTCTTTGTTCCATGCCGGATATTCCTGCATCCATCATGTGATGTCACCTTTAAAACATACTTGTCGAACATTTTCAACTGTACATAGCACATTTCCTGTTTTTGGTCATTTAAGGGAGATAAACCATAGTTGCCATGACTTCTGAATCGGCCCTCATATTTGTTGGTTAGGTATTTAGAATAACTTGCACTTGTTCATATGTTATTCTTTACATGTTTGTTCTCTGTGGCAGTTATTATAATGTAACCATATATCTGACATAATAGAAGTTAATCTAGTTATTATATCATGTAGCTGAAATTTTTTTTAACCTATTTGATACATTCTGTAGTCAATCTAATACCTATGCAATGGCTTATCAGACATATTGTTACATGCTCTTGGGTGCCAGGTTCGTAAGAGCAGGCATATTGTTATATGCTCTTGGGTGCCAGGTTCGTAAGGTATGGGGGTTTTAATAAATTTAAATAACTAAAATTATATTTCCAAATTTATTTAAAATTCAACTACAAAGAACCACATATCTATTTAAACTTATCAATTTAATAAATAATTAGGCCTGCTAATTTAAACAATGTGTTATAATTCTCTAAATCTGTTCACTGGCACCACTGTGTCAAGTCTCTCGATCTCCCACCTGTACACTAGTGTCCGGGTCAACCACGAAACTGCAGTACTCTTCAGCGAGAATGCCGATGTCTTCACGCTCTCTCTCCGACTCCCACATCGCCGCTGCTTGCAGGAATACTCGCCACACACGCGTGTGCGCAACTCCAGTTGCGGCGGAGTGAGGGCTGCATTTATACTCGTAAATTTGCTTTCGGTCATTTCTGCACACACACATGGAGGGGGGGGGGGGCAAGGAAGAGGGTGAAAGTGGCAAAAAGATGTGCTGGCTACAGCAGCGGAGGTAGAGATAGTAGGACAAAGAAAATTCAGCTACTGCATGTTGTGGTGGATGAGACTAATGGTGGTGGGGGTGTTAGGAGCAAGAGGGTGAAAATGCTGATGTTGTTTAAGGGATGAAGGGGGAAGAAAAAGAGATGAAAAGAGTTTAGGGTGTGGAAGGGAGTTGGAGTGGTGGTGTCTTGCTGGGAGGGGTGAGAGGAAGGGAACTGAGGGGACTGTGGGCGTGGCATGAGGTGGGAAGTGGGCTGGCAGAGGGTGGAAGGGAGGTGCAGTGGTATGGTCATGGCCAGGGGAGGGAGGAAGGGAGCAGAGTGGTGTGGGTGTGGACCTGGAGAGTGAGGGGGGTTGGCAGGGGGAAGGGAGGGGCCAGCGGCATAGGCACAGCCGACTAGACATGTATACTTAAAACTCCAGGACTGCTGCGTGAAGAAGTTTTGTGAACTGGGACCACGTTGTAATATTAGTATTAGGGCTGCAACGGTACTGATAAATATACACTGTCCTTTTTATCAGCTTCTTTTATATACATATTGTCGGAACTGTATGTAAAATTGCCTGTCCCAATTCTAAGCTGAGGCATGATTTTGGGAAGATTCATGGTGACAAAAAAGAGGTATGCTTACAATGCAGTGAATACGGTATGTGATTTGCACGACGTAGAATGGGGTTAGTTTTGGTAATCTTTTGTCTCTCGTACGTAAAATTGATAATTTTGCAGTAGTCACATCACTGCTGTAGCTCACAACCTAAAGGGAAGAACATATGTCATCCAGTCCTGGAATCAACAGAAGTATTTTATCTAGTAAATTATTTATAGGCACATGCTATATAATATGAATTAATAATTGGTATACAAACTCTTTTCAATTTCCGTTGTGACAGCTTAAAAGCTTAATTTGATTTTGTGATAATAGTGCCGTAGCATTGCCTTGAAAGTGATTACCAACTCTGAACTTGTAACACAAACTCTGATGGTTGATGGAACATTTTCAAACTTTGATTCAAGATGCNAGTGATTACCAACTCTGAACTTGTAACACAAACTCTGATGGTTGATGGAACATTTTCAAACTTTGATTCAAGATGAATTTTGAACATTCACCTGCACTTAGTTTGTCTCCTCTCAGGATTCTTGTTGCCAATCTGAGATGAAACATTAGTGTTGGGAAAGTGTACAATTTGCTAGATGCTTGGGATGAGGCCGGGAAACAGTACTGGATAAAGTGAAATTATGTTTGACAGCCAGAAAGAGAGAGAGTGGATACTGCAATAATGTTAGNGGGAAACAGTACTGGATAAAGTGAAATTATGTTTGACAGCCAGAAAGAGAGAGAGTGGATACTGCAATAATGTTAGAAGGGGAACATGTAAGGAAGGTGGAGAGTTTCAAAAGGAGTGTGGTTGAGGGATGTGGAAATAGATATGTATGTATGTTAGCATGTGAAGCAAGTAGAAAGTTTCATGAGGCAGTTACGGAGTTTAATTTGAAGCAAGGACGTCCCTCAAAGAAGCAAGAAGGTTATATAGCATGTTAATAAATAAAGCATATAACATACCTTTAATAACATGTGCTGGAGAAGGTCAGTGACAAGAAGGGAAGTGAGTCAAGTGAAAAAAAATATTATTTAACAAAGATGTATAGGATACGGACTGTTAAGAATAGAGAGATATAGAAAGAAGATGCATTAAGNAAAAATATTATTTAACAAAGATGTATAGGATACGGACTGTTAAGAATAGAGAGATATAGAAAGAAGATGCATTAAGAGAGCAGAATAAAACCAATGAGACTGAAATGTGGACATGTGAAGAGAATGGAAGGAGAGGTTACCGTTGATGATGCNAGAGCAGAATAAAACCAATGAGACTGAAATGTGGACATGTGAAGAGAATGGAAGGAGAGGTTACCGTTGATGATGCATTAAATTTGTATGTGTTACAGGCGGCCTGCTGGAAGGCCTAGGGATGGATGAGTGAAGGAGTGTGTAAGGAAGAGAGATAAAGACTGGAGCAGAGGGAGAATGGAGAGACAGTGGGAAGACAGAGGAAGATAGTGAGGGGGCCATGCTGCAAACAGACCTGGCCATTGGCTGGAACATGTTTCTGATGGTGGCGGTGAATTAATTAATTAAATGTTCACAAAGAATTAATCTGTTACTCACCAATAACTTCTATAACTTTGCTGGGCTAATTATACTGAATTCCTCAAACTTATGTTATCATTATGTGTAATTAATGCAGTAACTTGGTACATTTTGAATTCTTTCCAATGTTCCACCCAAGTTGGCAGTGATGTCACCTTATTGACATCTTTAATGAATGGTGTTACTGTGTTTATTGAGTGTTGTTATGTTTCAGGTGGAGGTGAAAGATGAGATTGATGTTTTTGAAGAAGCAATAGAATACAAGACTCTCTCTCCTCGATCGGCTACAGTGTCTGACGCACACAGTAGCAGTGACCTGGTGAGTGTGGAGACTTCCTTCAGCACAGTTTCCTTATTACTCTCTGTAAGTTGCAGTGCTCCTTGCCAGAAAACCATCAGCTCAGACTTGTTGTGGCTTCCACTGTGTTGATCTCGAGCTCGAGTCATGTCCGAGTCCAAGAAGAATGTTTAAAATATATTGTGACCTGTTCATCTTCTTGTTGGACTGTGTGCGACACTCGTGGAGGATCAACCTCTGATCCTTCTCAGATATATGTACGGGGAGAGTGAGGTAGGGTATTCTCAGGAATTTCCTTGAGACCAGGGTTCATACCACATGTCTAGTTACTTCAGGTGCGGAATTGGGTTTTTACTGCACCTACGTTCCTTTGTCCTCTCAAGTAAGGCAAAGCTCTTACATTTAACATAAGCAAAAGCAGGTTATCCACCCACAGGAAAAACAGGCAAAAGTTGGGGAATTTCATGTGATAGGGAAATGTCAAATAATTTTCACGTGGATCAGAGAAAATATAAGTATGCATTTTAAAATTCTAATTTGTGAACTGACAATAATACATCTGTGCCAACTGACATAGGCCTATATCTACAAAATAAAGTATTTTGCGTGTATTGCAAGAAATGTTGATGGGCTGAATAAAATGTTGGCCCTGCTTACTTGGTCTGTTGCAGTGTAATTTAATTCAACTTTACTGATAGCGTATTTTTTCTGTCAGCAGTGGAAAAATATTGTATTTGAAGGTTTCTGTCCTAAAAATAGGCCAGGGAAAACTATAAGATTCTGCCTGGAAAGCAGCGAAAAGTCAGGGAATTCTTCCAAAATGGAATTTGAGTGCACACACTGAGAAGGTAACAGCCTGGGAAAACTACTAATTGTTCAGAAATTATTTGGCTGCCTGGTAGCAAGGTGCTTCAAAAGGGAAAATTATGCTTTTTAATTTAAAACCATAGGTCAGCGTGGGTGGATCAGGTGACGTGTGTATGAAGATGTCTGCGTAACCTGCAGAAGCAGAACCCACATCTGACGTAATCTGTGTTGCATAATCTTCACCATTCGAGAATAGATAGGGAAAAGTAGTTTTGGTGGGCAGGAACAAATTTTGAAAAATGCCACCATCCTGAAGTTTGAAAAAAATGAAAAATGTTTCATGGTGCCCACAATTTTAATGACTTAGCCATGGAACCCCTTAGCAACCGCCCCCCCTCCATTTCCCCCCTACTCAACCCTAAAAATTATATAGTGAATATAAAGTGGATGGTACACCATGGGGCAATGGGCAATGCCAAATCGAAATGTCGTAGGTCAAANCATCTCTAACTACTACATACAATAGAACCTTGCTAGGAAATTGAGATAAATTTTATATTGTTACAACTGAAATTTACTGTGTTACATCATTTCATGCAGTGTTTTTCTACACTAACTTCTGGGGCAACCTGTGTTATTGAATGTTTTTGTGCACACAGAAACTTGCATGTCACCCGTATAATACTGTGGAGACGTTTGACAGTGGCATTTTCCACATGACCATCGTTCAAGTAATGATTTTAAGATTAGAGTAAGTAATAATGATTAGTTATTGAGAAACACTTCACTCCATCCCTTATTTGTGCTATTTGAATTGGAATGATACAGCCTCTAATCTGATTTGCACTGTGTAGTTGCAGGCATTTGTATTTCCTAGAACAGCAGCTTTTATTTGTCCGCATTGGAAGTGTACAGCCTGATGGCTGTAGAATGCAGATGAACCAACTAAGTGTATCCTGCCTTAGCCATAGACTAAGTAAAGTAATGATAGCTCTGTCTATTTTGCTTGGCAACCCTCTTTGTCTGCTATTTCCCCTCTTCTAGCTGCCCAAGCAATCCTCCACCCCTCTTTGTTCCATGAATGCAACCTGCATGGCAACAGGACAACAGTCAAGAGGAGTAAAGAGAAGACACATTCCTGTGCCTTCCTTTTGCCTTTACAAGGGATAGAAAAGTCGCTATGCTCACTTTCATATACAGCGAAAAACCCCTTATTTACACTTTTCAAAGGGACAAAGGAAAAAAATGTAAATTGAGGGAAAGCTCCAAAATTTAATCTTGGTAAATACCTCATTTCCTGTATCTCTTGTTTTTTCTGCGGTAAACACTTTCCAGTTATAAATTATTTAAAATACAACTACTAATACCATATCACATCAATCTTCAACCCACACACAAAAAAAATGATGCCAGATTTTGACAAAATGAAATAAAACTTCATCCGTTGACAACCAATGTAAATTTAAAAAGTCAATTGCCAATTCGCTCAAAAAAACTTAAGTAATTTTTGTCAAAAAAATAAAGTACTACTAATATAAATAAAATAAATCACTCAAGATAAACATGTGTATCCACATCCATGTTTTCAATATTATTTTTAGTTTATCTGCAACCAAAATTGTTTTTCACGCATTTAAGTTTTCCATTACTTTCCACAAATAAACATAATAAAAAAAAAGAGTAGGTCAGATTTTATGTTTAAATTAAAATAACCTACTGCAGTCATATGTATGTACTAGATACACTTTAACCTTTTAGGTAATTTTCATAGAATAAAAGTGATACGTTAAGAACACACACTTTTGTTGTGAATACAGCAGTCACAGTGTTACCACTCGTTCTTTTAAAGGGATAATTATTCAGAGGCAGCCATCTTGCTTTGAGGTGCGTTCCAGGCACAAAATGTAGTGTTTGTGCGTGCACCAAGTTACCAGATGTTACTCCATGGAACATCTCTTACGCAATTAAATTAATTCCAGCACAAAGGTTTACGAACTTGTGGTCGTTATCAATGATTGAGAAACAAATATGTAAATAAAGTATTTTGCAAGGCGTTCAATTTAACTCCACTTGTAAAAATCATCAGTGTTTCAAAAAAAGGATTATGGTGAAACAAGGTTTTTTTTAACGTCAAATACATTTCAAATATTCTAACAATAATTTAAATAAATTAACTTAAAAGATTTGTATGTCGTCCGCCATTTTGAAAATAATTACCTAATCAAGTTCAGTTGCTTAAGTTTGTGACCTGACGTAGTATTACTTACATGTAAAGATTGGGTGAGAAATGCTTTAAAAGTTTTCAAGATATAATTTAAAAAATTTATTTTTTCCATTTAGTGCTATTTTCCGAAATGGCTGACTAACAATAATATTTATTTCAAAATTTAATGCTTACATGATGCTCGGCCAGCATACAAAATTTGGTTTACATCATGTGAATGGTTCCCAAGATGACATTAAATAAAGTTCCCAGTGTGGTTGAAAACTGTAAAAGTCAGGTGTCCTTATTAAGTACTATATATTTACAGAGTTTGGTGAAATTCGGTAGACACGTTCAAAAATTGCAAGGGTGGGAGACACACAGACAGGAAAGTGATCTCGCAAACCTTTCTTTCCTTCGGAAAGTAGGCAAACAATGGTAAGTGTTTCCTTCTACCATAATGGTTTCAAGCTGTCTGGCTCCTCAGCATGCCTACCGAGTCCCATAGCTGTAGTTGAAACTGTTAGGAGATATAGCTATTTAAAATGTGACAGTTAAGGTGAAATCAGTGGTACACCATAAGATGATGTGAACTGATGGGTTAAAGAAGTGTACCAAATTGGAAGGTTGTAGGTTGAACTGTTTCTGAGGTATTGGAAATCTAATATGGACACCCCTTAAAAACTCTTAATTTATTAAATTCTCTAAATCTCCCCCTTAACAGATGCCCCGGTGCCAAAATACAAGTCCCTAGCACAAACAGGGTGGAAACATTGCGCAAACGATAATCGGAAGCTGCAAAATTTACCCCTGCATCAAACTATCTCAGAGGGAGCTGGTAACGGGTGGGGTTAGGATAGAAAGAGGGATAGGAATAGGTACTGAGGGGTGTAGCGTCCCCCCAACCGTCAAGTGCACACTCCCAAATTTTGCATTTTTAGCACCAGACTTTCATCATTCATTGAAATATCAATTTTAGAAAAAATAAATTGCATTAATTAAAATAATATTATTGGCATATAGTTGTAACATTTGAAATAAAACAGGACCAGAGAATGAACTTGACACAGAATTCCAACTTTTGTGAAACATCAAAGAGGTGGTAGTTTAAATGAGTGTTTCCTTGGGTTTTCAGCCTGAGCAAGATAGTAAATTGGAAGTTATGGTAAATTTATCAATTAACAGAACATTAGAACTTAGTGTCTGCATTAGAACTTAATGTCTCCATCAGACCTTAGTGTCTGCATTAGACCTTAGTGTCTGCTTCCTTAAATGAATAACTCTACAAGACTAGTATATATTGTTCTTAATTTTTAGCGTCCACCAGATTTAACACTTTCTATCACAAAACTTACACTGTTGGGCCACTGTGGTGTAGTGGTTAGACTACTTGCGTTCCACGTAGGCGAAACAGGTTCAATTTCCGGCGGGGTCGCTCCCGGATTTTCGCATGTGGGAATCGTGCTAGACGATGGTGCTGGTTGGAGAGTTTTCTCTGCGATCTCTCGTTTCCCCCGTCCTTTCGTTCCGGCACTGCTCTATGCTCACCTTGCTTCACCTTCATTAGCTCTCAAGACCTCGATGTTAAGAGCCTCCCAAATGTCGTCTTGTCGCACAGTCAGGATCTAACAATGATGACAAACACTTGAATAAATGTAATATCACGCCTGTTCACACCCAACCACTACAGCTGACAAATCTACACTTAAACTAGACAGTCTCGTGTGAAAACAAAGCTCTTTGGGAGGGGCCGATGCCTCTGCTCAAGGATTAGCTGTCCGCGACTTGCCTTTCACATCTTGGCAGCTTCATAAAATGTTTATATTATGTTCTCTGTTTAAACTACAGAGGCAGCTATTATGTGCGACTTCAATGCAATAATATACAGTGGAGTGTGCACACCCTACAACACTAGCGCTGCTACAAGAGTAGTGTGGAGACCAATTTGTTGGACCTTACTGCCTGAGGAAGCATGTTGGTATCATGAAGGCAGGCCAGAGATATATGTTACTATGTGAGGACAGGCATTGTCAAGCTGTGCCATGAAGGGGAGTGCACGTGGTTGCAGAATTTCCAAGATGGATCGCCGCACCATCAGGGTTCCTTTAATCACCACCAGTGTACTGCTCTACAATGTAGTGTGGATCACAACGCTGGCCAGGACTCTCTAGATTTGAATTCGACAGTAGTCTGTATCCAGACAACTGTGGTTCGTCGCTGAACACTACCTGTTGGCAATCTGCAAATTGCCATGCTGCCCATTCCCGGCAGGTCACACGTGCTTGGGGATTCTCAAGTCCAAACGGTAAACGTCGTAAGGGATGCCACAATGACAAATCCTGCTCTACCAACTGCTTGGTTATGGTATTGGTGGGCACAGGCGTATCCTCAGCTGCCGGGTCATGTCACTGGTAGGTGCTACGCAATGCCCTTGGAGTGCTTACAGCCTGTCGCACAATAAAACTATCCTTCCTGCTGGTGGTCCGCCGGGGTTGACCTGAGTCTTCCTGACTGTTGTGTGAACCGTCTGATTCCTCTGTCCAACACCGACTCACAGTGTAGGCAGAATGGTTAAAGTAGTGAGCAATGTGTTTCGAAACTTCCAATCGCCTATGATGCTGCCTCTCTCAAACTCGTCTAGCTAGGCCAAGGCTTGTTGGATTACCTGCTGGGTCATGTTGCATGTTGTCTGAACTTGACTGTGTGGTTCATACTGCTACTATGGCCTTATTCAGTGTTCTGCAGTTATGAATGATGGAGGGACATGAATGCTTCCTAGTGGCAGAAACATTCAAGCAAACTGCATTCAACACAAATGGGACCCATGTCGGCTATGACGACACTGTGTGGTAACCTTCATTGTACTAGCGCAATTTGCTCATGGTGAACATTTTTTTTTGCAACAAAGTTTATATTCCTTTTTAGGAATGCAAACAAAAACTTTACTTGCAAAACATCCATTATTTTTCATATAATCCTACCACCACAATTATCAGATGCTTTTTTTTAAAAAATAATTTAAGANAAAGTTTATATTCCTTTTTAGGAATGCAAACAAAAACTTTACTTGCAAAACATCCATTATTTTTCATATAATCCTACCACCACAATTATCAGATGCTTTTTTTTAAAAAATAAATTGAGATACGTTGCCTACATAACCTCTGTGGGTATATCAGTACAAAATTTATGCGCACACAATGTAAACTTAGGACTAAATGTAAACAATTGCATATAGAAAAAAAATAGGTTTCACGTAAACTAATTATTATTCTAGAAGTCAGACGGAAACAAGTACCCGTAGGAGGGTTCTTCCAGATATCCAAATATTGTAATAGTATGGCGTAGCAGACATCTTTCAGCAGCAGACGGACATGCTACCCATGCAGCCACATATGTGCTGCAGAGAACATGATTCACCAGTTACAGCGCAGAACACATTGGCCTCACAACAAACTGCCCTTGGTCAAGAGGGAATGGCCACAGAGCAGATGTGAAACCTGCCTTGGCTGGTTGCAACATCATGTTACAGGAGTAGCCACAACACTTTGGCTCCCGCTACAGCGCCGGAGTGGTGATTGCTGTACTAGTCTTGGACAGTTGTGTGGAGTTAAGACAATGTGCATTCTGACTAGTTAGTCCTCAGGCCACTAGGCTCGCTGGTAGCAAAATACAGCAGTGTACTATTACTTGCTGTCTAAGACCAGTTCATGCATAAAGAACAGTGATCACGCATCTGCGTGTGATAATGCACTATCCTGGTACTTCCACGTGTGTGTATCTGCAAGTACCAACCTGTGAATAGGCCTACTTTCTGCTCTTGACTGTTACAATTATTGTGTTATAATTGCATTTCACAGTCCAGTTGTGGTAAGTTCATATTTTCCTGAAGCCCTGTTAGATTTGTACTTTCAGGTACAAATGAAGTATCCTTCCGCTATATGTAAATAAAAACACTGCCATGCCACTTCTGTATTTTAACTATAAAATATTTTGTTTACATTTTTCAGCTGTTCAAAGAATGCTGGCACAATATATAAATGTTCACAAATAAGGCTGAAGACTATTTAGGTTGGCGTTAAGACTTTTTAATAATATATGCCAATTGTGATAGTTCTCATGATAATTATTTCACATAAAATACAGTAATGCCTCTGTTTACTGGACCTGTGATCAGTGGAATTAGTGTTTACGGAACGAAATCCGGAGCCATGATTATTTTAATCATGTTCGCTTGCTGCTTGTAGGGCATGAGAAGCTTAGTTCAGTGGCGAGATATGTGCACGTGTGAACAGCTGTATTAGGCAGGGGGATAGAAGTTATTTTTAGAATTGATTCATGACACACATGACATTTCCTTGTAGTTTGATGTTTGTCAGGCTTTGTGTTGGGAATATATATTTATTTATGCATACATAAACAGATGAGAATATGACTGCTTTTCGAGTGTGAACAATCAGCCTTCTTCGCTGTGTGGGATCTGTATGTGCATAACTTGTGATTTCGCACAGTATATCTGTTTCTGTTTACTGCAGCAATTTCCTAAGCTTTGCAAAGCCATTCCTGTAGATTTCCAATTTTCCATATAATGTTCAAAATTGAGCTGTTGTCATTAGTAATGCATTTTATTGTAGTATTTAATTATTTTTTTTTAGTTTTGTTGTCACTGGAATAAATGTTTTCAATTTAAGTGTTTCAATCCATGGTGTTTTAACACATATCTACATGCCTTCGCTAATTTACAGCAAGTGGGAAGTTCTGTCATGAAGAAATAGTGTTATAAAAATAAAGGAAACCATTCATTATTAGTATTTACTGCAAAGAAGTATCTAAGAGAAAATAAAAACTATATTCAGTTTTAAAAAACTTTGTTCCAGTGCACAGCAATGTTGCACAGGCTGCACGCTACATCACAGCACGCGAATGCCACAATTTATTGCACAGTGGAAAAGTGATTAGAATGAATTTTAAAGATAGTGATGATGCAGACAGAACGTCTGCTTGTTGTGATGAGTCATTTTTAGCTGCCTGGTAGCTGTGAGCGCGATGCATGACAAAGACGGAGCAGGTGGGTGATCAGTAACCCGGCCGGTGACACTCGAAGGCAGCAAGTACAGTCGCAGCCTAGCTAGCTTGATGTGTGGCATGGCCTGGTACATGGCTGAAGACACAACTACTCATATCGCGTACTTGTGTGTCTATTTTTGTATTCTTGCTGCTAAAGTGTGGCGAAGACCTGTACTTTTCTAATTTCTGAGGAAAAGGGTGCAAGTAGTGTATCGGTGCTAGTAGTACATGGGAAAACAGAGAATGTAACTATCGTGCCCACAGCCGGAGGTGTTTCAGTTTCCAGATCATCATCTAAGCCCGAGGAAGTTAATGAAAAATAGAAAAGAAAGGCACAGGAGTGGGAATGTTAACAAGTCAAGGAAACACAAAATAGAATTTAAAAAAAAAAGTAAACGTGGTTACCGCTAATACTACTCGGTAGAGACCAGAAAACACTGTTTCTTCCTTTCCGTTCGTTAGCTAACGGTCGGTCATAAGTTACTTGAAATACTTGCAGCCCTTCATCCCTCTTGGCGGCGCAAACATCTTCACAATGTTGGAAACATTAACGCTAAAGTGAGTCACAAAAATATTTACGACGGTACATTTGTTGGTATTTTGCCATTTACCTGATTCTTTTGGTTTACTGGACTATACCTTCTCCCAATTAGTCCAGTAAACAGAGGCATTACTGTATTTGTGTTCTTCACAATATAGCACGTTATGCTAATTACACAGTAATGTTTTTCAGCAGTGGTGTTTAATCCTATTAAACCTGGGAGAAAGAACAGCATAAGAAGTATTTATCATGTTATAGATGTGTGTTGGGTTATTTTCATTAAAATACAGCCTTAGTCAAAATAAATATTAAAAAGAACAAATATCCAATCCAATGAAAAGACAGGACAATCGAATTTGCAATTTTATAAATATAACATAGCTCCATAATGGCATAAAATAGCAAGTAATGGCTGATAAACATCTCTTGTAATTTGTAGATACCTACTTTACGCTGGTGGTGTTATGTGAGGTTAGGTTAGTTAGCGACAACATGTAAAGATGGCGTTCTTATCATGAGTATTCGTTGGCTGAAATTAAAAAGTAGCATATGAATTGTGAATCCTAAATAGAGGCGACGTGTTTTCATGTGTGGGATCGGCAGTTACTGCATAATTCTTAACTGATAAGTTTCCAATTGAAAATCCACCCTAACTCCTGCTGTACCCTGTCAGTGTTCCCAGGATGTCTCCATCCGAGTAGGAGGTGTGTTCGTGAGCTCCTGGTCGGGCGGCCCAAAAAGTGGGGAAAACGCGAGGGACATTCCAGCAGACGGCCGTGCGGGGGTCTCCTAGTGGCAAGTGATGTGTGGACAAAAAATTGGATTATTCGGACTTATAGTTTACATGAAATAAATTAATGAAAACAGTGAAAATTACAGAACTTAAGAGACTGTGGTGAGAGTGCACATTTTTTTCTAAATAATACAGTTTTATATTTGTTGGTTTCGAGCAATGGACGCTAAATCAGCCATCTTAATTTTTTTGAAAAAACTTTTTTTTAACTTTTATTAATTTTTGAAATACTTCAAAAACCATTAAAAATTAAATTCCAAGAAGAAATAGTGCACTTGTGTAAAACTGTATTTGACTCTTAGTAGTGTGGCAAAATTTCAGGAAAATAGAAGACTTAGTTTAGAAGTTACAACGCTTTTTAGAATAGAACTCACAAGTAGTATAGACTCCATTTACAAGTGGTGAACCTGCGAATCCCCAGCTCGCAAAATTAAATTCCAGGCCTAAAAGTTCATTCAACTGCAAGTGGAAAAGTACTGGGGATTCGTGAATAAATTCCGTACAGAAGAAATAGAAGACAGTGTACGGGACTTTTTAAATCCTAATACAGATTCGGCATGTGTACAGATTTTGTATCATAAATTTCATAAAGCATTTATCTAGTTCAGTTCATAAATCATAAAATCTCATAAATTCCTTCCAAATTCATAAGAAACCATTAATAACTTAATAAATAATAAAGATAGGTCAATTCTGTAAAAAGTTTGCCCCACCAAGTTATATATGGCCTATCTAATGAGCTATAGTAGAAACATGTACCACCCCTGTTAGCAAAAATAGCAATTCAGCAAAAAATTTCAAACATTAATATTTTGAAAACTATTAACACTAGAATTAAAAATAAAATATTTTTGAAATCAGGCAGCTCCATAGAATTTAATAAAAATATAAAAAAAATAATTTCTGAACAATGCAGAGTCGGCAATAAATAAAAATTTGAAAAACTTGAATATTTCAGCTCGGAACCGACGGATTTGGACAGATAAGACATTTTTGTAATCAGGACACGGTAATGAACAAGGTTAAATGAACATCAAGAGTAAAAGTCAAAATAAAAAATTTCTCTATGTATTTAAAAGCCACTGGGGGACCTAGGAAATCCACGAAGTGAGGGGCCAACGACCGGGGGCTCCAAAGTACCAATTAGTGTAGAGTAGTAGTAGTGGCAGTATCCCGGCAGCAGTAGAATCATCAGTTCTACACCCAAAATTAAAACCCAGCAAGAAATGTTCAACAAATCTGGCAAGACACAGCGAAGTCCTCAACCTAGCAGAGAAGCATCATTAACAAGGAAGGACCACAATCGGAGATTCTTAATAAAATAACTGAACTACAGGATACTATAATGCNTGTTCAACAAATCTGGCAAGACACAGCGAAGTCCTCAACCTAGCAGAGAAGCATCATTAACAAGGAAGGACCACAACATCCCAACATCTCACAAGAATCACCAATTTGGGCAAATGATAATCCGGACAATGAAATAGAAGAAATACAAATCACCATGCTAAATGATGAAGTTGAAAAAAGAAAAAGGGAGGATGACTCACTCACATTAGACAATAGGAAAAAAGGGAAACTGGAAGATCCAAATAAAACAATAAAGAGAACATTTGAAACAGTGAAGGAATTGGAAACACTTATAAAAAACAAAAAAGGACCACAATCGGAGATTCTTAATAAAATAACTGAACTACAGGATACTATAATGCAACAAAGTAAGGAAATAACTAGATTAAAAGCAAATATGGAAGGCATTTTAATGGAAAGAGAAAACAAAAGGAAGCAACAAAATACAGTAATCAATAGACAGCAGGAAACAGGATAGGAATGGGTAAGAAAAAGGAAGATAGAACTAGTCAAGATAATAATTCGACCTGAACAACCTAACAAAGAAGGAAGCAGCGAAAATACCAGAAAAGAATTTACCAATTATATTAGGCCTAATGAAAAAAACATTCAGATCAATAGAACCATTAAAACAAACTCGCAATCCAATTATACTAGAAATGCCAATTGAAGAACAAGCCAAAAAGGTAAAGGATGAAATTACTAGAATGAAAGTAAAACTAAAAATATACAAACTCCAGAAGAGGAAACCCAAGCTGATAATTTACAAAGTAAATTCAGAAGAACTCATGGTAAATCTATAAGCAAAATTTAATAGATGTGATGGATGAAGAGGAGCACAAAGATAATATTAAAATATGTTTTGAGAGAAGAATTATTAACAATAGGAAAAATATTGTAATAGGAAATAGCCCAAAAATTTACAGAATACTTAAAAATAAAGGTAAGATTATTGCAACTGGGAGGCTTTCAAAATTAAAGATTTGGTTTCACCTATGAGGTGTAACAAATGTTGGCATTATGGACATACTAGTAATTTATGTAGACAACAGGAAAGTACATGTGGCAGATGTGGTGGGTCCGGTCACGACATGAGGGTACGTGAGGTAGTAGAAAATGTTAAATATATAAATTGTATTAGAAATAACAAACAGCCTTTAGAAATTAAACATGTGGTAACTGATGGTAATTGTCCATGCTACATAATGGCAAAGGAAAAACTTAAAAGAGAAACAGATTTTGGTGATTAAATTATTTTCAAAACTTTTTTTTTACTTTCATTTTAAACTTATTTAATGACTCAGCAAAGTAGTAGTAACTTAAAAATAGCTCAAATAAACTTACAAAGATCTAAAACAGTGACAATAGACTTTACCAATCAATTAGATGAGAAACAGTATGATTTAGCTTTGATACAGGAACTTTACCTTTATTGTAATAAATATACAAATTTAAACAAAAATTGGCAATTGGTAATTAATGATAAGGTAGACGCATGGGCGGTTATCATTGTAAATTCTAAATATAAGATTCTAAATTTACAGCACCTATCAATGAAGGAAATCATGGCAGCAAAGGTTTTGATCAATAACGAAATTACTGTAATATCTATATACATGCCCCCAATCAAGAAATAGATTATATAATTAAACAAATTAATACAATTATAAAAGAAGTTGATAACAAAAAATTAATAATTGGAGGGGACTTTAATGCAAAATGTATAATATGGCATTCTAAAAATTCATATGAAAGAGGAGAAAAGATAATAAACTTAATTGAGAAATATAACTGGGTAATTTGCAATAAAGAAGGTAATCTTTATACATTTGACTCCATCCACGGGCAGGAAAACATAGATATAACATAGTAACAAGAGATTTAGAAAACAACATAATTGACTGGAAAGTAGAATCAAGTATTAGTGACCACAACAAAATAACTTTTAAATTAACAACAGAAAGAATAGAAGAAATACATACACCTAAAAGACTCCACCAGTATGTAAATAATTGGGACAAGGTTAGAGATGAAATTAAACAAGGAATTAATCAAATTAACCAGGAGGAACAAGTAAAAGATATAATAGATAAACTGCAGGAATCAACACATGTAAAAATGAAGCAAAAACACTAAAAATAATAAATATAAAAAAAACTGGTGGTGGAATAACGATAATTCCAATAGAGTATATTTTAAAAGGTCGAAATTTAATATACAGTGCCAAAAATGAAAGTGACGAAATTAACTATAAGGGCAATATATACAAAAAATTGACTTTAGATAACATAATTTTGATACAAAAGAACAATAGTGAATGCCCGATCAGTGTTAATAGTTTGAATGAAGAATTTAAAACAGACAATAGTGGACTTAACTTAAAAAATTATATAAAAAATATTAACAAGTGGTATTTTTCAAAAAACAATCTTCCCATAAACTCTTTAAAAATTCTAACCGGACACTGCCAGGTGAGAACGTATTTGAAGAACATAAACAAAGCAGATGAGGACACTGGCCAGTGAGGTTGTGCTCCTCAAGATGTCTATCACATTCTGTATCAATGCCAAATGTTCCAAGAAGAAAGAAGATTACTAAAAACTAAATTAAGAAACAAACTAGAATTTTGGCCCCTACAAACACTGGAAATCTACAATATTGAAATAGCAGATTTTATTAACAAATTTTTGATTAGTATTTATAAAATTATTAAAACCTTGAATGAAGACCTATAGCCATAGTATTAATAGTTATACTGTTGATATGCTGGGGACTGGTGTGCGAGTGTAATAGTTAGTTTTGTGTGTTTATTTTATTTTTATTTTATTTTATTTTTATTATTATTATCTATGCTTGCTTGAGTGTTTTTAGGTTAGAGTATATAATTACTTACATTGTGTTGATTTGTCTCGTCTCGTTTTGTTTTGTCTTTTATATAAATTTTTGATGTTGTATACATGGTTGCATTCTGTGTGTTGTGTTTTAAATAAATTTTCCTTTATCCTATTTTACTTTTCATTTTGTTTTGTTATGTTATATTTCATTTCATCTTGTTTTGTTATGTTATGTATTTATTTTTATTACATGTTTCATGTTGTGTGCATAATTGTTTTGTATTATGAACCAAAAAAAATCAAAATAAAAATAGTAAAAAAGAAATGAGAGGCTGGGGAGCCGGGTGGCGACCTCCACGTGGTTCTCCGTGGACTGGGCGCCATTGTGGAGTACAACTCCATTCCCTACGTCCGCCGGAAGGAAAGGCCGGACAGGTCTGAAGGGGTAATTGTCTTGGATGGCTGTCTGGCTGGACCGAAAAATGGGCGTAGGGAAGAACAAAGGAGTAGCACGTCGGGCCGCGACTGGTGTCGCCGCCGTGGTGTGCCTGACCTTGGTGGGCTATGCCGAAAGGCTGGCTCGCGGGAGAGTCTGGTATGCCGGGGTGGTGGTGGCATGCGAGTTCTGGCGGTGTCTCGCCGACTGACGGACGGGCAGGCTGGCTGGCTGAAAAGCCGATCTGTCATCAGGGCCTGATGGTCGGGGAAGGCACCGGCGGACGTGGCTCGGCGTAAGTAGTATATTTTTCAGAAACAGAAACAGATATAGCTTAGACAGTAGAATACTCGCCCCTCTCTGCAAAGAGAGGGGATTGAGAATAATATCAAAATTTCATCAAAATTCACGAGCGCCCAGACGAACTGCCGCTTTCTCGCATTCAAAAGATCAAGATCAAGCCTAATAGAATTCCAAAAACTTTTGTAAACCTATCACAACCAAATTTCCGATTTGCAACCAGTTGTCAGTGGTTTGAAAGATACTTAAAAATTTTAATAAATTTCAAAATTCAATAATATCTCAAAAGTTAAAAAATGGTGCCGAAAACATAAAACTTAAATTCGAAATTAAAGAAATAACATACTGCGAAATTTTATCGAAAGAATCTCAACACACACAATACTGGTGATGGTTTGGGGGCGGGAGGACTGTCGGCTCCGTCCCTCGTTGTCGCTTTGGCCAATGGTGGCTGAGTGGACAGGCTGAAAAGCTAGTACGCAGGCTGCCGGATGGTCGGAGCGGGGGCGAGTCTGGGGGGCCGTCTCCCCCTGGACCAGAACTTAAAAAACAACACACTGATTGGGGTGCAGGGGTGGGCAGGAAGAAGAAAGGGCTCACTCACATACTCTGATCAGACAACACATACACAGACAATAACACTAACAATATCAAAAACACACATGAACACAGAAACGCCACAACACAAAGTACACAAACACAATCGCGTACCAAACCCTCTGTCTCCTATGGGCGGCAGGGTTGTGGTGGTAAGGGTGGAGTCAGAGGTACTNAACACAATCGCGTACCAAACCCTCTGTCTCCTATGGGCGGCAGGGTTGTGGTGGTAAGGGTGGAGTCAGAGGTACCGTTTTTTAACTCCATAACTTACAAGTATTTAATCATTTCTTCTTCTTAAATTCTATTCTCAAGCCCCATAAATTCTTTTTGTGTGAAATTTATTTAATAAGTTCTGTATAATGACACCGCCTCGGATGGCCATTTGGCTAAGTGGGATTTATAAAGTTTTCAAAATTNATTTAATAAGTTCTGTATAATGACACCGCCTCGGATGGCCATTTGGCTAAGTGGGATTTATAAAGTTTTCAAAATTTTCTTCTTCTTGTACCCTGTTAGTAAATCAGTTTGCAAATTTATTAGTAACTTTTTGGACCTGAATTTTTTTACTTGCTAAAGATGTGGTGTGTAGTTTGAGACATCCATTGCAAAAATGTATTTTTTTCACGATGAAGCAATGAAAGTAGATATCTCAAAATTGAAATAGAAATGATTATATGTTAGCTTGCTTGGAAGTGGTAAATAACATATATTCCACACACATTCACAATGCCTATGCGTGTGCACACACATACTTATACAAACACAATAAACTTTGGTAAAGATATTGAATATTCATACATAACAGCACTTGCTCGGTAAGCTGATTCTACAGTAGTGCGTTATAGCTTTACAAATATCACTGTTGTATTTTTCTTCTCCATTAGGTTCTAATTTACTACATAGTTTTATTGAAATTTTGAAAAAAGCTTACAAATATAGCCTTACATGGTAAGAGTTAAAGATGCTCATGCGTAGCATATGACAACACAATACTTTCTTGTAACGATGGGTTTTTTTGTCCATGGAAAATGTCATGCCTGTTAACATACAATTAAGGAAATTGTCTAGGTACTTCTTCTATTTGTATGTACTGATATTTGTTTCGACCATCCTTAATGAAACAGTTCACAAGAGACTGATGCTAAAAGATGTGTTCAGTCCTGTGCTCATTAACATGATATTTTATGAAGCATAAATTATGTTCATACTTTACTTGTCTGCATTGAAAAGTGGTAACTGCTGCATGTGGAAACGTGACTAAACTGCATCTCCTCATATATTTGATGACTTAAATTTTTTTAAATTATAACCCCTATTAGTTTCCAAAATACTACAGATGCATCATAGTTCTACTAGTTTTTGATTTGTCTTTTACTGCTGAACATTGTTTTAACATTTAAGATCCTATGTCACTTTAATATTGACCTGATCCTGATATATATGAAGCGAGATCATATTTTGTGCATAACAGACTTCTAAAAAACTTTTTTTTTTAATTTGTGTACAAAACTGTGGTTAAGGAATTTTGTGGNGTGAGACTAGCTCATTCATTAATAGTATGTATTTTGCATTTAAAAAAAATTGTTCTTTGGACTTTTGCATTGCCTTTTTTTGTTCTGAAATGCAGGGGAAATTTAAAAAAATTCACTGCAGATTTATTGCAATGTAATATTTTTTGGATGAAAGTTTTTAACCATGATAACTTTGTTGCTATACTTCATGCATACACAAAATACACAATAAATAATATTTCAAAGTGGAACCGTCATGTGATACTATAATTTGGTGTGTAGACAGGTAAAGGGAGTTATCTGAATGCTAAAATAAGTTNAAGTGGAACCGTCATGTGATACTATAATTTGGTGTGTAGACAGGTAAAGGGAGTTATCTGAATGCTAAAATAAGTTAACAGTTGCACGTACTTTTATCTTAGAAAATTGACATCAAACACACCACAACTGATAAATAATACAAAAAATTGTGGATGATCACATAGATGTCTGAAACTTGTTAACTCCCTGTACTCTTCGCAAGAAAATATTATTTACTAGCGGCCCGGCCTGGCTTCGCCTGGGTACAATTTAGTTTTTACAACGATACACTAATAAATAAATTGGGAAAAGACAATTACAATATTGTATGATAGTAAATTAGTAAACTATCATATATAACATACATTTACATACACATCACGCCTGTCTCCCAGAGGGGTAGGCAGAGATTATGGCACTCCATTTACCGTGATCCTGACATACCTACCTCCTTCGCTTTATCCACATTCATACATATTATAATATGATAGTGGCTTAGAAAATTTCTTTGTATACAACATTAATCGTTTGGCCTCCGACCGCCAGCACAAAAATATTTCTGTTTGACATGACACGCGAAAAGGCTATATATAGTTTTCCGTGTGAAAAACACGCTCCACTCAAATCCACTCCAACCACATTAAGTGTTTGACCCTGTGCCTTATGTATGGTCATACCAAAACAAACTATTATTGGGAATTGGACTGTTTTAAAATTAAAAGGCAAATCCGAGGGAATCATTGGTATGGTCCATTTCATATAAGAAGGCCAGATTCTGACAGTCAGTGAGTGGCAATTTGATGTATACAAAACAAAAAGTGCCATTTACAAAATCCTGTATCAGCTAATGCACGAACAAACAAAAGTTAAAATTACGTTGGCTATTCTGAGTGCACTGCCGATGCACATCAGAAAAGCAGAAAATACGTGGATAGGAAAGAGTTCTTATATTTATTAATACATTTTATTTTACGAGGTCACAAAACAATGGTTGTTAGTGTTAAAGACTAAACTTCGTGATAATGTAGTTATGTGCAGGTGTTCAAAATTAAAAGTACAATAGAACGATACGACGTGGAAAAGTTTTCTATAGTTGTGCTACCTTCCGAAAGCTTTTTCACGTCTTATCATTCCTCTCCAACCTCGCTTTCAACACGTCCTTGATATTAGTTTCAAAAGTATACAGAAATATTGCATAATATTGTTGAATTATTTTTTCTAATAATTTAACGAAACTACACGAATTTGAAATATATTTCCAGCCCGTTATATAAGAACTATCAACTTTAAAAAAGACTATCTGTTGACCAAAAAAAGGGTTGTTCAAACTTCGCCACGACTTGCTGTGCGCGCCATCTGTTGGATCTTTTGTGAAGTATTACCAGTCATAAATGAACCGCTTTCCTGCGCAATATATAACAAATTTACAAACAGATGCCAATAGTTATATTTTTCCACGAGCTCTGCATAGTTTTTAAAGTAACATATATTTCATGTTCAATGATTTGGAGTACAAGTAATTTACATTCGGCCGGTAATCGTTCGTCTACGTTAATTATACGCCATATTGTTCCCTCGAAACCCATCTCCTTGTTTCCGTAGAAAGTGAGACATGCGTGAATAGTTTTTAAGCAATTCTAACGTTATTCCATGTCATATTTCCAACTCGAATATATTAGCTATAACGTCCAAAGTGTGATAATAGATACAACAGACCGTCTCGCAAATATTAACCCAAATTCACTATCTCGGACAAATTAAAAAAATTAGCAAAAATTTAATTATTTGCAACATTTTGTATTTTTACTTTTATAACCTATTAATTTTTTTTAGACAGATGTCAGTCTTAAAATATCTTAAAATAGGTTTAGCATTACAGTACAATGACAAGTGGAGTAGCTCACAGCGTATTGATAAAAAATACAGCCCCGACTTGACGGACCATCTGATGGCGGAAGGATACATAGTCAGATGTAAATAGTGGCACTACTTTCGCCAAGCTGTCAAAAAGTGGCCTCCTTCTTATATGGTACAGAATATATTCAAGGTTTTAAAACAGTGTCTCCAGTACCACAGCCAGTTAGAATAGTACCTTCAATGAGATAACTTTTTAAACATTTTATTTGTAATAGAATGCAGTTGCATAATTTTGGTGGATTTATATTTCACAATAAAATTGATAGCTCCAATTTTTAAAATCAGTTTGTGTGGTGGCATGCCAAAAGGAATGAATTAAGAAATTCTGTGGGATAGTGCAAATCACTGTTGAATACTGTATCTACTGATAACAAACTTGTGTATGCGCATTGAATTTTGCGAGCACTAATTTATGAATTTTTTCGACGTTCAGCAGCAGTCTCCATTTCTCTTTGCAAAATATTCCTTTCTCGGTTATTAGTCAACCTAGATTCTCTTTCTTGTTCACTTTCATTTGCCTTTGATAAACGCAATCAATTTTAGAAATTACTTTATCACAAAACTTTTCATAACTTTTAAAGTATTGGCGATAACTGTATGCTGCAAAGGACATTTCTTATCTACATTAAACAGTTTTAATTATGAATTCATTAATTTTGATAATTATTAAGTTCTTTATGGTTAGAAAAGACAGTGAATTTAAAGTTTGTTTTTACTGCATAATTTA
Source organism: Clitarchus hookeri (assembly GCA_002778355.1). Lineage (NCBI taxonomy): Eukaryota > Metazoa > Arthropoda > Insecta > Phasmatodea > Phasmatidae > Clitarchus > Clitarchus hookeri. Next base: position 129,240 of record NQII01004561.1, read on the forward strand.
AATTGTAAATAAGCTTATTACTTATCTATTAAATATAGATATGTGCTACTGCTAACTTTTTTGTGGATCATTTAATCTTGCACAATTCTTTCGTATGTGATTTTGTTATATTTCTAAGGATTAGGCTGCTTATTCTGAGTGTGTGCTGGCAGCAAACCTTTTTCCTGACTTAATTCTCTAATACCATTAATGCTCAGCCCCTATAAGTGCTATGGTAATTTTTAATACACACAAACCTTCCTAGATAAATGCAAATTATAACAGTAAAAAGCGCGCCCAAATCCATTCAGTAGTTCTTGAGATCAGCGCAGTCATACAGACAGATAGACTCGCGCCAGGGACTTCCTTTTATACTATGTATTGATTTTCAGGACTCAAGCTTAGTACAATTATCTGTTATATAGTTAATGTAACAGTCTTGTGCTCTTTTATTGCAGGAATTCAGTTATTCTGCCATAGAGACCCGTCCTGGAGAAGAACCTCCGGGAATAAAAGTGGAGTGTTGCAGTGAAGAAAATGACAGAATGAAGAGTGATTGTATCCCTTCAAATAGTGGCATAGCAGAAAATTACTTGTCTGCTAGGGTTTTGGCTTGCAAGTTGTGTAACATGGTTTCAGCAGATTGCAAGTGCTGGCTGCGTTCTGAAGCTCATTACGTGTCTGCTAAACCTGAAGATGATACTGGAGAACTCCCTAACTCACCATCTCCCCATTGCAGTAACAAGCGTGTGTGTGATCACTGTGGGATATCATGTGTGGTGGAAAGTGATTTAGCACAGCATATCTCGATGCATAGACAGAAACAATCACCTTATGAGAACAAGAGTGGAAGATCCTTAAGTCGTAAAAGTATTCTAATTTTACAAAAAACACATTGTCTGGTGCATACTTTTAGCTGTGAACTGTGCAGTAAATCATCTAGCACCAAAAGTGTTATTAGTTGCAGAACTCATTCTGGCCCCTTCAGCTGCGATTTGTGTGATAAAATGTTCAGGTCAAAAAGTAATCTCATCAGACACATTAGAACTCATTCTGGGGAGCGGCCCTTTAGCTGTGATGTGTGTAGTAAATCATGTAGTCTAAAAAGTAATCTCATCAGACACATTAGAACTCATTCTGGGGAACGCCCCTTTAGCTGTGATTTGTGTAGTAAATCATATAGTAAAAAAAGTTATCTAAATATGCACAGAAGAACTCATTCTGATCTGTGCAGTAGATCATTTAGTGAGAAAAGTTTTCTTATTAAGAACAATGTGAATCATCCTGGGGAACATACCTTTAGCTGTGAGCTCTGTAGTAAATCATTTAGTAGGAAAAGTGATCTTGTTAGGCATAGAAGAACTCATTCTGGCGAGCGCCCCTTCAGCTGTGATTTGTGTAGTAAATCATTTTGTAGGAAAAGTGATCTTATTGCACACAGCAGAACTCATTCTGGGGAGCGTCCCTTTAGCTGTGATTTGTGTACTAAATCATGTAGTCGCAAAAGTGTCCTCATTTCTCACATCAGAACTCATTCTGGAGAACACCCCTTTAGCTGTGATTTGTGTAGTAAATCATTTAGTCAGAAAAATAATCTTATTATTCACAGAAGAACTCATTTTGGGGAGCGTCCCTTTAGCTGTGATTTGTGTAGTAAATCATTTGGTCAGAAAAGTGTTCTTATTAAACACATCAGAACTCATTCTGGTGAAGCCTCTTTTAGATGTTAACTATGTAGAAAATCTTGTAGATTTTGAAGTGATAATATTTATTATGGCTGAACTCACTATGATCAGTGTTGTTTTATCTGTAAACTGCATAGCAAATCAGTTATTGGTCAGTCAGTTTATGAAATATCAGTAGCTCATTGTTTTTATTCTCATCCTTCGTGCCCTCCCATTACTAAACTTGTTTTTTACATTTTACTGATATGCAGGTAGTGACTATGTTATTCAATAGTCAGTCATGTCGTGTGTGCTACAGAAGGAATACAAAACACAGCAAGTGCTGTTCTTTTGATTGCTCTTGAAAAAGCAAATGCAGCAGTGCGCTTGGTGGAGCAGTCTCTGTGGACATACACAGCTGTCGGAAGTAGCTACCAGTGCCTGTCACATGTGCTGCTACTGAGATCTGTCAGCACACAGTAGGATACACACCATAACTAAGGATCAGCTTGGTAACATTCACAGCGCACGACGAGACATTGTTTTGCTACGTCATGGAGGAGTGAGTCGCTGAAGGATTGAAAGGAAAGGTTCAGTTACTTACTTTGGAGAATA
>NQII01004561.1:138400-203619 GCA_002778355.1 Clitarchus hookeri
ATAATATAGGTTCGTTAACAGGTAACAATGCTGTAAAAAAAAAATAAATAATATGTGTGGATTGAGGTTCGAAATTTCTATTCCATTGGGCAAATTTCATACAATAACATTGCTACGAAAATTAATCTATTCAGATATTGAGGGTGTTAATTCAAGAAGATTGACTTCATAACTTAATCTATTGAAGTGATTTTTTTATTGCTTTTAAACAATACGTAAGTATCACTGCAACTAAAAAAAACTAATTTTTCCCAAACAGCACAACTTTATTACAGGTGGTAAACTGACCACTTTTCACGATTATAAAGATCTAGTTGTATGCACATTGTGTATTCTTCCACCTTATGTATAACTAACGTCGTGGGCCAGATTGCTTTACTTATGCAGCGGTCAAGTGAAAATGTTAAATTATTAGAGAAGCACACGTTTCTTAAATTTGTTGACTCTCACTTTCATAGGCATAAAAAAAAACAGAAAAATAAATAAATAAATTCAGTATTCATATATTTATTAATTATTTATTTATTTATATATATATAACCCTTTCAATTCAATTTAAGAAAGTAACTACTTTACTTCCATAGTTCTCAATTTTACTGGGCGCATGCCAGACAATGTACAGTTAAAATATACGTAGGTAGGAACAGTGACATTTTTTAAAGGTTAATTTCAAAAGTGCTTAATTAGCCGTGAACAGCCTGTACCACTTGGTAAGACGTAGCTGCTTACTGCCTGTGCACGTGCAGCACTTGGTAAGACGTAGCTGCTTACTGCCTGTGCACGTGCAGCACTTGGTAAGACGTAGCTGCTTACTGCCTATGCACGTGCAGCACTTGGTAAGACGTAGCTGCTTACTGCCTATGCACGTGCAGCACTTGGTAAGACGTAGCTGCTTACTGCCTATGCACGTGCAGCACTTGGTAAGACGTAGCTGCTTACTGCCTATGCACGTGCAGCACTTGGTAAGACGTAGCTGCTTACTGCCTATGCACGTGCAGCACTTGGTAAGACGTAGCTGCTTACTGCCTATGCACGTGCAGCACTTGGTAAGACGTAGCTGCTTACTGCCTATGCACGTGCAGCACTTGGTAAGACGTAGCTGCTTACTGCCTATGCACGTGCAGCACTTGGTAAGACGTAGCTGCTTACTGCCTATGCACATGCAGCACTTGGTAAGACGTAGCTGCTTACTGCCTGTGCACGTGCAGCACTTGGTAAGACGTAGCTGCTTACTGCCTGTGCACGTGCAGCACTTGGTAAGACGCAGCTGCTTACTGCCTAGCCACGTGCAGCACTTGGTAAGACGTAGCAGCTCCATTCGGCGACCAACATTGTGAATAATTTATTAGGAGAAAGGTGCAGAATCATTTTTATTACAGTAACTTCATCGTAACCGTAAATATTAAATTACGGTACATTTAAAATTTACCCCTGGGGCCGTGGTGGTTGAGCGGCTATACTGCTTGTCTCCCACCAAGGCGAACCCAGTTCAATCCCCGGCTTGTTCACGCCCGGATTTTCGCAAGTAGGAATTGTGCCGAACGATGCTGCTGGTCAGCGGGTTTTCTCGACTATCTCACATCTCACATTCCCCCGCCCATTCATTGCACCGCTGCTGCATTCTCACCTCATTTCACCCTCATCGGCTCTCAAAACTTCGCTGTTAAGAGCCGCCCAAATCTCTTCACTGGCTCACTTTCGGAGATTGTTTCACAATGTTCTGCCGCTTGCGATTTTTGATTGCACACAGTTTTCATGCTGTTCGGTCTAGGCGCTTGAGTGGAGTGGAGTGGAGTGGAGTGAATTGGTATGGTATGTTATGGTTATGTTTGGGCGGCTTTTAAAAGCGAGGTATTGAGGGCCGACGAGGGTGAATCGAGGTAAGAATGTAGCAGCGCTGGAATGCAAGGGCGGAAGAAATGTGAGATTGCAGAGAAAACCCGCTGACCAGCAGCATCGTGCGACGATTCAGACTACGAAAACCAGGGATAGGCGCCGCCGGGAATCCAACCGGGTTCACCTTGGTGCGGAGAGTAGCCCGCCACTACACCACCTGGGGACTTGACATTTCACAAGGCAGAATTTTACCTGGCCAAGGGATTTTACGTAATTTTTATTTTTTAAAGGGTTCGTTTTTCGATTCCATATATTCCCGAAACAGTTTGATGCACGGCATTCCAATTTAGCAGGCTACTTAATCTCATAAGTCCACATCTTCTCACAGTGCGTTGTCTACCGCACCTTAACTGTACGATCTATGACTATCCCCGAGATGGTTTGAGCAGTGGCAATGGCGGCTGGATTCGGGGGCCATCAGCTTCAATACATTACAGCTGTGTAATTATTTTTTAATGTTAAGGGGGCCATTTTTTGAAGTTTGACACTCGAAAAACCGAAGTTTGGGAACGTGTTGCACCCCCTTATCGAGAGGTGGGAGGCCACCCCCCTCACCATCTCTCGCTCTCTTAGAGGAGGTAAGAGCGCGCGTCTTGAAACTTCCGGTATTCTCTTCAAGGGAATTTCACCCAACCCATGCAATATTTTATAGTGTGTTGTATCGTGTTTGGTCATGTGGTAGCATGTCTGACTCGCATTCTGAAGGTTGTGGGTTGGATCCCGGCCGGCTTTACTGAAGGTGTTTTTTCCCCACCCCCCACTCCAGCGAATGCTGGCGCGACTCCAGCACGTACACCTTGCCATCTCCCTACCCTGTGCCGTCCTGCAGAAAGGCCTAGAACTGTTGGCGTGCACTAAAACACCAAATAAAATTTTTTTTTTTCAAGAGATTTTAAGGGGATCAATTTTCGTTTACCTATATATCCTAAACTTTTGGAATTTGAGGATACAAATTGGTATTTTAGGTCGGTTGCCATAGCCTCACTGTTTACAGTTGACCCTCGCCTCAACTGTAGGATTTTGAAGGGTGGTCGAATTTCAATTGTGATATCTCCGAAACTTTTTGAGATACGGCTACAGTACTCGATAGGCACGCACAGGCGTTGACTCTTCAAGACATCGGCCACATTCCATAATATAATTTTTCTGATTTCAAGGGGGTAATTTTTTGAAAGTGAATATCGCACGGAAACCCGCACGTTCGGCTACTGATGACAGCGAGGTTGGATACGACATGCTACGTCCACGTCATCTGTCTGATTCACCTGCGCAGAATAAACCTGCAGAGTTCCGTGGCCATGTTGAGTGGTTGCTATCTTAGGTTGTGTACTCACCTGGAAAGTATCTTCAGCAAGTCTAGAATGGCTGACAGATGTGTAGCGAAATTGTGTAAATATGTTCATAATGTGTGTTATCTTTGTTTGCTTTTTGACGTTCAGCAAATATATGCCAAAAATACAATTTACTACAACTTATTCCATCCACCCATAGATCATTAATCCCCCATTTATCCAGCACCCATCCATCCTTCATGTATCCATCCTTCACACATCTAATCTCTTTAAATTCTCAATACATGCATGCTTAACCCATACATTCTCAATTCATCCATCCTCAATCAACAAATCCATTTTCCATCCATACACTATCCAATATCAGTCCAGCCATTTTTCATCCATCGTTTACCACCACCCCATCCACCCGTCCATTCAACCAGTAATTACAATATAACAATTAGTAATATGTAAATCGGAAAACATGTTTTCTTTTTTTTTGAATTACTAGTCAAATAGAATAAGTTTGAAAAATTTCTAGAAAATATCTCGGTACTATGATTTATTGTAGTCATTGGACAGTGTTATGTAATTGCAATGTATCCAAATGTCCTGAGAGGACCATCACTCACAATAGTATGCATAGTTTGACATTTCGGTACAGTCACGGTCTAGTGAATGTCACATGCCCAGTTTGTGCAGTGAAATGTTACATAGACAATGACTTGATATGTGCTCAGCATAACGACACCCTCAAGCCAGTGTTTCCAATGCTTAGCTGTCTTAATGTTTCACTCAATGCCACATTTCCTCTTCTATGTGAACGTTTTTCGTGAGTGTGAACGCTTAAAGGAGTTAGAATTTGAAACTTACATTTACAACTATCCTAAATCAGCAGCAGCACAGTCCATAGATTTCGAATTGTGCATCGGCAGGGTTATCGGAGTTTTCATTTTGATATTCACTCGCAGTGCAGGCTTTTGCACCTTAAGCACATTCGATTTCCTTGATTATATTTACCACGCACTGTTGTCCAAGTGACAACGGAACATGCAACAGGCAGCTTTTATTGCAGATGATATCTTCTGCTTTAAGCATGATAATAGTAATGATTTCCTCCTGTCTTATCTAATTACAACTTTTTTCCCCACAAAAATTGCTTTCACAATTTGCTGTACAATTTCTTCTTCCTAAACGTCACATCATAATCCAAGGGGTAATTGTAAGGAGATACGAAGCAATTAGCGCCAAATTTTTAAATCTAAAAAATGAAATATCCTTGCAGAAAATTTTTTCCAAGTATTCAGTACANCCCCACAAAAATTGCTTTCACAATTTGCTGTACAATTTCTTCTTCCTAAACGTCACATCATAATCCAAGGGGTAATTGTAAGGAGATATGAAGCAATTAGCGCCAAATTTTTAAATCTAAAAAATGAAATATCCTTGCAGAAAATTTTTTCCAAGTATTTAGTACATAACCAATTCTACAATGAAGAAAGAAAAAAAAAATATTGTTTCTGAAACATTATTGTACACTCACTTCAGTAAATATATGGCTGTGGTTACATTTGTTCACGGTAGTAAAAATCAGTAAAAATCCGGTCTGAAATTTATTTCTCCCACTAATATCTTCCTTATATTTCACTTAACGGATGAGAGAGTGAGTATTTCTTTCTCATACTATTCGAAATATGAAACACACCCACACATAGTTAAAATGTACACACATCTATTGGTTTCAAGACCAGCCCAATAACATAAAAGTGCTCAACTAAAAAAAGCAGTACCAAATTTTTAAATGTTGTGGCGGAAGTTTTATTCTTTTAAGTCAACATTAAACATCATGTACAAAAGATGGCAATGTGCCAAAGACTCAATGGGAAATTTTAAATACATGAAACAAGGTATATTTTACATCCATTTTATGGGAGAAACCAAAAACCATAATTACTTTGAATTCAAAGCCATTTTTTTTGTTTAAAACAAAATTGCTATTAATAATGCAGGTACATATGCTCTTTAACCCAGATTTTAAAATACATTTGCATTAAAATTAATAATTGGACGAGCAAATTTTTAGCTGTTTGGAACCTCATAGTAGAGTTCCAGGGTTTCCGTTTTTTTGTTTGTATATTTCTGAACATTCCTGGAGAAACGACCTTTTGTAGTGTTCTGGTGAATTTCTGGTGTTATGACGGCGTAAGAGTTCTACAAAGAACCAAACATGGAGTTACGAGGTTTTCGTACGAGGGTAACCAATAATTTATTTTATACTGTTCTTACATTACAACTACAACAACAATACACTTTCAAGTGAATTTAAAAATCATATAAAACTTGCTCACAATTGATATGTAAAATTCCACAGCCAAAAGTTGTTATATTCATTTCACTAAAAATAACTCTTTTGCTTATAAATGCGTAAAATAGTATAAATTGTATGGCGTGACAGCTTTATTAAATTACTATTGCGAACATATTAAGATATTAATGTTATTATCTCATAAAGAAAAGTTTCACCTACTCTTATTTTATTCCAAATATTTTTAACTAAGCTTGAAAATGAGTTTTACTATTTAATAAATGTAGCACGTAAAAAATGGAATTCAGCACGACATTTTTTTGTAAAACGTTGATTTATAATAAAAATTGGTTCCTCTTAACGTTCTACAAACTACACATGCCATCTGCAAAGATCTACTGGTATATTACACTGCCCGGCAACACTGTGATAGTGTGTACACACGTTATAACATACATACGAGTAATAATATAAAACATTATAAGTACTATAGGTGCACAGGTTTCAGAGAAATGCACATACCGCTTGTTTGGAATGTGTGAATACGTTGTTGAGCTGAGTGATATTTACAAAGCAAAAATGGATCTCCCATATTAAAAAAAAAAAAAAAAAAAANATCGCTGAAGAATGACAGTGACATATTCACACATTTATGATAGTTTTGCCTCGACAACCACAGAAATGGAAGAAAAAACTGTACATCTAAAGAACAGATATACCGATTTCCTCTTCGCTACTCAAATAACAAATAAAATGAGTAAGTACATAACCATGCCAAGCTCTGTTCTGAATTAAACAATCATACCAACATAATGTACCACAAAACTCTTGGGTCTGTTTATAAAGTTGTGCAAAACTCTAATGTCTACTGTTGTTCGTAATTTATCAGTAATATCAACTAGGTAACCATTTAGGAACAGAATTTGTTTTTTGAAATTTAAGCTTACATTTATTTTGCAAAAGTGATAGAAATTAAAGTAGCTTCCCTGCATTTTCTTGGAATCATGAAAATTGTGCGCCATTTTGCAGTGTAACAAGATAAAAAAAATTGTGGGGAAAACATAATAGCCCAGGATAATTATCTAAAGCATATTTTGATATTAACTGGAAACATTCTTGAGTTATCTGCAGAAAAAAAAGATGTGTTTTCTGCAACTATGAAATCAACTGGCACACTATACACAATTGGTTTATCCTGATGCATTTTAAGTAGGCAAAAGGAGGAAACGCCAACTTTTACAGAAGCCCGGATGGCGCCTTTTGCTGTGAAGCAGGCAGATACTGAGCTGAACCGTAGTGCTCAAAAGAATTAGTTTCAATCGGTGTGTTAGTCAGTGTAAGAACTCTTAAAAAAAGGTTTTTTCGTATACTGGCTTTGCATTCAGCTTTACAGAAAGTTAGCTCAGGAGACAACAAATGCCTGGGCTTGTAAAGGTCTCAGAGTAATTGCACATTTATGGTGTGGGCTTCCCATTCCTATAACATTAAACTACGGACCTCGCTGCCAAAGTTCTCACTTGCTTCGAAGACTTGGTGGCTGCAAGAACAAACACCGGGCGTGTCCGCCAGAAGTGGTAGATTTTCTGCGTCTCCTAGCACGAGTTACTGCGCTGTTACAAGTCCATCCATTATTACTGATAACCAGCCCTTTAGTATTAAAACACATTCGAACATGAACATTTTTGGACTGCACTGAATAAGAGTCTAGACCTCACTGCAGCGTTGCTTAATATATATTCTAACACTACAACAAATAATTATTGAACTGGCAAATTTCACAAAATGAACCAAGAAAACGAAACTCTACAAAAAAGAACTTGCATGTTTTAAAACTGTTTAAAATACAATATACGAGTATACTGACATCGTAATAAAATGCATTTAAACGAGGAGAAATAAACAACGGAATGGTGTTAAGCTAACTCCAGAAAAATGCTCTCTAAAAGAAAGTACTGAAACATTTGTTTGGTTAAACAAGGGAACTTTGTTGTTGTACCAAGACTGCGTAATTCAAGAAAGAACAATGGAAATTAATTTCTGCAATTAATAGATTTCAGGCGAATGCGGTTTAACGTAGTATTTCTAAGAAGAAAATAATGGAAGTTTAGGGCTCAACTTAGCAAAATATTAATATATAAATTTAAGAACGATAAAACTGTGTTGCATACATCTAATATCAAGAAGCCATGAATATTGCAAAACAAGTTAATTAATTATAATGAATAAGTTGTGCCAGTGATTCATATTGAGGATAGCACTGTGCAAAATAATGCATTTACGTGGCACCTATGTACACTTTCACACATGTATTTAATGTAAATATATTTTTGCGATGAAAGTTGAATATATTTACTAGTGGTATAGCTTAAAAACATTATAAATTACAGAAACAATTTTGGGAGTCAATGAAAGAGGACTATACTAATTTTGGTGGTGAATATTAAGTCTATGTTAATAGGAAATGATTAAATGCACACTATAATAAAAAAATAACCTATAAAAATAACTATCTTAAAAATGTTAAGTCATTAAAGATTTATAAATATAGTACTCCGAGAGATTAAATATAGTTTATAAAATACTGTATGACCAACTTTCTTCTTATCACGAGCCATTATGAGAGAGCTTCAATTTATTCTAAGCACATCAGGAGGCTCATATTTCCTCGCATGAAAATGTCTGACTGTATAGAGTGTAATACTTTAACACTGTAAAAAAAAAATAGTTTTTCACATTTTTGAAACTTTATTGCATTTTTACTATTTTGGAAATTACACACGATACGTAATATAAGTTTTTTCACACGCCGTTTTGTCTAATTTATTTTAGAATATTCCCAAGCATGAAGATCTACTGCAGTTCATACAAGAATAATTTTAAAATTATTATTAGGTCTTGATTTCTTGGATGGATCCAAGTAATTTCAGGCCAATGGTTATCTTTATTTTCAGGTTTAAGTTATTTGGTTCTGCCACGAAATTTTGAAACTAAAAAATAACAGGTAATTATACAAAAATTAATAATCCCATTCATTATATTTTTGTGTTTAAAGATTTAAAATACAAAATGTATAAGGATCAATTTCATAGTGTGTTTTTAAAGGTTCAATTACTTTTATGTAACATGATATGTATCAAAATTCAGGATTAGGCGTAAGAAAATGACCAAAGTGGAGAGAATTGGTTGGCTCTTAACGTCGAGGTATTCAGAGCCGATGAGGTTGAAGTGAGGCGAGTATAGAACAGCGCTGGAATGCATAGGGTAATCGGGAGATCCACGAGAAAACCTCCGACCAACGGCATCATCCGGCACGATTCCCACGTGCGAAAATCCGGGAGCGATCCGGCCAGGAATCGAACCAGGTTCGTCTTGATGGGAGGCGAGTACTCTGACCACTACACCATCGCGGCCCCAAAAGTGGTAAAAGGAAATGTTCATTTATCTTGAAAAAAATCTTATGGTATAATTAGTGTTTTTAAGGTTCCAGGTACTGAGAATTAGTAGTATGTTAGCACAACAATTGAGGCCAAATTGGCGTACACTCTCTCTATCAAATGACAGTTCTCCTATTGTCAGCGGCATTAAAATGTTAATTTCATGAGCGTATTAAATTATGATGTTTAGGGTAAAGTAACACTTTTATAACAGTAAACATGTTTTCTGAATTCGTGGGATTTTCTTGAACTAAAAAAGGGTGCCTTTTACTGTTTTTTATACATGGTGAATGCTTCGAAGACGTGAAATATTAAATTATATTATATTTGAATATTAATTTATACGAATTTCATGAATATGAATTCTAACATCTCACGAAGGAATTGAAGTACTCTGTATAACCACATCCCGAACATGAACTACGGATGATATGCTAGCGTGTCGGAATGTGAACTAAGAAGTGATCCACAGACTCCAACTAGGATGCCGACATTGAGGTGGGTCTGGACTGCTTGAGCTCTGCCATGTATCAGCAAATCCATCTGAAGCTCGTTTAACCTTTGGCTTTGCTCCCAACACACGTGTAATGCTACACACTCAGACAGTTCAGGTGTCGATCGCGTGTTCCCAAGGCACGGATGATGCACATCAGGAGGGAGTGGGTATATGTGTAGTTCATTTGTTAAGTAGGTACATACTTTGATGTTGTAACCACGCACATCGGTAAATGTGATTTACTGCCTTATCGCTTCCTCTTGGAGGAAAACGTGCCTGTCATTGCAAACACTGAATGTTCTCCACACAAATTAAAAGACTTTTGAGACATCATCAGTACATTATTGCAGGCTGGTGTAATTGAGCCTTCAACCTTTGAATAGTCTTCTCCCGCCTTAATTGTGAAACATGACAATTCAGGTCATTGTATGGTAGTTACCTGTTCCTCACTCAATGAAAATATTGATTTGGACAGTTTTCCAGCTCCCCAGTGGACTTTGCAAGCTGTTATATTTTCAGTAACAGATATAAATGCTAGTTTTCATTGCTGCCAGAAATATACAGTATTGTGTACCCTGGTCACAATACAAATTTAACATTGTACTATAGGTACTAGCTTTGGGACGCAAGCCCTTTTGCGTGCGCTTGTCTGATCTTGAGTTCCACTTCGTGTTCAGATATGTTGGCGATATTGTTGTCTACAGTGAGACCTTGGAGGAACATATAATATTATAGGTCATCTGCAACAGGTATTAGATTGATTATGCAAGGTTGGTCTCACGCTCCTTAGGCTAGGGCGAGTTTACCAATTTTTAGGCTACATAGTTTCAGAGGCCCAATTATTATTAGGCTCTGATCGGGTGGCACCTGTTTTGAATTTCCTCAGACCTATAAATCTAGAAGAGATTATGCATTTTGAATGCCTATTGCACTTCTACGCCAGTTTTATCGTCAACTTCGCCAAAACAGCAGCACCCTTAAACCATCTGAAACTGGCAAATCAAGAATTCATATGGCGTCCTGAACACAAAACAGTGTTTGTGACCTTGAAAAACATTCTCTAGTGCTTTGATTCTACATCCAGTTGATTTTAAAAAATTACTTTGTGCTAACGTAGATGCGTCTTCCATTGCTTTGGTCACAACTCTCACAACTCTGTCAAGTCGGAGATAGAGGCATCGCCTTGGTGGCCTCCGCCAGTCGTCTGTTAACTGACACAGAGTGTGAATTAAGCATACACGAAAAAGCATTGGCTTGTTTACATGGCATTGGACATTTTGATAGCCATAAATATCTCAGGGTGGGGGGTTCAAGGGGGAAGTTACACTGGCTGAGGGAAGTGAGGGAGTTTACATTGACATACATCAGCGGTGCTGACCTTTATTAATTAAGATACATTTTTAGGATAAAATTACCTCACAGTATAACAACATGCATCATGGTGAACTGAAGTTCGGCATTTTTATAACAATGAAAGAAATCAATAGTTTGAAAACTAACTGTTGACAACCTATTGGACAAGACGTGGTGGTTAAAATCATCAATACCGCATCCCCACCCGGGCTATGCCCCTGTCAGTATTGCTACCACTCTTTGTATTTCACTAATAATTTCCAAAATAGTAAAAATACTTTTCAGCACTAGCATGTGTGTGTGTGTGCGTGCAAGAGCACGGTGTCCCCAACGTCTTCCAGCAAGTGGCACAAGTGTCTTCCAGCAAGTGGCACAAGTGTCTTCCAGCAAGTGGCACAAGTTTCTTCCAGCAAGTGGCACAAATGCCTTCCAGCAAGTGGCACAAATGCCTTCACGTCTGTGTGAAGGCCTTGTTGTCGTGTCCAGTGGGCTGGATGCTGAAGAGCCGGCTGGACTTGTCCAGCGCGGCGGGCACCAGGTTCTCGATGACGCACACCTGCTGTGGCTGGGGATGGAACTGCAGCGAGTCCAGCTCGGGCAGCTCCTGGTGGTACAGGTAGCGCGCCATGATGCTCAGTATCACCATCTCCGACATCATCAGCGAGTTGTACACCACTGAAACACACCACACCACTCTCTCACCGCATTCGTGCACTTTCGGTCTAACAATGTTTTGCATAACAGCTATTTCTTACTAGGCATTACCAACACACCTCTTCTGTCCATGTCTTTATTCATATTAGTTAAAAATGAAAAAAAAAAATTATTTAGATAAGATATAAGTAAAAGTTATAGTTAACAAAAAATAAGGCACTTTTATGTTAACGAGTATAACAAGTTTGTGATATGTGGCATATTTAGGAAACAACCAAAACGTCATACATTGTGTATTTTTTCAAAGGTTTGGTTCAAAAAGTGACGAAACCACGAATATAGGACGACCTAGAAAATAAGATGACGCCCACATGTTTTTTCCTGCAGGAAGAATTATTTTTTTCACTAATTATATTATAATGTAAATTTTGCTTGATTATTTAATCGTGGCACTGAAAAAAAAAAAAAAAACAGTTTTTTGCTATTACTTATGCACAGTACACACTACACCTAAAATTATTTAAAACATAAATCACATTTTCTTTGGTCATCCGTAGTCATTATTATAAAAATTTCTGCTCTGTTTTTTAGATTTAGTAATGTACCTTGCACTGTAATAGACAATACATATGTATATTTAAAAAAAAAAAAACACTGACTATCACTTGCCACTATTCAAGAAACACACCGACCTCTAAATTTTCTGTATGCGGGAATAAGACAATTCTCATACTTTTGGAAGGAAAACTTTGAAAAAAGCATAATTTTAAATTCGGGTGACTTTAATGCGTCATTGCCACGTTGTTTCCCCAGATAGTATCTAAGCTTGCCATTTGTCTTCGATCCGCCTTGCTGCACAAGTTTGTCATTTCAAGTATCTTATAAGACTGAGACATGACTTTTTATCACCACTGGCACATACTGGCTAATGACAAGCTTGCAGATGGCTCGAATCAAGATTACAGTTTGCCAAGGCCTGCATGCATCGAGCTAGCTACAAGCTTGACATGTGGACACTAGTTAGCTTGATTCAAACTTCGTGGCTAGCACAACAAGCTTCTGCAAGCTTGAAGGTTTGTCAACACAAGCTTGATTCAAAATTTAACAATCTGATTATACTCTCGAGGAATAGTTATTCTGGTGCAAGTGTTATACTGTGAAAATGAAATGTAATTATTAATTTTTGATATAACTGGGCTGTTGTTTGTTCAAATGCATGCATTGGACAACACAGTTCACAGATATATTCTGTTAGTCATACCAGAATTTAAGTTAGTGCAAATAGTTGACTGACAATATGGTTCAAACTAAGTTTTGCTAGGGTAAAGCACTGTGCCCAGTATTTAGATAATTGATTTTAGTCTCGTTTAAATTTTTCAGAAGAGTAACCAAACTAATGGGCATGACATATAATAAAAACTTCCGAACATCCTATTAAACAGTGAAGAGTCACTCAGACTGGGTTTCATAGAATGCTTTTATGCAGAGAAGGGGGATGAGATCTTCGAATAATAATGGACTTTGAATTACATTAACAGTGAGGTTCTACGTAACTACACGTTGCAAAGGTATTTACCACCACAGACCACACGCAAAGTTATATTAATAACTGTTAATTAACTCCAGCAAATTTGTACCAGTGGTGCTAGTTTAGGCCTTGTCAAACTGCGTAATTAAAGTGGACCAGACACTTATTTTCAAAATGTCGACCAAATAAACCTTAAACCTTTTAGATTAGTATTATGTATAAATGAAATCGTGTACCCAAATTTAACTTAACTATGTTTCCTGGCAGTATCTATCACAGCAACCAAATCTGTTTATGCAGAGCCTCTTTTGTCCACCATTTTGTAATATAGCACAACATTAATGAATAAAGATTTCGTGTCATGCCTCAGGATACGATCAACCCATTCCTGTCAAATTTGGCCAACTAGTAGTGCAATGGCAGGCTGTGTAAAGTAATGGTTCAAACACTTATTTGAGAAATGGCGGCCATATAAACTTTTTAGCTCAGTATACGATATCTACGAATCCCTGTAACATATTTCAACTGAACTTTTATTCTGGCGGCATCTATTTCAGCCATCAGATCTGTCTACAAAGATCCACTTTTGTTCACGATTTTGATATCTCGGGGTATTAAGTAACCGATTCTCGCCAGATTTTGCAAACTAGTAGTGCTACTTTAGGACATGTAAAGCACTTACTTAAAAATTAGTGGTTTTCAGTAATTTAGATTGTATGTAGTCTATTAATCAAGTTTTTTTTGCCGATAAACACTACGTGCATATAGGTACACGTAGTTTTTTTAAGCCTGTTTGTACGACAGCGTCACACGAATAAAATAATTTGTTACGTCTCGGGAAGCAATNCCTATTAATCAAGTTTTTTTTTTGCCGATAAACACTACGTGCATATACACGTAGTTTTTTTAAGCCTGTTTGTACGACAGCGTCACACGAATAAAATAATTTGTTACGTCTCGGGAAGCAATCAACCCCTTACCCTAAAATTTTTCACACAAGTAGAGCTATGGTATGAATTTAAACTTATATTCTATAAGTGACTCGGATGCTTATTTTCAAAATGACAGACCTGTACATATTTCACGACGCTATACCTTGCCTACCGAGACGTTGGACAGATTACCACCAAAGCTTATGCTCTGAACCCTTTCTCTATTGTGTAGTTGATTGAACGCCGGCTAACGGTAAGAGTGTTGCCTTGGCTAGAAATCCACGTAAGTTGTGTGTGTTTCTTTACTTGTCTCAATAGTGTTAGGTTGCATATGTTTCTGGTAGATTGTTGTCAACGACATGTCAAGTTCTACTTATCAATTACTAGGTGTGCCCACGGCTACACTCGCGTGGATTACAGAATTATTGTTTAGGTTTTATCGTTGAACAGTTCTAATTTTTTTCCTTGATAAATATTAAGTTTTTAATGGGAAAACCACAGCTTGAATTATACATATTTATTTATTGAGAAATTATATGGTAAAAACGCTTATTTTTTAGGACTTTTTATTCTACACAATTCTTTACTGCACGGTGATGTTCCTTTTTTTAACGGTTTAGACAGTGTATTGCAAGAGAGCGCGCTGGCGGCAATCTTTTTTCCGACTTGATTCACTATTATCGTCACTGCATATTCCTTATGTTGCTTTACGTAGCAAAATATATACTAAAACCTGTCCAGAAAACATAGCTATGAAATAAAAAAAGACACATAAATCGCATAAGTGGTTCTAGAGAGTGATAAGCGCACTAACAGACAGACAGACAGCCAGCCAGACAGACACTTTGATATTTATATGTATAGAAGATTTTGATATTTATTAATACACCCCCGAGATCTTATCCCCCACGAGCGCCCTCAGTTAGGAACGTGCTGCGAGATATGTGTCGCTCGGCCAGGTCGACCCGAGAGGACGGACAGGCAATTAACGCATGCCGAGGTAGGTGAGCATTCTTCGCCAACGAGGGAATTAAGACCACGTGCAGAGGTGAGATACACAAGAAAGGGCTGACAGGGTTGGGCAGGTGTGCCACAGGTCCCCTCCCTTCCCTAGAACAACACAGGAGAACATGGACATGCGCCATAAAAATGCAAATGTAAGCTAAAGTTGCTTCAAAGCAACGCTAGTTAGACGCGGGAGAAGAGCTGACAGAGTTTGGCCGTAGGGCCGCAGGTCACCCCCCCCCTCACCAAGGAAGACACGTGTGAGGATCTGGGGGGAGATCAGGAGAGGTTAAAAGCCAACTTGCGAGACAAGGAGGGAACCGTCGACAAGTAATTCCCCGCGCCGGGAGGCGCCGGACCATAGTCAGTTCGGGTAAGTCAGTTGCAATACGCCGTGCCAGAAGGCGCCGGCAGACGGGCGAGGGGCTCGCCGGAGCCCCACATCTTGAGTCAGTTGAACCAGGATCAGTTGAATCAGATCAGTCGGGTTGAGTCGTCAGTCGTCACGCCGAGAGGCGTACGTCAGGTGGGGGGCTCGCCGGAGTCCCACGTCGAGATCAGTCGTATCACCACGTCGAGACGCAAGACAGTCAGGTGAGGCAGTCAACCGAGGCCGGGGTTCGGATCCCAGCAGAGTCAGGGACGTAGACTCAGTTGTAATCCGCGCCGAGAGGCGACAGACACGAGACGTGAGATTAGTCAGTCATGTAACGGGAATAGAACAGTCGTATCACCAAGTCGGGACGCGAAGTGCGGTACTGACAGCAGGAGTCGAGTTGTGGCCTCATAACGAGGGGCGCCACCCTGAGAGGAAGTAGACGGCGCCGGAAGGCGATGGTCAGGTGGGAGCTCGCCGGAGCACCACGACGAAGTCAGTCAGTCGTATCGTGGAGTCAGCCAGTCGTGGTGAGCCGTCAACGGGAACAAGCCAACCGAGGGCCTGTGAAAGGGCCGACTAACTTACCAGACCTAAACCTACCGCCGGATCACTCAGAACTTTCAATACAGCTAAGTATTAGCGTCCGTCGCTCAAGGAACAAATCTCTACGCCTAGCGTTCCCCACAACATCGGCAATAGTAAGCACGAGTAATTTAAAGCCGCCCTTCAGGCTCACAACTCGCAGGGTAAAATATGTATTTCCGATCAAGTATGTGTTAATTTCCGGAAAAGTATGTGTTTGTTTCTGGTAAAGTATGTGTGAATTTCCAGGAAAGTATGTGTTCATTTCCGGTGAAATATAAACCTTTTAAGACCAAAACGTTATGAAGTTATTGTTTACTACCCCTATTCAACATCCAAGGCTCCCATAGTCTGCGCCAGAGAGGCAACTCACGCCCTATGAACCATACTGTATCCTACAGGTGGGGAGTAACGTCATTGTAGTATGGGATTTAATTTAATTTAGAATGACAAAAAATTAAACATCTATGGTCGCCAATAGGCGCCAAATTAGGAGTAACAAACATGATAAGAGGGTGTCGTGGACACGTGTATGAAATAGGTAAAATATGATTAAACAATTGTTCTTATGTACATGGGAGGGCCTACACCCTCGTTAGGCAGGCGTGATGCTGGAATAATCACTATCCGCATCACCAACGGCAATGAACGGCGGACACTTGAGGGACAGCTACAAGGGCAAACTGCCCATACCCATCCGTATCTCATGTTCTGCAACTACCGGCGCCCTCTTGCAAATACCACCTTCCCCATATACCGCTCTCCAGTACCAACAATGATCCCACTCTCTGTTTCCTCGAGCCTTGTTCTACTTCAAACCTTATAACGGGTACTTTTCATCTCAATGCGAAAAACAATTTTAAATCCACGCCAGCTCATGGACTTTGATTAGATAGTTACAGTAAGTGAAAATGCAAAACTAGTTACAAGTTAACTGGTCTATAATTTGACATTTTGCAACAATATTGGCGTATCGTGGCTATGCTGGTTAAATAAAGATCATGTAACCCCCTGATTGATATGGAATACGAACCATGTGATAGTTGATGTTCAGAACTGAGTTATACTGGGGGCTGGAAATTCGAGCCTTTACCAACTCCAAGGAAGCTTTCCTTTTTTTCCCCCTGAATAAGGGAAACAGTTTTAAGCTCTGGGGCTGAAAATTGGCACTACTATGTGCTACATGACCGTATATTACTAAATAAACTACAGAATTGAATTCCTTATATTGTATTAGCAGGGAAATATTATAACCACCCATAAGGCACTATTTTTTACCTCTTCCAAAATAAAATATTTTACATAGCCAGTTCGCGATCAACTACGCACTACTGGAATCAACCTTTGAAAATCTGTCACAATGTGTTACTACATTTGTTATAACAACTACCCAACCTGTCGCAGTAATGAACCAATTAAATTGTAAGTCTTCAAATACTTAGGTGAAAATTAAATATTTTTATTCTTTTTTTAATGGACACCAAATTATTATTTATTGTGATGCGAGTTTGGTTGAAAAAACACACGAGAGTCACTTGAGAGATGCAGGTCCATGTTTATGGAGAATGCTACACGGCAGGTAGAGAGAGAGAGAGAGAGAGGATGTGACAGGGGTACTGACGGTTGGCATAGACGGTGGGCGTGATGGGCGGCCGGCAGGGAAGTACCCCAGCCCAGGCCACAGCACGCGAGATGAGGCCCTGTAGCTTGGCGAACAGCAGCACCATCTGCAGCACCATGAACTTGCCGCGCATGCGGTGCTCTCGCAGCACCTCTTCCAGCACTTTGATCGTCATGCTCATGCCCCAGATGCCGAAGAAGATGGACACCACGATCACTGGCTGGAAGTACATGTAGTTCACCTGATACAGGCTCTGTAAACACACCATCACACCCACACAGTTCACTAGCTGTGATCACAACTTCTCACTATACATTGCATCTTAAGAAATACTTAGTACTCAAGTAAGATAAAGGCACGTATCAATATGCAGTGAAAACAGCAGTGTCGTTTACTTGTGCATTTCCAATATTATAAATTTAAGAGCAGTATATGTAATCACTAGACATGCAGCATTACAGAGCCAGTTTAGCCACAATTGGGATCTAGTTTCAACGTCTGGCTCTGGGTGATGCCTTCCCGGCAACACCGCTAAAATTCTTCACTTTAAAACTAGCCACTTACAACTAACCCCCCAGAAATATAATTAATCACTCAGATCTTCGTAATTGTTGAGACTCAGAAGCTATAAATACCAGCTGAACTTTAGTACCAATGATGATAGCCGAGCCATTTCAGTTGCAACTCGCCATATTTATTGTTATAAACTGGGAACCTGGATAAAAATGCGCCAACAGGAGAAGACGTGAGGGGCATGTAAATTCATCCATTAATATTCAAACCTATATGGGAAGCATCAAACTGTGTACAACAGACCATCTTGGCCTGGACAATAGTTCCAGTGTTATGTGTACATGTCATGTCATTAGAGTGGAGTGTATGGTTCACATCTCTTATTGCCCCACGGCCAAACAATACGTTTCAACTCGCACAATGGACCAAACCACGTGGCGTTGAAAACACTTTGTAATGGTCCAAACCACTCAAGGAAGATTGTGTTGATGTGTCCTATGGATTGGATAAATTTGGACTGGAAAACCATGATCTTTCTATAGGGATGTATGGCCAACCCAGTTGACCTATGCATTTAATATAAGCAAAACTATGCTATTGAAACCCATTCATACATTAGTTTTCATCCAAAAAACTGATTTGAATGTGTATTCATCACCTAGAAACTATCCAGTTGTCACATGTCAACAACCAACAAATATAGGTTTAAGTGTTGTTGTTGTGCTAGTTATGGCTATGATTTCCCCAAATATAAGTGCCCGCAGTGTGTGTATACTTTGTTGGAAGATTCACGTGGCTTTAGCGAACTATAGTCGCTAGAGTGTGGGTGCAGCAAGAGACAACTTGTTGCAAAATATGTTTCTGTGACAACAAAATGCCAAAATCATATAAGACAAAACCACATTTGTAGGCAAATAAATAGAATCTGAGATGGTGCTACCAGACCTGTCCCAGCAAACACAACCTGTCGGCAAAGTGTTGGCAAATTGTCGGCTCGATACCGGCACTGCGAGCAACTGTTGTTTATATGCAAGCATATAGCCATTTGACAATGGCATGATGTCTTTTTGAGGCAGAGTGTTAGCCGTTAGGATAAAGACAAAGGGTCTACATATTATTTAGGATAACGGATGGATACCACCGAAATTATGTTGGCATGATATCTCACAGCAAATCTGTCGCCAATACCTCAAAGAATATTTTGGGCCGAATCCGATACAGCATCTTTGTCTTTTCCGGTAAGTTTGCTAACATATTACTTATTATGGCACAGTAACGTTTTCGAAACAATTACCGTGTATAGTATATGTATACTAAATTATAAAAAAAAAATGATTATTGGATGTACAAAACCGCATAACCCACAGTTTAAATATATGTAAATACATAGGATAGGCCTTCATATAGATTTACAAAAAGTCTATTTTTCATGAATATAACAGATGAGAAGGTAATCTCGATTAAGGTTATGAAGTGCTGTCCACTAGTATGTAAACCAATTATTTATTGATCCGTACTTTCTTGTTTTGTGTTCCTGCCTGTAAATTATAGGTTGATTTAAATGAATATATAACATATGTTTAATATAACATATACCTACATACATTTTCTGAGTATCATGTAAATTCATCCAGCAATTTGGTTTCTTGGTAATATAGTTATGGCAGCCTTTATGACACCCAGTAACATTGATTGCAGCTAAATTTTTACAATACATGAAGTACACTAAAGCACATAATTACATGGGTATTTTATAGGGCTATATTGAAATCTAATGGTGGAACTGTTTTTACCAGATACCATCATTACTATATTTGCTATGACTTCATGTTGGTTAGTGAAGATCTTGTTACTCTTCATGGAATTTATTTTATGTTTATGTGCAAAATTTTTAACATTAAAAATTATTGATGTCACAAAATTAATAATTTTATATTTTTACCAAACATTATTAAACTTGTACGCATTATATGAAATGACTTCTTCCTTGAATAAAAAAAGTTTACACTTGGTATATTTTAAATAATTTAGTGTCAAATACAAAAATTTTCTGTTTTGCGGAAGCTGCAATAACAAATACAAACTGAGATATATGTAATCACCAAAAACAGTTAATACACATTTTAAAAAATGTTAAAATATGCGAACATTCATTTATTGTTTACAATTTTTTCATATATATGGCTTGTTATTTAGTGATTATATGTGCATCATATGGTAGCCCATGGCATTTGTTTCCTTTGAAAAGTTTTTCATTTGTATAACCATCTGACAGATATATTACAAATTAACAAAACATATTTTGTTTGCTAGCGAGAGAAGAAACTAATGTTAAATATTCTGGGTTTTTAAATTATTTCTTATATTTTAATGGAATTCGTATACTCCTTTTAAAATAATTTGTGTCATAATACATTCGAAATTATTGGATGGAATCAGGAACTTACTCCATGGAGTATACATTAGCATGCTGGATTGTCGACTCACGGTTCTTAGCTACGGATCCTGCACTCGGCAAGAAAAATATTATCATATCATATAACAGGTTGAAAAGTAAATGAAATTAATGTACGAAAAGAGAAAATAACATTTTCTAAAATTTTAAATCGAAAAATTAACACCTTTTTGTATCGTCGTTCTGCTTATTGTTTGGACATCATGCCATCGCAGGGTCGGCATCGTGGTGACATCCAGCCGTAGCACGCCCGGAACTTGCGTGATATTCAGCCACCACAGACCCTCCAACAGTTAGGTATCCATTTTGTGTCTTATCGGTTCGAATCCAGGATATTCTTGACACTATCGGCAGACAGTTAGCTGACAGTCCATATTTATATCGGCCTACTTCCGGTATAAGACAGCGGGCCAGAATAAGATGGCCGTAGTTAGTCTGCTGGCTTTCACCGGCCCGAATCTGGCCCGTACCTTTCGTGTTTATTGAGTTTGTCATGGACAACGTAAATAAATTCACAGACTAACATCATATGCATGCTGCGTGTTTATGTACAATGAGCGTGAACTGTGCAGCCAACAACCAACAACCACCCCTACAGCCAATGCATCAAAAAATGTGCTGCGTGTACATCCAGAGCATGGCAAACCGACTCACGAGAAGTCATAATACCATACACCATCAATCAACTTCATTCATACGACCTGTAAGGTTCTTGATGCTGCCAACTTTCATTGGCACTGCATTGTGAAAACCTGCATGCATTTTGGCATGGCGAGAGAATATATCTCGGTTAGATATCCCTCTATGAAACTGAGAAAAGTAGATGTTAGAATACCTTAAAATGACCGCCACGAACTGCAAGAAGACATTGCAGGAGTGCACCCATAATTCGTCCATCACATTGGAGGACAGAGTGCTGACCCAACATCATGCATCAGCACATGACCAAACAATGCAAGGTTCCACTCTGTCTCTTCTCGGACGCTACACAAAAGTGCGCGCTGACCATCGTAGTGGACAAGCTTAAACTACAGCTACAAATATTTTTAAGCCCAAACCCAAGGAAGTCTCGCCAAAATTCACTCGCGAGTATATGCAGTACTCCTAGCACGCACCACATGATGCCACACCAGACGACAACAGCAACGGTGATGCTGTCTGCACCAGACGTAGAGGCACTTGTCTGAGCAAGGGTGCGGGGATTTGCCGAGGAAAGTAAAAACAACTACGTGCGCCGCTCTGGTTTGGTAGCATCCTAACTGAAAACATTCTCCCAATTTATGTAGTTGAACTGCATAAGTTGTTACGATGAATGCATGTGAAGTGTTCAGATATATATCGAAAGGATACATACCAGATAAAGGGAAGAAGTGAAACCTATGAATGAGTGTTGTGACCACGATGCTACAAATAATTGTTTAGATGCAACGATCAACAAATCTACTGAAAGAGTATCCAAATAAATTCCATGTAGTTACATGTAAATGTTAATTCTCGCTTTGTGAATTTTACATATTTAGACTGTAAACGTTTAGTGGTATGATGGTGGCTTACAAGTATGTGCAACACATCCAACATAAAGTACAAATATGGTGCAAACAATGAGAACTCATCCTCTTTTCTTTACAATTCATGCCAAAATGTTATGCTAACATTGAAATAAATATTCAATAAAATTTATTTCCCGCAAATCGATATAGTTAAGTGCAAACAGTGGATGTTTCAACAGTAGAATGTAATAGTTATGACTTGTGGAACATAATTCCAATTCTTATGGGTCTGTTAAAAGCATAATGTTCAAATTGTTGCGCTCTGATAATAGTACTTTAGGGTAAGAGGTTTCATAACTGTAACTATTTATTGTGTTTGTCTAATCTGTTTCACCGAGTTACTTGATACCAGACATTTGGTATAGCGCAATGCTAGTTTGGCACGATGATGCATGTTAGGTATAAATAAATAAGTTTTTTTCGAAACTATTTAGTTAGCCACGAGGCAGATGTAATGTGTGTTGTGCATTGCTCTCACCTCTTCTTCAGCCCACATGACCAGAAGCACCATGTAGATCAAGCCCTGGACCACTGGAAGCTGCAGAACCAGTAACCTCAACTTTCTCATGTTGTTCCTGCAACAAAAATGTGTTTATAACATACATAACAAAACCAGAGATAACACATATTTTTACCGTAAAATATTCTAGAGGCTGATCAATATGTCAGTTATCAAGATTCCATTACGACTTGTATTACTTTAAAAAGTGTACATGTCCTGCCACCATTAGTTTTGTTCACTTCTGGTATCCAGTCTAATGGAAAAACTTGCAACTGTATTGTAATTATAAAAAAAGTTAAATTTGTGGACATAATAGTATCCCATAAACTACAAACGATAAAAAGCTAAGGTAAAATAATCTGTGATTTTTAATTTCTCATCTCACGTAAGTTTCTCAAAATAATTTCGTGATNCTAGTTTGGCACGATGATGCATGTTAGGTATAAATAAATAAGTGATTTTCGAAACTATTTTGTTAGCCACGAGGCAGATGTAATGTGTGTTGTGCATTGCTCTCACCTCTTCTTCAGCCCACATGACCAGAAGCACCATGTAGATCAAGCCCTGGACCACTGGAAGCTGCAGAACCAGTAACCTCAACTTTCTCATGTTGTNCATGTAGATCAAGCCCTGGACCACTGGAAGCTGCAGAACCAGTAACCTCAACTTTCTCATGTTGTTCCTGCAACAAAAATGTGTTTATAACATACATAACAAAACCAGAGATAACACATATTTTTACCGTAAAATATTCTAGAGGCTGATCAATATGTCAGTTATCAAGATTCCATTACGACTTGTATTACTTTAAAAAGTGTACATGTCCTGCCACCATTAGTTTTGTTCACTTCTGGTATCCAGTCTAATGGAAAAACTTGCAACTGTATTGTAATTATAAAAAAAGTTAAATTTGTGGACATAATAGTATCCCATAAACTACAAACGATAAAAAGCTAAGGTAAAATAATCTGTGATTTTTAATTTCTCATCTCACGTAAGTTTCTCAAAATAATTTCGTGATATATTTTGTTTTCCAGCCAAAATGTTATATTTTGTGTAAAAACATCGATAGAAAAATTCTATATAGAAGTTGAAAAAATTTGATTCTCACTAGCAAAGTAGTTTTAAATTAAAATATCAATTTGGGAAATAAAGAAAAACAGAAAACTGCAATAGTGTCAAAAATACGTAAGAGTATTTTCAAGCAAACATATAGACTAATGGCATGCTTTATTATTCAGTTACCATCATTTAAATTTCCCAGTTGTATGGTTGGTAGGTAAAATTAAAATAACTTTCATTGTATACCAGATTTAGTTCAGTATAAAACACATAATTTAAAATTAATTACACTCCATTTAATGTAAGTACAATACATTTTGACGGTTCTAGAAGTATCACTAAATCATTGACACAATGTGTCATTCTGCCACAGCTGTTCCATAAATTTAGAATATTACATATATTTGTTGTTATTAAAACTTATTTTATTTTTGTTATGTCCAAGTTATACTACTGGGACTCCGTTTATTTTGTTATGGGTGGATGGATTTTCTTGGAGTGGGGGGAGAGGGTGGACTTTAGTTTAACGCCTTTCATTAGACGGATTTTTTTGCGGTGCTCTCAGACTGCAACTTCCACTTGGAAATCTTCGGGGACAAAATTATAATGGAGCTGCGAACATGAGTGTGGTCAATAAAAGCACTCAGTTTATTATAATTGAGAAACAACCTTCGGCTAACGTTCACAGTGCTGTAATTTAATAATGGAGAGCTGCAAATGCTCTAGAACAGTGAGATATGCTATGCTGTGCAAATAAGTTGGGAATCCTCTTTTCAAAAACGAAAGCTAAATCTGTATGTGCCCAAATCCATGAAATTCAATTCAAGGGCATGTTGGAAATATTTCAAACGTCAGCGTGGGTAACATGTACCACCATCATCTTGAGTTGTCGATCTTCTTATGTGTAATGTATGACACTCTGGCAACAAGATGACTATACCGTAAATCACAAATAGAGGAAACTGTGAAAAGGTATGGTCTCGTTGATCACACATTAACAGAACTGTCAGAAAATGGTTATGAGGGAGTTAGCAGTCTGCTCAGTATATTTGAAAATGAAGAAACGTATCTTAATATGGTTGATCATATGTAAACAGGTCATTGAAGTTATTGAACTGTTGAATATGTCTTTCCAGGGTAAAATAATACTGCAGAAGGTCTTATCAAGTATGTTCAAACAATGGTTGATGGTTTGATTAATCTCAGATTAGAATTAAAATTTTCATTTGTTTTGAAAAACTGCAGTGAGATGTTCAAAGAGCTTTAATTGAAATCTCTGACACTTCTACGACACAAGAGAGCGTCAAAAAGATTTCAAGTGAGAGGTGACTAGAATGCGATGCAGTCGTGTGACTAATACTTCCGACAGAGTCCTTGGATGTCATAGACACAACTGTGGTGGGACTTCAAACACGAGCTTACCTCCTGTGACGCAGTCGGTTGGTGTGCCGCCGGTCTGGGTTGCGGGAGTTTCTGGATTCGAATCCTATGTAAGACATAGGTATTAGTTTAAGTTAGGTCATGTGTTAGTTTATAAGCCTTCAGGCATATCACCGGGGGACGTTAACAGGCCCTTTACAATCCAGTCCAATTCAAGCTCGAATACTCAGTAGTCTGGGGTAAAAAAAACAGGCTCTTAGAAAATGTCCTAAAACGAGAAAATTGTAATGCACCTTATCCTGAAATACAACACACACCATTCAAAGTATAATTGCAGTTGTGTCTAAAAAATAACAAGATTTCTTGCCTACACGATGCAAAATATTCCTTGAGCTCAGTGACTAATGATGTCGGGAGTCTCTTCAGAAATGTGGAAAATCNTGCCTACACGATGCAAAATATTCCTTGAGCTCAGTGACTAATGATGTCGGGAGTCTCTTCAGAAATGTGGAAAATTTTGTACGGCTTTCGTTGGATGCCTATCGTCCAGCTGCGGCAGGAAGACGTTTTATTGTTCTCCGCAAGCTCAAGATATTGTTACGGTGATTTTTTGAGATTAAACATTTATTTATGGTTTTTTTTTAATTTCGATGGAAAACTTAAGTTGGACTTGGCTGGTGTAACCTTAATATCAGGTAATTATTTAGTCANTGCCTACACGATGCAAAATATTCCTTGAGCTCAGTGACTAATGATGTCGGGAGTCTCTTCAGAAATGTGGAAAATCTTGTACGGCTTTCGTTGGATGCCTATCGTCCAGCTGCGGCAGGAAGACGTTTTATTGTTCTCCGCAAGCTCAAGATATTGTTACGGTGATTTTTTGAGATTAAACATTTATTTATGGTTNAATGTGGAAAATCTTGTACGGCTTTCGTTGGATGCCTATCGTCCAGCTGCGGCAGGAAGACGTTTTATTGTTCTCCGCAAGCTCAAGATATTGTTACGGTGATTTTTTGAGATTAAACATTTATTTATGGTTTTTTTTTAATTTCGATGGAAAACTTAAGTTGGACTTGGCTGGTGTAACCTTAATATCAGGTAATTATTTAGTCAGGATATGTTGACACGGGAAGAGAATACACTCTTTAGTTCAGTAGCTGGCTGCGATCTTTAGAAACGAGCTGCTTTTATTCTTGCGAATGCCGTCAGCACGGCTCTTCACGCTAATTACCACAGGCGGGGTCTTGGCTGCGGGTGGAATGTGTCGCAGATGGCCTGTCATATTTGCTGAGTGACGCATGAACACGTGCACCGCGCATGTGTGTTTGAAGCGAGATGGCGACCGAGTTTCCTTTCTTACTCCCGCGTGAGCTGTTCGATGTTTGTTTCTACATTACTGCGAATGAACAGCAGAAGAATCGTAGGTGAAAACATTACGAAAGCTCTTTCTATTCCAGTGACAGGTGTGAAAGAGATTATAAATACCTAACTTCGGGTTATCTTGCTATCTTTTATCTTCGCTCTTCTATTGAGAAGATGGCGGCGAAGGGACAAGGCCTAATGCAGACGGCAAAAAAATGTCTATCACATGTAGATAAGTAATTTGCACTTTTCAATTATGTAGGTAGAGTTAATTGGTAGACGTTCTGGGGCCAGCACAACCAGTAGTTATTAATACTGTCTTTTAAAATTGTCGTGTCCCTCGTCTCGTGTCGTTTGTGTATCGCAACTAACTAATAAATTATGTTCGGACTCAGGGTTTGTCAAATGGGTACTGTTTGCCAGTTTAAATGGATCTCTCGGCAATGGTTCCAGTATTTATTGTTAAAACCTTTTTAGGTACTGCGAGGCAGCTTGTGGATTAATTATATTTTGATTTAATTTTGTTGAAATCTCGGCCATGAATATAACCCCTCTTTTGATAATTTTGATATGTAAATTAAATATGTTATACAGAGACGTTTTCCGAGTTGTAAAGAAACTGAATCGTTATTCTTATTTCTTTGATGTGTGTTTAATTGAGCCACGAACTAAACATTTTGTATTTAATTTCTACAGGTAGTTAGTTACTCCCCCCTTCTTTGTGCATTTATTATTATTTGCATTAAATAATTTTGAAACTTTTAAACGATAGCTGTAGAAAGAACTGTTGACCTCCTCAATCATTCGGTCTCATTCGGCCTACCTCTCTACCACGATGTGTGATAATATATCCGCGGTCAACTACGTACCAGGAAAGGCTAAACCATTTTGCAGTGCATTATGTAAACAAACAAGTTTTGAGTGGCACTGATGGGAAGTGGTTTGCATAATTGTTTGTTTGTAATAGTATCTCAAGGAAGAATGTTTTCGGATTAGCTTGGACTTAAATAAACTGTTTAATTTCTTATATTTTTAAAGGCAATAAAAACTGAATGTAAATGACTACAAAGTAAATGTAATGACATTTATTAGAAATGCTATTATTTTGATGTAACTGGAAGAGGCTGTCTTCCACTAGTTCATCGAGTAGCCAGAGGATATTACAGAAAGTCCACAAAGCACTTCTGGAACCAGAAAGTGCCACTAAATGGGATTATCTTTCACGAGTTTCATGAGCGGCACAAGATAACTACTTCTCAACATGCCAATGACAATGTCGCCTACCACACTGTTTCAGCTCCAGGGTACATGAAATCAGAAACGGTCATTCCGACCAGATGGGGACAGAGCCCAACATCCACCAGTTTGGTTGCCTGTCCTGCCAACAGAGGCAACGACCACTGCAAACCAAGTGATGCTTAGCATGCATGACGAATGAATGCAACACAGAACTTTGGCTGCTTTGTGGTAGCCCCAGTTCATCTTTTGTTGGGCATTTGTTTGCGCTCTGTGGCTGCTTGTCTTGATGTGCATCTGTATGCCACTGCTGTCTGGTACAAGGTGTGTGGGCATGTACACCTTTATATGACTAACCGTGACAACAATGATACACTGCTGACACTTCTCGTCAAAAATTTGCTTTAGACTGCAGGATAACTGCCCGGCCTCATGAGACCCGTTGTACTGACATGATCAAACATTATCAATTGTACAAATGGCACGAGCCTAAAATATCAAGGTACACTTAAAATATTCACCATATCTATGGAGCTGAGTAGTGCGCTGGAAACCATAGGCCACTACTCCCCCTGGATGTGTATAGCTGCTGATTCGCCTCAGTTACTCAATGGACAATACTAGAGTCCTGAATCTTCCACAGCACTCAGCTCTTTATCACCTCCCCTGATGCCATCTAGTAATGCCATTCGCAAATATCATTCTCTTGCATTTCCCTTAAGACATCATTTAGTTTGCATTGTGCACACTTGTTTGGTATTGTTTACGCACACTTATTTCTGAGTGGATCAATGNGTAATGCCATTCGCAAATATCATTCTCTTGCATTTCCCTTAAGACATCATTTAGTTTGCATTGTGCACACTTGTTTACGCACACTTATTTCTGAGTGTCTCAACGTACCTTTTCCAGTACATAAAAACAAGTCGCCACATTTACAGCTGGTTCAGAGTTGAATATTTTTGTAAGGTCTGTTCGGTTTCTTCATGCCTGTTGTGTAACAATTCTCATGTACACATTGAAATATACATCGTTGCTGACATAGTACCGAATATCACGGTATGGGAAAATATGAATTGTGAAGTAGTGCAACTGCTAGGTACAGAAATAGCCTATGTCAGTAGTATGAAAGTTATTCCTCTGAGGGGTACTGAACAAATACGAACCCATTTCAGTAGCCACTAACTTACACAACACACATTAATTGAGGTATTATTTATGGGACCAATTTTACAAACTCAATGCAAACTTTAATCAGTGTTTACGATACAATGTATGCAGTGTGGGCAAGTATTTCTGGATGGTTTAATTCGAGAGCGCTTAGTTATAAATGAACAATTGTTGAAAAATGTTATGTCCTTGTTAGGGTCGCCTCGCAATATCTTTTTCAGTTCCCACTATGTTTTGACTGCATTTTAAGTGTTTGTTACTAACATTATATTGCACATGCATTGGGAAACAAAAATAAACAGATGGGTTATAAGAGTAAGTCATGGTCACCTGAAAGGCAGCATCATGCCATGGTAATGAGAACATTTGGAGACAAGGCGAGTGGTGTGAGGTGATGAAAGAGAAGGCAGAGTCACTAACTTGTCGATGGCGAGCTGTGGCAGACAGCAGCAGCAGGGCCAGCAGCAGCAGGGTGCGACTCGCGTGTCCAGCGATTGCGGCTTCACCCTGCGGATGAGCTCCGCCTCTCCACCGCAGTAAGCCACCAGAAGGCAGAACAGCTGGTACAGCGCCGCCATGAACATGCCCTGTGTCACAGCCTCGGCCAGCAGTTGTGCCCGCGGCACGATGATGGCGCAGTACGTCGCTACACCTACCACCTGGAACCAGTCACATGTGGATTAGCTAGGCCTCTCGGCCACAGAAGGCCACCAGCAGGGAGAGCAGGTGGTACAGTGTCGCAGAATCGAGCAGCAGCTGGACCCGCGGCACGATGGTGGCTCAGTACGTCGCCACGCCCAACACCAGCAACCAGTATCACAGACTCTAATCTGCCAAAGCTCCAAGGACCAAACGGGTATATGAGACACCAGTAGGACCAGGTTATCAACAAAATACATGAAACCACCTCCACCACTTGGGCAACTAGACTTTCGCTTTGGCTTTTGTCATACTCATGCACGTAAAATAATTAAATTGTGTTTTGTTGGTTACCATATGCATATTCACGCACCCTTCCATGTAAACACTGACACACATGTAAAAGCTGAGGGTGCTGGTAGGCGACGACATCACTGTGGCTACTGCCTTCAGATTTTGTCATTTAACTGGCGCATGCCAAGTTTTAGGGAATGATCTAATGTTACAGCATACTATTGTGAATAAGCACACAACTTGCTATGTGAATATCAGTACGTGTTCGATAACTGATAAACATGAGTCACTGTGTCTACCACCTGTACAATTTTACATCTAACTGGAACACATGTTTCTGAGAGTGCAATAATTATGTACTTAATATATTGTGAGAGCTGCCGCCTATAGAACGTAACCTAACATGAAAAAAATTTCATCAAGATGTATGCACATAAAGAGTGATATGGCATCTGTTGAAAGACATACATTGGCATATAAAAATGTACACGACAAACATTGAAATCTCGTATCTGTACGATACTATTAACATCACATAAAGTTGCACAGACCCTGGCATTTGAAACTTTTATTAGCTTTAAGTACAATGCACATTTACAATACTGGCCATTAAAATTGCAACACCAAGAAGAATGTGAGCTCTCACAACCAGATATATTGGACAGAATACCCATCATAGACAGGTGGAATTACAACTCTTGCAGCTCGGTACAAAGTGCAGAACATGGGGAAAGCAGTATCGTCTCTCTTCACGATGGGCGGCAATAACCACTGCAATGAGAAGAAGAGACTTTGGATGTCTAGCTGTGTTTATCTCAGCCCAAGCTGCTTCGATGCTTGTCCAAAGTTCATCCATTGTAGCCACGAGTTTCCTGTGGCGAACCAGTCGTTCGATCGTGGACAACACATTTTCGATGTATGACAGATCCGGTGAACGCACAGGCCAAGGAAGCAGTGTGACATGGTAGTCATCGAGGAACCATCGGACTATGTGTGCCACATATGGTCGCGCATTGTTGGTATAAGGCCCTAGGATGGTTCTGAAAATAGACAAAAACAGGCTCCAAGACCTCTGCGATATAATTGTATCTAATCATCGTACAACCAATGCGGGCTAGGCTCGAGCGAAACTGGAATCTCATGGCACCCTATACCTTAACTCCAGTCTCTGGACGTGTATGACGGTGCATAATGCATGCCTCGTCCAGGAGTGTGCCATAGGGCAGCCAGACACGGATGTGACCACCGTAATGTTACAAGCAGAAGCGGGATTCGTCGAAGAACACGATGGCATACAATTTGTTCCTCCAGGCCTGACATTCCACGTATCATTGCAGCCTCAGGCACCTTTGTTGAGCAGCTAGTGGCAGCCGCAGTAATGAGCACTTTGACAAGATGCCTTCATGCTGCAAACGAGGACGAACAATGAATGCGGACACATATTAATGTGCCCCATGCCTGCACTCTGAGCGAGGGTGTTCGACATATATGTACGGTCCGTAATAG
The DNA here is from genome assembly GCA_002778355.1 of Clitarchus hookeri. Classification (NCBI taxonomy): domain Eukaryota; kingdom Metazoa; phylum Arthropoda; class Insecta; order Phasmatodea; family Phasmatidae; genus Clitarchus; species Clitarchus hookeri. Next base: position 169,529 of record NQII01004561.1, read on the forward strand.
GCATGAACACCAGATGTTTGTCCTCGTGCTCGTTGGGGTGATTGGGACATCGGCTTCCTGCACATCGCTTAGACCGTCCCTCCTCGAGACACTGATCCTACACTGCCTTTAGCGTGGTCGCATTTATTCCAATGCATGAGCCAATTTCACAGTACGATAATTCAAAATTATGAAAGGCCACGATTCTCTCGTAGTCAAATGCATATGTAATTTTCCATGAAAAATGAATTGGGATATAATGCTCATTCCAATTGCACATTAACCATTTTATGTTGTGGCATTTAATTTGTTTCTTAAATATAAACTTGCGAATCATGCAGAGAACTGTCAAAATCACATGTTATAACAAAGGCGAGGCCTTTGCAAAAATATCTAATGTAACTGTAGTACCAACAAATAAGATCAGTAGTACACCTGTAAATGCCCAGAATACCAAAATCAGGTTATATCATCTTTGTTCTGTAGTTTGGAAGTGTATAGTCACGTGGTTACAAACTGCCATATAAGACGATGTCTCGAGTATTGAGCAACTTTAGCAATATAACAAATCATGTAATCTAACAATAGTGAGACAATTTCAAATATACACACGCATTTTACGTAAACTTCGTGGCATTTGTTGTAATGAGTGTAACGTTTTGGCAGGTAGGGTACTGTAAGTTGAAATATATACATTTCTCATTTGAAATATGTGTCTTGTTTTACTCACTTAAGTCGTATAAGTTGTCATGGCCTACCATAGCTCTACTTGTGTACAAAGGGTTCATTGGTTCTCGAGGTATGGTATAAGAGCTCTATTTACTCATGTGGCTTTGTCGTACAAAAGGGTTTAAAAAACGATCTGCGTATGCACGTACGATACATCCAACAGATGTCATAAAGAAAAAAAAAGTTTCGTTGAAACTAGTAAAATTTTTTAATAGGCGACATACTAATCTAAAATTACAACGTGGATACCATTTTCAAAATAAGTACCTTACATGACCTACTGAAGCACTACTAGTGTGCACAATTTGCTGAGAATAGGTTGATTTATTATCTAGATGTGACATTTTTATTTATATGTTATCTTACAAAATGGCGGTCAAAAGAGGCTCTGTGTACACATTTAATAGTTATAATATATTCTGTCAGAATAGTAAGGCGAGTTAGAATTAGGTAAACTGTTTCATAGATCCACCATACTTACTGAAAATATTTATATGGGCACCATTTTAAAGCATGTTTCTGACCTACCTAAGGCAAATCAGTTTACATAGCCTAGCATACTATCACCTATTTTTGGTATTTTGTAGGAATCTGTTGATTGTTTCCCGAAATTTGACATAAAACTTTATTTTTCATAGACCGCTATATTTAAAAAAAATAGCAGTTAAAAGAGGCTCTCTGATAACATATTTAAGTGTTAATATATACTGCCAGCATACAGTGTTAAGTTTAAATTAGGTTTGTGGTTTTGTTTATTGGGCTTACCAAGCTTAAAAGTTTATATTACTGCCATTTTGAATGGACGTGTCTGACTTGATATCAGAAGCCACTTCCTCAAGAGCCACCGAGGTGTGGATGTCGCTGCTAGCCTATTCTCCCCCCTCGTTACGGGCCGCGTTGGTGTTCACGGTCTGATTACCTCGCCCTGCACCAAGGCGACCCAAATTGGGTTCCCGGTGGGGCCACACGGAATCTTTGCGTGTCGGAAATATGGCTGATATTGTCGTTGGACGTCTGGTTCCCTTCGCTCTGCCCCTGCATTCCTCCGCTGCTCCATTCTCGTCTCATTCCTCCCTAACCGGCTCTCGAGACCTCGCCGTTAAGCTCCGACCACAAACAACTTCTAAACCTGTAGTTCTCCAATTGTGGCCAGACTAGGTCTTGGCTCGTCTACGAAACTAACTGTAGTGTCACTTCTCACTGTCGCCTTTTTACAAATACTATCCATGCAGTTGGTACTCGCCTGGTTAGTGCGGTTTACAGTGATTTGAACGGCTCTTTTGCGTTTTAAAATGCAAGAAAATACTATTTTTTCATTTGTTGTTAAATCATTATATATATATATATATATATATATATTTATACACACTAGTTGTACAAAATAATTGTTTAGGTTTTTTTTAATAAAGTTTAAATTTACTTAGTGTTAATCTTTAATACTCTATACATATGATAAAACTCAACGTCTCGGTGAATTAAATGGTAAAAACTCTTATATGCTACCACAGAGTTTTTTATAGGTTTTTTTTATTCTACACAACTCTTTATTACATAATATTGTTCCATATTTAACGGTTTAGACAGCGTATTGCAATAGAGCGCGCTGGCGGCAAACTTTTTTCTGACTTGATTCACTATTATCGTTTGTAAATTTTTTGAGATGTTTTCTCGCAATAAAAAGTAGCCAATATCACCTTTCAGCCCTTCAACTGTTTCTGTGCAAGAAATTACGTCGATCTGTTGTTCGGTTGTGACGTTGCATTGTTATTCCGTTTGTGTACTTTTTAATTTTCTAATAAGAATTCCCCCGAGGGAATGAAATATTTTTTCAGGATAAAAAAATAGCCTATGTCACTTCCCGGCCCTCCAACTATCTCCGTACACAAAACCACGTCGATCCGTTGCTCCATTGCGACGTGAAAGAAGGACAAACAAACAAACAAACAAACGAACACACTTTGGCATTTATAATATTAGTTAGGATACACACACCAACCACTTCTTCCAGACAGTAAATAATAATTTAGTTATTGTCTGGGATAAGTGGCGAGGCACAGGAAGTCCGTGTTAAGCAGACACGTCACCGCCTTGTGGTCCGTGGCAAAGTGAAGTCTGAGAACCACAGCTAGACAAGTCCCTCTCCCCGCTCCAGACTAAGCAAGCCTGCAGTGCATGACGGCTCCAGGCGCCAGTCTGCGCCCAGCTGCCGCGTGGCTGTGACCACGTCTGCACGCCAGTGTGGCGGGTGGGCTACCTCTCAGGCACTATTCGTCCCCTTCCCCCTCCAGACATGTTCATCTGAACACGAATCCCCCGCTGAAGAGAACTTGCTGTACGTGATCGTAGAAAGGGAAATGGGGTAGAGTGCGCGCTCAAGGAGCGCAGTAGCCAATCCGTGTTCAACTATGAACTGCTTTTCAGCCAGCGCGACTATCATATACGACGTGGATGGGAGTTGAGTTTAGAACACTGGTTATGTTAAAAAAAAGTGCTTTGAAATGTTCTTATACTTACTCTAACCAATTTTTTTCAATAAAATAGATAAAATTAAAATTTGTAAAAAAATGTATTCATATAAAAGGGATTGTCTTTTGAAAATTAAGATATAAGCAAACACGTTCGTCACTTTTGACCACGCGACTTTGACAGTGGTGTTGGTTTGGGGTAATTCGATGTTGGCTAGATGCGCTGAAGACTATAACCGGTATCCCTCGTCTTTAGTCTATGCACGTGAACATTCTCTACATTCGCGTGATTCCGCAGCCATCCCAGCGCCCTACACGAGATGTGATTCATCATGAAACAGCCAATAGTCGGACGATATGTTCACGGCGATGTGCACTAGTCATTCTAACATTTCTCATCACGCCAATTTATGTCAGTTTATATTCACACATAAATCTCAATATCTTGAAATTGATCTCAATATTCCACGTTATAAAATGTAATATCACATTATTAAAATGTTCTATTAAAAAATAATAATGACATTTGATTATTCTTAGAAAAATACTTCAATGAATTTAATTAATAAATGTTGGTAGGTTACTCTNACTTGATTCACTATTATCGTTTGTAAATTTTTTGAGATGTTTTCTCGCAATAAAAAGTAGCCAATATCACCTTTCAGCCCTTCAACTGTTTCTGTGCAAGAAATTACGTCGATCTGTTGTTCGGTTGTGACGTTGCATTGTTATTCNCTTTCAGCCCTTCAACTGTTTCTGTGCAAGAAATTACGTCGATCTGTTGTTCGGTTGTGACGTTGCATTGTTATTACGTTTGTGTACTTTTTAATTTTCTAATAAGAATTCCCCCGAGGGAATGAAATATTTTCTCAGGATAAAAAATAGCCTATGTCACTTCCCGGCCCTCCAACTATCTCCGTACACAAAACCACGTCGATCCGTTGCTCCGTTGCGACGTGAAAGAAGGACAGACAAACAAACAAACGAACACACTTTGGCATTTATAATATTAGTTAGGATGCACACACCAACCGCTTCTCCCAGACAGTCCCTCTCCCTGGTCCAGACTAAGCAAGCCTTATTGACTGCTCCAGGCGCCAGTCTGCGCCCAGCTGCCGCGTGGCTGTGACCACTTCTGCACACCAGTGTGGCGGGTGGGCTACCTCTCAGGCACTGTTCGTCCCCTTCCCCCTCCTGGCATGTTCAACTGAAGAGAACTTGCTGTACGTGAACGTAGAAAGGGAAATAGGGTAGAGCGCGCGCTCAAGGAGCGCAGTAGCCAATCCGTGTTCCAACTATGAACTGCTTTTCAGCCAGCACGACTATCATATACGACGTGGATGGGAGTTGAGTTTAGAACACTGGTTATGTTAAAAAAAGTGCTTTGAAATGTTCTTATACTTACTCTAACCAATTTTTTCAATCAAATAGATAAAATTAAAATTTGTAAAAAAATGTATTCATATAAAAGGGATTGTCTTTTGAAAATTAAGATATAAGCAAACACGTTCTTCACTTTTGACCACGCGACTTTGACAGTGGTGTTGGTTTGGGGTAATTCGATGTTGGCTAGATGCGCTGAAGACTATAACCGGTATCCCTCGTCTTTAGTCTATGCACGTGAACATTCTCTACATTCGCGTGATTCCGCAGCCATCCCAGCGCCCTACACGAGATGTGATTCATCATGAAACAGCCAATAGTCGGACGATATGTTCACGGCGATGTGCACTAGTCATTCTAACATTTCTCATCACGCCAATTTATGTCAGTTTATATTCACACATAAATCTCAATATCTTGAAATTGATCTCAATATTCCTGGTTATAAAATGTAATATCACATTATTAAAATGTTCTATTAACAAATAATAATGACATTTGATTATTCTTAGAAAAATACTTCAATGAATTTAATTAATAAATGTTGGTAGGTTACTCTNAAATAATAATGACATTTGATTATTCTTAGAAAAATACTTCAATGAATTTAATTAATAAATGTTGGTAGGTTACTCTTAAACTAGTTTGATTGAATTACTTAAAGCTATTAATTATTTTCATTTTAAAAAACCATTAATTGAATAATTTCAGGGTGTCTAGCTGTATATAAACACAACAAAATATTTTTTGTAGTTGACTTCCTTATTTTCGCAATAGAAAAATTAGCTTTCAACAATACTATGCTTAAGTTTTGTATTGTAGTCTGAAATATCAAGAAATAAGTTGCTTCCATTACAACAAAGCTTGCTGAATAAAATTACAATACAGTTGCTTTGGTGGACTAACGAGTGGAAACCAATAACATATCCCGATCTTAGAGTGTATGGTTATCGTTTCGTTACAAAGCTTGCGGTCACAACGAGCAACTGTGTACCCACTCGCCTTTACTGTTGAAAAATTAAACTCGATGACGTAACAACCAAGCGAAAACTATTACAATCATAAACTTTACGCCACTGATATAGTTACTTGTTTTACAAAGAAATAAATTTATATATTTAATTCAACAATATTAAAAGTCACTGAAGCTGTTATCAAATCTAGCTAACGTTGTGAATAAATAGAGTAATCCACAAAAAATTCTTATTTAAAGAAGTTAATATATTTTACGTGTATTTATAATTTAAAAGATAATTTGTAAGTTCAACGCATTCTGTTAGGAATACAACTCATTACATGCATTCCAAGGCGTTCTCAGCGAACCATGTAGATTTCACCAGAAATTCAACGTAAAATAATTTATTCTGGTATAGTGCAATTAAAGCATTTTCTCAAAGAAAATGTTTTAAAAAAATGNAAATTCAACGTAAAATAATTTATTCTGGTATAGTGCAATTAAAGCATTTTCTCAAAGAAAATGTTTTAAAAAAATGATTACATTACATTTTTAAAAATTGCAGTAATTATAGGTAGTGAATTAACGGTCCACACTTATATTTCCATGGCACTNATTACATTACATTTTTAAAAATTGCAGTAATTATAGGTAGTGAATTAACGGTCCACACTTATATTTCCATGGCACTGCAATCTCTGGTAGCAATTTCTTAGGCATTTGGATAGTGCATATTAACTGCTATATATATGTACCGAACACTAAATCGCAAACACGTTACAAACACCTCAATTATCCTCAAAAATTATACTAGTTATATGAATTTTACAAGATTTCACGTCAAAATCCCAATTTTGTTGGTTTTTGGGAGAAAAATCGTAAAATTTAATTATGTTGCAGAATGGTATAATTTATACGCAAGGAAATTACTACGTGCTAGTTTGAGGCAACACTGTAATCATCTATGGTAAGTTTATATATATATATATATATTTAGGTAGGTATACGATTTTTAACTTGAGATGTGTTCTTAAATGCTATGAAATAACGTTTGCTAATTCCATATTAAAATATATTAAGGCGATATTTATCAGCTTCCCTGTTTAATTTTGGGCAAATGGTTTGATGTATTATGTTTATCACAATAAGAATTAAATACATAATCTTCCCAATTACTCGCCCATAGAGTGGCTATAATTCAGTGCTCTTAATTGCTGTGATCGCGTACGTTCATTTGATTTATGTGATTGTACTCTACTTTACATTTAACTGGGACATCCTGTACCTACCTTNGTGATCGCGTACGTTCATTTGATTTATGTGATTGTACTCTACTTTACATTTAACTGGGACATCCTGTACCTACCTTTCAGAACTTTATATGTAAGTGCACAACTCTCATGGATACCACGCTAACTATTAAAGTTCCTGCACAGGAAAAAATAAAAGTCCGTGACAAAATTTGCAATGCAAATCCACAACGCTGATACTTTAGCTGCTGACATAAAATTGTGATTTTATAACNTGATCGCGTACGTTCATTTGATTTATGTGATTGTACTCTACTTTACATTTAACTGGGACATCCTGTACCTACCTTCCAGAACTTTATATGTAAGTGCATAACTCTCATGGATACCACGCTAACTATTAAAGTTCCTGCACAGGAAAAAATAAATGTCCGTGACAAAATTTGCAATGCAAATCCACAACGCTGATACTTTAGCTGCTGACATAAAATTGTGATTTTATAACCTCTAAATGTTTACTGGCGCTTATAAATACAGTTTGTACTATATGAGCACTAAGAAACAGGTTTTTGTTCTCCCTACGAAATGTCTCTCTTTGTCCGATGAAAAAGCAAATATCGGCGAGGTAAACGTGGAGAGTGTTTAGTGAGTTGCAGCACTCACCGGGTACACTCCCAGCACGAAGGCGGAGTGAGTCTTGACCAGAGGCGGCGCCTTCTTCATGATGTGCCTCAGCGTGTCGATGTAGAGGAAGAGAATGAAGAGCACGGCGGCCGCTCCCAGGGTGAACAACGTGATGCCTGCCACATTGATCGCTGAAACCACAAGAAAAACACACTGACTGTTACCACTGTGTTCTGCAAGCTGTCCATTTGCACACTGCATCGCTTTTAGAAGTCAGCATAGGCTTATTAGAACGTTATTCTATTGTTACAGATATATTGCTTTGAAATTTTTGTATTATGTAAGCTAAAATAAGTTCCCTAAACATGTATGCGTGTTTTTTCTCCAAAATATTGAAACCAAATTTGAAATTTAATAAAATTAAGTGGTTATATATTTCTAGAGGTATCGAATAATAAAAAAGTATATCTTACGTTAACACAAAGACAGATTTTACGAGTTCAAATATATTTAAAATACTGACCACAAAAGTGTTGTGTAAGGTGTTATTAAAAGAAACTTTATAATTTATTTTACGATTTTGGACATCTTCCTTACACCGAGTTCACGAAATCATATAATGACAAGTACATTAAAAGAGTTAACGTACGAGTATATCAAGCTTTATACGTAAGATGTTTAAGCTGAATAGCCAGGCTCGTAATAGGAAGATGATAAGAATGTTCAATCGGCGGAGCTGTGTCGGGAAACGCAGGCTGCAGCGTGGGCCGGAAAGGCACGTAGTGACGCCTGCAGGTATGCAACCACTTACACCTAAGTTATGCAGGTTGCTACTCTCACAGGGGTACAACATGTTGCACGCCTGCTGCTCGCAGACTGCGGCGACATACTGTCGTCAGGTATCTGCCGGGCATAGACTGTGCGGCTCTTAGACGCCCGTCGCTTGCACCGGGCAATAAAGCAGCTTTTACATACATGACGCGAGACGCTGCCATTTCACTAAATTTCGTACTATAATGTTTCCTGCAAGGCGCATCTCGCACGAGGTTTAGAGATACAGCATGTCCTGTTCCACGGAACAATAGACTATTGGTCCATACTAAGCTGGTAATATATCCATATATCAACCAGACAATGAATAAAGATTTCATTTAAAAAGTGCAAAGAAGAATCGGGTGACACATATTACGTTCGAATTGTATTGTAAGGTGCTGCACATTAATTGCTGTTAATAAGGTTGATACAAAACTGACTGAGCTTAAGCTGTCAAGCTAATTTATTCGCTACTATGTAATGTATAGGAGCCATCTACCACTCTTGAAAGTAGAGTTATTTGGTTACGCGCATCCTTCACCAACCATGTGTGTACAGGTTCAGAATGGAATCTGCTTGGTACTTCTCCACGAGATTGACATGGAAGGTCTCGTATGATGTTCTATGGCGTGGTACAAACGCAGCTTACAGTAGTGTGAGAGTCCCAGCACTCGCTCCGTTATAACCGGCAACATACACGCTTCACACTGCATGGCAGCAACCATCTTGAAAATGAGCAGTGTGGCACAATGGTCACAACAGTTCTTACCTCCAGCACTGCCTTGCCACAGCTCAGCCACGCATGTTCGTGAGCCTTGCCACAGCTCAGCCACGCATGTTCGCGAACCTCGCCACAGCTCAGCCACGCATGTTCGCGAGCCTTGCCACAGCTCAGCCATGCATGTTCGCGAGCCTTGCCACAGCTCAGGCACGCATGTTCGCACGAGGGACTTCCTTTTATACTACGTAGTGATATTTCCTGTAATAGGATTTTCCTGTATATTATCGGTACATCAAACATTTAAATCATTTAAAGGATTCTGATATCGATAACGATATTCAAGATATCTAACACCTCTGCTATACACATTAAAGAAGAGTATTTTTCAATGGCGTATTTTGTGGTCGTGTTCAAAGAGTAAACTAACAGAAGAGCAAACTAGCAACCAGAACTATTCCACCCGAGGGAGGGTGGTGAACCGCGGTGGTGCAGTGGCTAGAACACTCGTCTCCCACCCCGCTAAACCGGCTTTGATTCCCGGCGGGGTTTTAAGCATTTTGAAACGTGGCGAACGTTACTTTTGGCCAGTGNCCCCGCTAAACCGGCTTTGATTCCCGGCGGGGTTTTAAGCATTTTGAAACGTGGCGAACGTTACTTTTGGCCAGTGGATTTTCTCCCATTTCCCCACAAGTGCATTCCGCCGAACATTCAGTTTACTTTGGCATTTTTGTGGCCAAGGTCAAGTTCAAAGCGAATAAAACTTACCGATCACACGTATATGAATGGACCTACATACATGAGATGGGGACAAAGCTGGTATGTTGAAGCAATATTCAACATAGTGACCTTCGAGCATAATGATTGAGAACTGATGGTGTATGACGAGTTGGAATTCACATACGTAAANTATTCAACATAGTGACCTTCGAGCATAATGATTGAGAACTGATGGTGTATGACGAGTTGGAATTCACATACGTAAAATTCTTACATTGACTAGTTTCTATAGACATTTTTGTGGAATTTGAGCTTTTATGAATTTTTAACATCGTAATCAAGTTCAATGTTACCGATCACTGAATTACGTGNTTTTTGTGGAATTTGAGCTTTTATGAATTTTTAACATCGTAATCAAGTTCAATGTTACCGATCACTGAATTACGTGGACCTACATAGTATGAGCCTTGGGAGGGTGGAAGATATTCCGCTAGCAGAGGATGGAATGATAAACGACTACTAGAGAGTATTAAGATGGTCAAATTAGGTGTTATTTAAACCTAGCGACTGGCTAATTATATATCAGCTGCTTTCGTGTTCAGTTCCTACATAAAAATTGAGTGATTTAACAGATATACATACAGGCACACGTGTTGTAAATTATCGTCAACATTTCCACCGTCATTGTGTTGCAAGCACCACACTCGCCAGGGGACTGTCGTTCGCCCGACCAGCTCGTCTTCAGTCCAGTGTAGACAGCCGCCACACTTTATTTCTTAAGAATTTAGNGGACTGTCGTTCGCCCGACCAGCTCGTCTTCAGTCCAGTGTAGACAGCCGCCACACTTTATTTCTTAAGAATTTAGTCATGTTGAAACTGCATTGTTGGGCCCCGCCAAGTGGTTGAACATTGTACCAACTATTCTGTCCGGACACGAGGCAGTCAGTCGCGAGGCACCTGGTGCGCTAGGGCCACGCAGCAATACGCGTGTTGTGTCTGTCCAGGGCTGGCCCGAGTTCACCGCGGTAACTACCATCAGTGGTGGGTTAGCACGCTCGGATAACTGACGTGACCACATCTGGCGACTGGGTGCCTTCGCTACCCNGGACTGTCGTTCGCCCGACCAGCTCGTCTTCAGTCCAGTGTAGACAGCCGCCACACTTTATTTCTTAAGAATTTATTCATGTTGAAACTGCATTGTTGGGCCGCGCCAAGTGGTTGAACATTGTACCAACTATTCTGTCCGGCCACGAGGCAGTCAGTCGCGAGGCACCTGGTGCGCTAGGGCCACGCAGCAATACGCGTGTTGTGTCTGTCCAGGGCTGGCCCGAATTCACCGCGGTTACTACCATCAGTGGTGGGTTAGCACGCTCGGATAACTGACGTGACCACATCTGGCGACTGGGTGCCTTCGCTACCCTACGAGGCGTCCACGGTCTCCTGCCGTGTCTGTTGGCGGTACAGAAGACACCACAGGGAGTGATGCTGGGGTTACAGTCGCCATCACCGAGATGGGTGTATTCATTTGCTTGCGACTTAATATTACCATTTATTTAAAGGAAATTATCAGTTAAGTTTTTTATCCACACTTCTACTACCTCCCGGGATTTATTATTTTATTATTAGTTGGTCCATTAGTTATTTTGNTTAAGTTTTTTATCCACACTTCTACTACCTCCCGGGATTTATTATTTTATTATTAGTTGGTCCATTAGTTATTTTTTTTTGCCATTATCAATAAATTCGATATTTACGATATACCGCCATCGATTTTCAATACTCTCCGAGAGCAATNTTTTTTTTTGCCATTATCAATAAATTCGATATTTACGATATACCGCCATCGATTTTCAATACTCTCCGAGAGCAATATTCCGCACCGATAATGCGGTCAGGTTTCGAAACATTGCACAGTCCTGCACCTCACACGCCAAACTATGTCTATACATGTGCTTTCAGGATATCGCCCATTTTTGAGACATGACACCTACTACAGAAATGGACTAGGATACTAAACGTTGCTGTTTAGTTAATTTTATAGCGTATTTATATACTTATAATGTTACAAATTGCTTAGAAAAATTAAAAAAGTTTTTCAAACCATCAATTTTATTTTAGCTAAAATGTTGCATTTAAGTTATAGTAATTTCACAAAGTATTATCTCTGAAATTAGAAACAAGTCTTGACTACGAAAAGTGAAGCCGTGGCTGTCCTAAATTTGAATTTTACTTGAGACGAAGAATCTACTAAATTAATTTCGAATAAATTTGTTTTTGCTGTTTTAGTTGTCTTAATAATTATTAGCAGCTGCAACAAAACATATTATAAATGAAATATTTCTTTCCACAATATGTAAATTAAAATTTTAGAAAGTTTTTGGATTAATTATGAAAATAAACATTTCCTTTAATTTTTGCACTTTTATTAGGCTTCTGATAAATACCATATTACAAACTATAAAAAATATTTTTTTAACCAACTGAAGGGAGCTGAATACAAATTAATAAGTTTTCGATCGACAAGGTTTTTTTCTATAATATGTATGTACCTTTGTGTCTTATAACGCTTCAGTATTCAACTTTGTAACAGAACACGTGGTGTCATATCCAGATAACAGTAAATAAATTGTTCCACAGTTCATAATAATCCCTTTGTTATGTCACAATTTTTATTATTTTTGGAATACAAGAATAATAAGAATAACTTGCGGAAATTAAGATGCCTACCAGGGAAGAAGAGTTGTCACTTTTTGCCCCAACATATAAATGTACTCTCACATCTATTTTTAAATAAATTTTTAACAAAAGGAACATTTATATGCTTTATTTTCGTGGTCGTTCCTGATTCCCACGGTAAAATATGCTCTGTCTAGTATACCTTAAACTAGATTGTCAGAATATGTGTTAGCTTTTCTTGGAAAANTCCCACGGTAAAATATGCTCTGTCTAGTATACCTTAAACTAGATTGTCAGAATATGTGTTAGCTTTTCTTGGAAAAAAATTATAAATTTGTTTTCTTTTGGCGTATTATAAAGTGAAGAAGTAAGTAATTGTACCTAAAAATTATATTACAAGAATCTAGTAGAACATAAAGTTTACAAGTGAAAATTTTTTGGCAAAAAACATAAAATATANAAAAATTATATTACAAGAATCTAGTAGAACATAAAGTTTACAAGTGAAAATTTTTTGGCAAAAAACATAAAATATATATTCTCTGACCAGCTTCGAATTAGCTTTTCTTTGTAAAAACAATTATTGGAGGTAAATTTTTGTACCATATAAGGACAATTATGCATTACCTGCCTAGTTTTATTTCGAATTGAAGCTGTACGATTCCCTTTAGATATTATTTTAAAAATAAACTAGTGCATAATAACACACATGGGAGTGGTAATGCGTCAATTCATATGACACAGAAATAAACCAAATTACGTGGAGTAGTAAGCNTAATAACACACATGGGAGTGGTAATGCGTCAATTCATATGACACAGAAATAAACCAAATTACGTGGAGTAGTAAGTAGGAGTACGGTGCGATAAGTTCCGGGTTCGATCTCCGGATAAAGAAAAACTGCAAATCCAGTTTTCATTAGTACAGTTAAGTTTAGTTTGCAAACCGCCCCGGGAGTAAACTCCGGGCAGGNTAATAACACACATGGGAGTGGTAATGCGTCAATTCATATGACACAGAAATAAACCAAATTACGTGGAGTAGTAAGCAGGAGTACGGTGCGATAAGTTCCGGGTTCGATCTCCGGATAAAGGAAAACTGCAAATCCAGTTTTCATTAGTACAGTTAAGTTTAGTTTGCAAACCGCCCCGGGAGTAAACTCCGGGCAGGAGAGATGAGATTTATGGCACCAATCATAATATTGAGATAAATGCTTGACAAAATATTTTTACTCTCAAAGTAATATTCCTTGTGACACACGAAACTGTACAACTGTTGTACATTTAAGTTTGGAAAAATTGAAAAATAACTAATTTCAATTACGAGATGAATACAAACAGCCTGATAAATAAGGCATCCTTCACAATGTTGGTCATCGTCGCTGTATACGGCGAATCCGCCTGCGGGCTGAACTGGCACGACTGTAGAAAGCGAGTAAAGCAACGAAAACAAAAGATCTAAACTTTTTTTGCCCCGTTTTAAATAAGTTTCCGATGATGCATTGCACTATGCAAAATCCTGTCGATTACAAAAATACGACTTATTACATACCCGTTTTTCAGCAGTGTGCAAATATATGACATTGAACTGTAATTTATGGTTTTCATTTTCAAGAAAATTATTTAGCGTTTCTACGCAAAGACTTAATTTGAAAAGAATCAAAATTCCTTAAAGTTTTCCGTTATAGTTGAGGAGTCTCGGANAAGTTTTCCGTTATAGTTGAGGAGTCTCGGAACGCTTGTGGTTTATCTAACTAACTTCCTTCCTGATATTTTAAACGCGTCAACCGCTGCTGACTTTGTCTCTAAGATCACGTGGTACGAGGCTGCCCTGTCAACTTCTTCCTTGCATAAACATGAATGCACTGCTGGCTAGTTCTCTACTTTGACCATGGAAAGTCTCGACCATGCTCTTGGAGAAAAAGCCGTGGTAAATGCCACTGCGCAGCATATTACTGCATATTGCAACCGAAGCAACAGCAAGAATCCAAAAATAAACACGAGTCATCTTCAACCTGGGCTCGCATAGGTTACGTAAAGATACACCGTGCTATAAACGTTATTAAAAGTTGGAAGTATTGTTTGCGTGGCGGGTGAAAAGTAGCTTCTTCGCGACCAACATCACACATGATCGACAGAGAGAAGCGCCCTCCTCGCCGAGCAAAACTAAAGAAGAAGAAGAAGAAGACTCGTCCGCACGTTCATGTGATAAACGCACATTTCATTGTCAGTTGACGACTATGTTCAGTATGTGGTAGTTACTGCACAACAACTGCTACACCAGGGAAGTTGTGGAGGCTGACGTGCCCAGAACTGGTAGCAGCCGACTCACCTCTGCTAACCAGTTACTGCCCAAACCATCGCAGCGATCCCCTGATGTCGTCACGTTTCGGCGTCCAGTTCCGCGTTTCTCACTCGCTCTGATCCACACTTGCGTCATGGATTAGTAGTGTTAAGTGCCCATTGGCCGTGTTTCGTAGTGAGCATTGGCAAGTACAAAGCCTTGTTACACGTGATTGTAACAGCCCTTTCACACCATAACATTCTCCTTCAAATTTCCTTATATTTTTATTNAAAGCCTTGTTACACGTGATTGTAACAGCCCTTTCACACCATAACATTCTCCTTCAAATTTCCTTATATTTTTATTGAATTAAATTCATAGAAACGTTATAATCGAGGTCATTTTCTCTTTATATTTCTTAAATATCTATTTTTCCTTCAAGATTTTCGTTTACACATAGTTTTTATTTTCTTGAAACCAAAATTTCAATCGCTCATCACAGCTTTACTGACTGTATAAATGAAAGTAATCTCACAACAATAGAGTCGCGTGTTTGCATTTAAAGTTGTTAGAAAATAACGACGCCTATCTATAAAAACAAAATGTGTAATTAATATAAGAAAATTTGTTGTGGTTTAACCATTTGATGTCGAGCATGATTCGTATATGACTCTAAAAAATTATGTTGATATTTAATAAACTGGTTTCATTAAAAAGGTTGTGATAAATTATCATGTGGACACTTGAAAGCTTATTGAGTGCAATTCACTAAAAGGAAAAATAAGAGATTTTTTAGTTCAATAAATATTTGACCATGTGAAATGGCGTGAAGAGTACAAAGCCCAGACGACCGGCACGGCTGGCGGCCAGAAGACCCAGACAGAACACCGCAGGATGGCGCGCTTCTTCCGCCTGCAGCGATCTACGACGCAACCAGCGCAGTAACGTAACTGGTTCTACACGCACCTCGGTATGACGTAACACCGACTGGACAGGCGTCGAGGAAGCATTACGGCGAAGCAGAGTAGCGGCACTTCCCGCAACNCGGTATGACGTAACACCGACTGGACAGGCGTCGAGGAAGCATTACGGCGAAGCAGAGTAGCGGCACTTCCCGCAAAAGTCGAGGCATCTCTCTCTCACTCTACTACTCAAGAGCGAACTGTTACAAGTGCTCGTCTGCCAGCCGCGCAAACTGTTTGTAATACTAGTTTATAAAACAAAACCTTTCACATTTGCACAATCTGTCACGCACCAAAAGAAATTACATTTCACAGTAGGTCGGAATGCAACTTTCGACAGATCACGCTTGCTGCAAACACTGNCGGTATGACGTAACACCGACTGGACAGGCGTCGAGGAAGCATTACGGCGAAGCAGAGTAGCGGCACTTCCCGCAACAGTGGAGGCATCTCGCTCTCACTCTACTACTCAAGAGCGAACTGTTACAAGTGCTCGTCTGCCAGCCGCGCAAACTGTTTGTAATACTAGTTTATAAAACAAAACCTTTCACGTTTGCACAATCTGACACGCACCAAAAGAAATTACATTTCACAGTAGGTCGGAATGCAACTTTCGACAGATCACGCTTGCTGCAAACACTGNCACGCACCAAAAGAAATTACATTTCACAGTAGGTCGGAATGCAACTTTCGACAGATCACGCTTGCTGCAAACACTGTTTTCAACATCTTTAACATGGCTAAATGTATTTTCATACTGTTTCAGCTTAAAATATTTTGAGTGGATTCGTCTCGAAATTTGCTACAGAATTTCCACGGTTAAAATTACAAGTTCACCGCTTGAAGTCCCATTTAGGTACACGCTTCAAGACGAGAACACTGTGGGGCCGCAGTGGTGTAGTGGTTAGACTACCTTAAACCTATTACACCCTTTGAATGAATTTCACTAAGCACCAGTACGCAATTTAATAATTGTCGACAATGTCGGATGCTTATTTTTAAAATGGTGACTTATAAATTCGATATGCGTATTCGCTACATCTTGTGAATTATTCATATTTCAACCATTAATTTTTTCTTACACCGGTGAAAGCTGGCCTCATATGGATAATAAAACCACACACATCCATGGCCGACTGCATTACTTGAACATGTAATGAGCTGCGACTNCTGGCCTCATATGGATAATAAAACCACACACATCCATGGCCGACTGCATTACTTGAACATGTAATGAGCTGCGACTCTTCACCGAGGCTAGAGCACGCACTGCAGCACCAGAACGAATTCCAACAAACATCGTCATACAGATAGTATATAGGCAGCTCATCGTAGCTAGTTTGCTAGAAATACAGATAACTTCAACATGTAGGCAGATGCCTTAGTTGCTAAATCAGCATAGAAAGGAAGATCATTATAACATATAATCAATACAACGAGATAAAGTGTGAAAAATGTATTTGTGGTCTGGTATACGCGATACTTGAAGTTAGGGCACACAGATGACAGCGAAGTGGAGTGCACGATTCCCACGTGCGAACAAGCCGGGCGAGTGGTCTGACCACTACACCACCGCGGGGCCGGTACAACAATATTAGAAAAAATAGATAATAGGTGCGACACTTATACCTCGCCTTCGTTAATTCTGTTAATCATTTGCTTCCTTAAGCACCTAAATATATATTGCAGGATACATTTCATTATGAAAGTTTTTTAACTCACTTATTGTATGTGCATGAGTGAAAATATAATACATTTAGTGAAAAAAGTTCCGTCTCCTTACGGGTATTTTTCGTCATTCCTGTAATTTTTTNAATATTAGAAAAAATAGATAATAGGTGCGACACTTATACCTCGCCTTCGTTAATTCTGTTAATCATTTGCTTCCTGAAGCACCTAAATATATATTGCAGGATACATTTCATTAGGAAAGCTTTTTAACTCACTTATTGTATGTGCAGAGTGAAAATATAATACATTTAGTGAAAAAAGTTCCGTCTCCTTACGGGTATTTTTCGTCATTCCTGTAATTTTTTTTAATCCACTAGGCTGCATGTATACAAGTATACTTGCGATATTCAGTGTGAGTCAGTAAGAGTTTCAATACTTTTAGGCGTTCGAAAAACCGTGGAAGATAGTCGAGTGCGTTAGAAAAACAAAAGTTGGCCTTTTATTCTTCAATTTATGCTGTATTTTGTGCTAAATATTGTATTTCAGAGGTTGAGACAGCACGTAAATACACGATTACAAAAACGATATGGTTGTATTACCCTACGTTGGCTTGTACCAATTCCGAACAACAAAGTGCGACTTTTATTTAAGATACTGTATTTCATTTTTATGGAGCCCACTTGCCTAGCGCTTGTTCTGCGTTGCAATATGTTTAAAACATGAGGTTTTTTTTAATGAAAATATTAAATTCGTCACCAAAATATTTACTAACGAAAATAAAAAATTCGTAAGAAGATATAATGAACATTATAATAACTATTTTAGAGCCTTCCAACATTATTAAAAGCGGCTTTCTTAACACTGCTGTATCTTAAAACACACTACCGGGAAAACATAGAAGCTAGCTATGCTAAGGAGCTTTCAAACAGATGTTGTTCCAATCAAATAATAGAGTCGCTGCTTAAATTAGCACAGGCAGACGTGAACACTGCACGTCATTTCAGAGCGTTGCACGTAGAGGCGATAGCGCACTCAATGTACGTGGCAGTGTCGTTCTTAACGTGCCCGCGCTTCTCGACCTCGGACGTGGAAAACAGCTCCTGATAGGCGCGCCACGTAATTGTTATTGATGATGGCGTTATACACGCACCAACACCGAGATGGCTTTCGTAAAGTCTGAGGTAAGTCTAGGTGTGCCGTCGTACAAACTGAGGTAAGTCTAGGTGTGCCGTCGTACAGTCACGGAGGCAGTCATTGGACATGACGTTGACGAGACTGTTAATGTGTCCGCATGATCGCTATACCCCATTCCAACTCCTACGGCGTGCTGGCGAAGCACACGCGCATTCTTCCAGAACGTGTCGCGACAACTCCTACGGAGATCACTACTGCATCTGGATCTCTTTCAACCTCTTAGTATAGTACATTCGCGGTTCCCTCACACTTTCTTAATCTAACATTTGAAAAATCACCCCATATATGACGTGTTTGGTTGTTTGCTAAGTGTACCATTCATCAGGAGCCTTTATACTCGTGTTAACATTAAAGTTTCTTATTTCAATTATAATTTATATTTATTAATGGGCAGGGAAAATATGAGCTTTGGTAATGCCTAGTGTCTGCGTGTGTGTTGTGTGTGTTGAAAACACCTGAGAACGCAATGATTTTCACCAATGTATGTATAGTTTTAGTAATTCTGATACTGTACATTCATAATCACTGGCTGTTCGCTTTGAAAATGATAGCTACACAGTCTGCTTTCCGAACCAAACGAGATCACTTTAGCCTGCGTGTGCCTTTGTATATGGATGTATGCGTATGTAAGTACAACTTTATACAGCGAACCGAATATTACCTCGGTCACAGGCGAGTTAGATATAGCCTCGGACTTTGTACGGTCATCCCATTTTTATGACTTTTGACCACGACGGGTACTCATCTGCGAAATGGCAGCCATTTTAATATTTAGGGTACTGTCTAATACCTCGTGAACCATTTAATCGATTTAGACAAATTTTGTAGATTGATGGTGCATCATGTAAGAATATTGTTGTTGGCCCATCATTTTGGGAGATGACCATGTGAATAAATAAAGCTTTTACTAGATATCTCTGACACTACCCAACCGATTACCACCAAAATTAACATTCAGTTATACTATATTATACCAGGTAAAAAATTGCCTTTTAAAATGACGAGACACTTTTTCATAAGTGCCACAGGATAAAGTTTTTCTCATATCTCGGAAAACAATGAACCGATTCCTACCAAATTCGGCAAACAAGTAACACTACGGTAAGTCCATANTTTAATGAAAATATTAAATTCGTCACCAAAATATTTACTAACGAAAATAAAAAATTCGTAAGAAGATATAATGAAAATTATAATAACTATTTTAGAGCCTTCCAACATTATTAGAAACGGCTTTCTTAACACTGCTGTATCTTAAAACACACTACCGGGAAAACATAGAAGCTAGCTATGCTAAGGAGCTTTCAAACAGATGTTGTTCCAATCAAATAATAGAGTCGCTGCTTAAATTAGCACAGGCAGACGTGAACACTGCACGTCATTTCAGAGCGTTGCACGTAGAGGCGATAGCGCACTCAATGTACGTGGCAGTGTCGTTCTTAACGTGCCCGCGCTTCTCGACCTCGGACGTGGAAAACAGCTCCTGATAGGCGCGCCACGTAATTGTTATTGATGATGGCGTTATACACGCACCAACACCGAGATGGCTTTCGTAAAGTCTGAAGTAAGTCTAGGTGTGCCGTCGTACAAACTGAGGTAAGTCTAGGTGTGCCGTCGTACAGTCACGGAGGCAGTCATTGGACATGACGTTGACGAGACTGTTAATGTGTCCGCATGATCGCTATACCCCATTCCAACTCCTACGGCGTGCTGGCGAAGCACACGCGCATTCTTCCAGAACGTGTCGCGACAACTCCTACGGAGATCACTACTGCATCTGGATCTCTTTCAACCTCTTAGTATAGTACATTCGCGGTTCCCTCACACTTTCTTAATCTAACATTTGAAAAATCACCCCATATATGACGTGTTTGGTTGTTTGCTAAGTGTACCATGCATCAGGAGCGTTTTATACTCGTGTTAACATTACAGTTTCTTATTTAAATTATAATTTATATTTATTAATGGACAGGGAAAATATGAGCTTCGGTAATGCCTAGTGTCTGCGTGTGTTTGTGTGTGTTGAAAACATCTGAGACCGCAATGATTTTCACCAATGTATGTATAGTTTTAGTAATTCTGATACTGTACATTCATAATCACTGGCTGTTCGCTTTGAAAATGATAGCTACACAGTCTGCTTTCCGAACCAAACGAGATCACTTTAGCCTGCGTGTGCCTTTGTATATGGATGTATGCGTATGTAAGTACAACTTTATACAGCGAACCGAATATTACCTCGGTCACAGGCGAGTTAGATATAGCCTCGGACTTTGTACGGTCATCCCATTTTTATGACTTTTGACCACGACGGGTACTCATCTGCGAAATGGCAGCCATTTTAATATTTAGGGTACTGTCTAATACCTCGGGAACCATTTAATCGATTTAGACAAATTTTGTAGATTGATGGTGCATCATGTAAGAATATTGTTGTTGGCCCATCATTTTGGGAGATGACCATGTGAATAAATAAAGCTTTTACTAGATATCTCTGACACTACCCAACCGATTACCACCAAAATTAACATTCAGTTATACTATATTATACCAGGTAAAAAATTGCCTTTTAAAATGACGAGACACTTTTTCATAAGTGCCACAGGATAAAGTNATATCTCTGACACTACCCAACCGATTACCACCAAAATTAACATTCAGTTATACTATATTATGCCAGGTAAACAATTGCCTTTTAAAATGACGAGACACTTTTTCATAAGTGCCACAGGATAAAGCTTTTCTCATATCTCGGAAAACAATGAACCGATTCCTACCAAATTCGGCAAACAAGTAACACTACGGTAAGTCCATANTTTTCTCATATCTCGGAAAACAATGAACCGATTCCTACCAAATTCGGCAAACAAGTAACACTACGGTAAGTCCATATAAGCTGATATGTCTTAAGTAGGCCAGAAACTTTCAAAATGACGACAATATAAATATTTTAAGGTTAGTAGACAAACACTCTCGAAAACGAAATTGAATAGTTAGAAAGGAGAAGAACGGTCCAAGGATAAGGTCTGATGCTTTACTCATATTGAGTAGAGTTGCACGTAGAAGAGTGGAGTAGCACGTGAGGACGCATGCCGGGAGATGTCTAGTAGTCTGTTCTCACTCAATGACCGTATGTGGTTAACACTTCTGAACATCCGAACCGAGGGTGTGTCGAGCTGGTGGGGGAGTCGTTGCCGCTAACCCTCAGTCACATCTGCCAGCACAACTGCCATCAGCCACGTCACTCAGACTGGCAAGTTGTCCAGTAAGGCTGCCCCCGACAACACCAGCCCAGATGTTGACAGGCTGCGTGTGTTAACAGCAGTCAGTCATTGCGCGCGAGTCTTCCTCATGCTGCATGGTAACTGTGCGACGGCTGGAGAGGGAACGTGGTCGTGTATGAAGCCGCGTTGCAATAGCAGGCCGGTCCGTCATAATAGTGGTACAGAACAACCTAGTGGCGTATTCATATGTTATGAGCCTTGCTACTCATCTGGCTATCTGGCACGTGACAGCAATTCCATATAGTATGGCAGATTGCGCATTACTATATGTTCAGAGGTATTCACGTGGAAGTAGGTGTTGCGCTGGACGCACTGGTCATAGTTGTGTTATTGCGAATATGACGCCTCTCTCCACAACTTGTCCCCAGCGGCGGACATTAGCTAGAGAAAACGGTGTTTGTATTTGCACTGAAGATTTGCTGCCAGTAATGTGCTTTCGCTAGTTGGGCCATGCTGTGTAATGTCCTCACAAGCCCACGCTCACGGATGCACACGCTACATACGTTAAATACGTCGATTCCAGCATACACAACACACCCCGAAGCACACTAAACAGACACGAGGGAGTGAAAGGTCGTGTATGAGCGGCAGGTGTGCACGCCGACGTACGTAGAGGCACGCTGGTAGAGGGGGCAGGACTGGGCGGCAGGTGGATGGCGGCTGGAGAAAGCGCGAGCCTGGCAGTGAGGTAAGACGGCGGAGAAAGTGGCTGCACAGCCGCGGTGATGTAAGGCGAGCCAGCCGGCCAGTTGCACCACACCGGAACACTGAGGGGGCGTGGCCCCACCTTCAGACAGTACACACGCCGCCACTGCTCGGTTGCCGTCGTCACCTCAGCCTTCGTCACCTCGGCATCCCGGCGGTGCGAGATGAAGTGCCGACCTCGCACAGTTTCCCCTCGTGAAACATGCCCTGGACCATGAAGGCCGAGTACTTCGCTACGGTGCCCTGAGCACCAGCTGCCACCTTTCGTTTCCGAAGGATCGCTCCCAATCTTTGTGTTTTGAAACATAACCGACGTTGCCTTTGGCCGGCCGATTAACCTCCGTTCTTGCATTCCGTAGCCCTTACATCTGGAGTTTAATCTACCGGGATCGCTGGAAAGTACTTTGTGGCGGCCACAAAGTCTTAAGTTGGTATTCACCCTGCCAAGTTTTTTTTTGTGGTGAACACGAAATGTTTTGTAGCCACCACAAAAAACACTTTTAGTGACAAGAGTATTGTTGTGGCAAGTATATTTTTTCCACCACAAAGTAATTTGGCAGGGCTGATACCAACAAAACACTTANCAAGAGTATTGTTGTGGCAAGTATATTTTTTCCACCACAAAGTAATTTGGCAGGGCTGATACCAACAAAACACTTAGTAGCCGCTACAAAATACTTTTTTTTTTCTGTGAGAGATCTTGGACTTGCGTATATTCCACCATAACTCATTCTAAATTTCAGTTTATGAAAACCAAGTTTATCTGTAGAAAACAGTCTATTTTGCAGTCAGTTGTTAACATTTTAAAACGGCGTGAAGTCGCACGATGCAAGGCCAGGACTGTAAGGAGGATATATACACAACTTCTAGAGCTTGTTTCAGCCACGCACCCACGACAAATCTTTGAAGGCGACGCAGGTGAATTATGATGGTGAAAAAGACAGTATATCGGGTCTCGAACTTGAACGGAGACTTTCGAACTCGAGGTTGGAAATGTTTTGCGTGCCACTCGCCAGTGACTGTTTTTCAAGAGTCGAGCGTCCCTCAGATCAGTATGCCTTTTACAGTGAAGGAAACAGCCACCACTCTCCAATTTACAAGCCATAATTTTCTACCTTCAAGTGGTCACCACAAACTTCGAACACCCACATTCTGTTCACAGACCAAGCGGAAATACTGTTAATGTAGCAGTGTAAAATGGCGTCGATTGAAGATACAGCTAGGCCCAAGGCCTCCTCTATCTGGTGATAAGGTGCACGTCTGTATTGCTCGAGAAGAGACTCGTGATGACAGGCCGAAGTTCCCTCAATGAAACTATACGAACCACCTTAATAATACTGTACGGTGCAGAGAGTCTTCATGCACAGGAGACACCTCCTTCAAACAACCACGTACAGTTAATCCCCCAGAAAAAACGTACAGGTTTTCTCTCGGCTCTTCCTTTCTCAACTCGGACATGAGTCAGTGTCTTGATGTCAACAGATCAACTGCTTCAGCATAAATGACGGGAGAAGCTTGAAATCTTGGTTCCAGTGCTCGTACGAACAGACTTAACCTGCCCCAATGTGGCGGGGCCTGACTGGCGTTCCATACTAGCTTTGTACACCTGGAGGGAGTTGTTCTGCAGAGTGTTTTAGAGTACAGTGTGTGCCGAGTCTTCCTGGCGACGTCACGAGCTACGCTGGTTGTTGCCAGCGGAGACAGCGACCTTTATGAGAAGAGACTGCGGTGAGCGAACGCGGTGCCCTTGGATGGCGGCTGGGATGTTTGTGATCAACCTATGTTATTAAGAGGAGGTGGCATGAGTTCACCAGAGTTTGATACAGTTTTTGCCATTATGTAAAGTATTAGACTGTATAATTTTGGATAACAGACCTAAGTTTATTGGTGCGATTATACAGATAACATACCAAGTAATAGTTTTATTATTTCCACTAAAAAATGTAATAAAATGAATGTTAAGATGTAGAATGTGAAAGACTGACCCATATATTTTTAAGACTCCTATACTTTACACGAACCTTGTAAGACTAATCGAATTTTTCAATATGTAACAAGAAGTTAATGATATAACTAAAGAGGCTACTTTCCACTACACGAAAATATTTTTGATAATGTTCTTAACAGGCTGGATGGTAGGTGGGTAATGATATCTCGTTGGCGGTGATATCAGCATGGATGGGCTAATATCTCCTTTAATATTCCGTTTAGGTATATGGTGTCCTGTATATTTCCGTTTTTATTTTTCACAAGGAATCACCTTCCACAGTTTGTGCGTTTAATTTCTGAACATCNTATATATATATATATATATATATATATATATATCATTTGTGTGTTTATATTATTTGTGTGTTGTGTATATATTATTTGTGTTTATATATTATATATGTGTGTATATATAGATAGTGTGTATAAATTATATATGTATATATAGGTCGTGTGTGTATATATAGGTCGTGTGTATATATAGGTCGTGTGTATATATAGGTCGTGTGTATATATAGGTCGTGTGTATATAATATATACATGATGGTTAGCCTAACGTGGATACCGCCAAAATTTGCGAAATGGTTGCATACCACGAAATGCAGTTTTCGCTAAATGAAATTACGTACGGGGGCAAGTAATTTGCAGCAAAGTGTCTATTCATAACACGTGTATGGACAAAAATAATTAAACCACACATGATTTTTCCCCTGGAAACATACATTTATTTCAACGGAATCTGAAAGTACGTGTAAACCGGAATTCGGTGTTATAGCATATGCAATGAAAAGTAACACATAAATGTCAAGAAATAATGTACAATTATTATTAAGTTAAGTGGGCCGGTGGCACGGGGCAGAGGACCTGTACTCACAGTTGTAAGCAAGCAACACGCGCCGTGACTCATCCTGGCGAGATTGCTTCCTAATAGCAGCGTAGCCCTTACCTTAATGGGGCGAGGGGCACGGAATGCAATATTGGACACAGGAGAGCACCGCAGCAGAGGGAAGACGGGCAATGTGAGTGCAAGTCTGATATCAGTACATTACATTTCAATCCGATAACAACATAATTAAGGAGATTTGTTTCCTAGTCATTTGTGGGATAAGGGTCTAAGGGCGGAATTCATAGTGAGCACATGAGCAATACTTGAAACAAGAATTACGTTTATTCGTGCTTAAATAAATATGATTTTCAGTTCATAATTGCAGATATAGATATTGCTTATTTACATAGCTTGTTGTAATATTTCATGAAGGAACACTTCAATTAAGTCGTACTTAATTCATAGTCTCAAAATAGGTTTTACTTTTTTATGAAGTTTTCATAATCAAACAAGCATTTCTTATTAGGGAGTAGTTCATTAAGTCTGCTTCGTTGTGAGATTAAGAACTGAATATTTATATTACGACTAGGTTATTCAAGAGATATTTTCCTTAAAAACGTTATTAACCTTACAGTATTTGACAGAATGAGGAATATAATCTAGGTAATTACAAGAGACAAATGGGAACGTTATTATCCTAAACACTTGGATGTGAAAACAGAACCTCTTTTTTTTTAAACCTTTGTGTACAACGGATTTTGTTACTAGGACGATTTTGAACAATTTGTATATGAAGTACCTTACGACGCATATGAATGGACATCAAATCATTTTGAATGTGTTTCTCATTTTTAATATAATCGCTCAGGTGTATAACAAGAAAACAACGAACGGTTTTTTTTTAGATAAAAACGTCGCTCATTCGGATTCAACAAGAAAGCAGCCTTTTGTTTTCAAATAAAACCATCGCAGATGAAAACTCTTCACGAAAACCGACATATGCTATTATGATGATGCTTTTATCTGAACACCAAAGTGAACCAATTTTTATACATAACGAATATTTTGATACGATTTTAGCTTTGGTTCTAACAAAAAGCTAATTAAGAAATCATAAATTTCAGCAAACAAAACATGATCACTGTATCATTTCTATTAAAAAAGTTACCAACAAAAACATGCCAAAACTTGCTAGGTTATGATCGAACGTTTTTTGTTTTCAAAACGAGTTCTGAAACCGAGTTTATGTTGGCTGGACGGAAGCACGAGATGAAAGCAAGAACTTTTACGATCGAAAATGTCTTTTTCGGAATGGCGATTATTGATGTTGGACGGAAATGCTCAGAATTGTATGATACAAGCTATCGTAGGTTTTAAATTCGCCAATATGTTATTAAAACAACATACAAATAGTAATTTATAATATTCGTCAAGTGTGCACGTCATGTACTTTTTTTTTACCACGGTTAACAAACTTCCGAAAAAAATATTACATAACTCATTAAGCAAACACGTTTTTATTGAACACATAATTATTTTAATCTGAAATATATGTGAAAACGAATTAAAATTATTTTAAACACCAGTGAAAAACTAAAAAAATAACAAACTAACGTAAACATTTATTTTATGCTGTAAATAAAATGGCAGGTTATGTTGGTACTACACTTATTTGGCTACTTCATGAAGTGAAGCTTGCCTCCAACAAGTAGAACTCCTATAAGAATTACTTTGTCAAGTAGCTGTTTATAAATTCATTGCTGAAATAAGTAATGCTTAACGAAGAAGCATTACTTCATGAAGTATAACTTATTTGCCAAACAAGCCTTCGACTATGAATTTCAGTCTAAGGAACCAATTTACATTTGCTTATTACCAAGATAAATTTATAATTATTAAAATGTAGTTGCCAATTGTTTTACATGCATTGATTGTATTTGATTTCATATAAAAAAGTTATGTATATATATTTTTTCTGTGTACTTCGAACACTTTACATGGAACAGTTATGACCTCCAGTGTTCAAATAAAGAATATATAAAAAAATCTCATTTCTTTAGCCGTGGGTTTCTGAACCTGTCTCTCTCTTAAAAAAAAAAGCTTAAAAAATATTCATTACATCCGGATATAATATCCGTCTTGCTAGTATTTAGGAAAAATGCCTGCCAAAATGTAATATCCATCCATCTACTTTGTTATTTTGCCATTTCAGGCAAATCTTTATCTTGAGAAATTCCAGTGAGTCACTACCAGATATAATACTAAAATTAATCTAAATGTTTTTTATCTTAAAATAATCCATAAAATGTCACTCGTTTGATATCTCGGCACTTGAGAAACACATGTGAAAGTAATGCGAGAGAAGTTGCTCTGCGGTAGAAAGCAACTGTGTGTTTCACGACCGTCGTTCACTCCTGGTTTCAGTTGATTCTTCCAGTTTATGAATACACAGTGTTGGCAAATACTTCGTACCTAAGCACTCTTCTGTCTGTTATTTTAGCATGTCGAAGCCTGGAAGCTATCTTCACTTGCGCGTTCTTACAAGAGTTGTGTGGAAATATGGACAGTCTTATCTCCTTGATGTTATTCATGGTACATTCGCTTGATATATGTTTGTAACCATTTCGCACCAATGTTAGAGAAATGTCTTCATTAGTTAACAACGTAAGCGTATGTTCAAAACAATGCAGTTCCACACAACAGCCGCAAGGTTCGCAAAGTGTTTTCCATAATGTCTACAGAGTGTCACATATTCATTACAAGCAAGTCTCTATGGCATGGAATAACACAGAGTTCTCTCTGTCTCAGCATTACCAAGTCAGTTCGCAGGAACTGTTGTCAGTGTTCTGCGAGGAAGCCAACCCGTGGCTGGCACTACGTCTAGAGCACTCGTATCTCACCAAGGCCAACCGGGTTCGATACCCGGCGGGGTCGCTCCCGGACATCCGCACGTGGGACTCGTGCCGGACGATGCCGTTGTTCAGCGGGTATTCTCGGGGATATCCAGTTTCTCCTGTCCTTGCGTTCCGGCACTACTACATACTCACCTCACTTCTCACTCAAGACCCACACGTCAAGGGTGCTTGTCGATAAAAATGCATTATGTTATACTTGTACGAAACTATATTCAAATTGTCGACGTTACTTATAAGTACTCTTTCCTCGCATAACAACATTTAGATCGCATAGTTATTATACCATGGCATGTCTAAAATCACAATTTTAGTGTTTCTGGAACAAAAAAAATAAATAAATAAACTGTATTATTTACAGAAAATTTAACAAGGGCGACTGAAAGGTCATGTCTTAATTCATTTTAAGGTATGGTTAGCAAAACNTTCGATACCCGGCGGGGTCGCTCCCGGACATCCGCACGTGGGACTCGTGCCGGACGATGCCGTTGTTCAGCGGGTATTCTCGGGGATATCCAGTTTCTCCTGTCCTTGCGTTCCGGCACTACTACATACTCACCTCACTTCTCACTCAAGACCCACACGTCAAGGGTGCTTGTCGATAAAAATGCATTATGTTATACTTGTACGAAACTATATTCAAATTGTCGACGTTACTTATAAGTACTCTTTCCTCGCATAACAACATTTAGATCGCATAGTTATTATACCATGGCATGTCTAAAATCACAATTTTAGTGTTTCTGGAACAAAAAAAATAAATAAATAAACTGTATTATTTACAGAAAATTTAACAAGGGCGACTGAAAGGTCATGTCTTAATTCATTTTAAGGTATGGTTAGCAAAACTTATTTTACAAACATTGCACATTAAAAATATGCAAACATTTCTTTATTTTTAGCAATTTTAAAACAAATTGCTAAGATATTTTATAGAACAATTTTAAAGATTCCTTGAAGTAACTCGCGGTATCTTATTTCAATGTGCAATATCTAATTTCGGCGTGTTTGTTTTTACTATTTGCACGTCCCTAAAACACTACAATTGCATTTTTGATAGGCCATTGTGTAAAAATTAGGCAGTCTAAATTTTTTAATGCGTGGAAAAAGTAGACGTAAGCCATGTCTACAAGTAGTACTAATATGAAATAATGAATTTTCCTGTGACTATGACCGTTAAGAGCCGTCCAAACCAGTGCAAGCCGGCGATGGCTGAAGCCCTTGTGTAAACAGCGAACGAGCGTCGAGTGGCTGTGAAGTGTAGGCGAGTCCGCTGCAACACAGCGCTGCTAGCGTCGCATCAGCATTCGTATTCGATAACCGCGTGACGACGTCAAACATATTAAAAACAATTGCAATAAAATATCCCACCTTCTTCAATATTTTACGTGTGTTACTTAATGTAAATTCATCGAATATTTAATAGTCCGATAACAAAAACGGGAATACTCAAACAATGCCATTTAAAATTAATATTTTAAATTCTACCATGAAGAAGAAATCAGAATTGATCAAATGTTGGCAGTTTTCAACTTCCATTTTTTTTTGTAACTGCGAAGAAATTATCACTGACATTGGTTGGTACCTATAATTGGTAAATTAAATCTTAGTCTTGTAAATCATTTCCTGTTTCCAAGTGTATTCCAGTGTAAGTTACTTTAGTATACGCAGATATGCATCTGGGGACATGAACCTATCATGGCCCCACTCCACTCACTGTGGATGTTTCACACATATATGTATTCTTCTGATATTTCTGTTATTTGCATTTCCTTCTGCTTCTCGCGTGTGCGGCACCAACTCAAGGTCGTGCTCCCATCGTGGTTGTATCTATATCTATACATATTATATTACTAAACGTCCCTCTGTCTGTCTGGCAGTTAGTGCGCTTCTCACTCGAGAATCACTTATCCGATTTACGTGTTTTTTTTAAATTCATAGCTATGTTCTCTGGCCAGGTTTTAGTATATATTTTGTTACGTAAAGTAACATAAGGAATAACCAGTGACAATAATAGCGAATCAAGTCGGAAAAAAGTTTGCCACCAGCGCGCTCTCCTGCAATACGTTGTCTAAACCAATTCCCGCCAATTCCCGATATATCAAAAGTTTTGTAAAAAAATAATTTTTCACTCAGTCGGCTTGCGTCGTTAGTAACAAACTAATCACGTTTGAGCATGCACGTGTATTTATTGCGAGTCCACTGCGAATTTTGATTTCGATTATTTATTAAAAAAAAACACCTGAACAATAATTATGTAGTCCACGCGAGCGGAGCCGTGGGCACAGCTAGTACCCGATATAACGACACTACACTTATCTTAATAGTGCTATTAGTCACGTGGTTATAAGGTTGGGATGGATCACACTACAAATGTTAGTTACATCGCCTCTTCCGTCCTGGCGCCTGAAGAGTCGCTCTAATTTGAAACACGTTTTCACGTCAGAAACCTTAACAGTATTTTAACGTCCTCTTATTAACGCGATAAAATAAAAACAGCTGAAATTACTTATTACAATTTTTAGAAGTAATTTGTTACGTGAAAATATTTTTAAGACAATTCCATAAAATAGTAAAAATGTTAAAACCACGACAACTAAATAACGTCAAATACAGCGTGTTACACTCCACATACCACAGGTGTAACAATTTTAAGGCGAACAATTAAAAATGGCAAAGACATTCAAATAAACCACAATTTGTGTTCAGCGTTGCGTTAACCTTACAATTCCGACACCGCACAAGCGTTTTATTTATTTCCACTTTTCTCGCAAGGCCCAGATGCCGAACTTATCTCCAATTATACGTTTTCCTCACGAAGTTGTTGCGGCCTGCAGCCCGACACATTTTTCTGTCTCACTAATCGGAACGCCCTTGTAATTGTTTCAGCTCGGGGAAATAAAAATAATAAGTTGTCTTCGCTAGAGGTCCAGTGTCGTGAGGAAATACTGCACCGTCACGGTAAAAGCAGGAAACTATCAGCGTAGGAGACTCAAGACGCCGTGAAAGTAGCCGGCTGTGCGCCACAGCAGGGTTGAGGAATGCAAGCCTGCTGTCGAGCGCCGGGCAAGGCCGGTGTACTTGGGACCCTCCTCTCCGCAACACTCACTCCATGTTCACAGGCTGGCTTCATAGGAACTGCCCAGAGGCCTATGCTGTCTTTACACTCGTGAAGTCCATTCATGGATACTTAAAACTTTTCTTAAGTCCTACTAAAGTTCTACTTCCAGGGTATTCCTCCTCCTCGTGCAAACAAAGCTTAACCGAGTCTATAGAATTAAACCAAAGGGACAGCGCACCGCATCCGTGCGCACTTAAGTGTTATAATATGTTGTAAAAGAACTATTTATTACTAGACATTACCAACACAACTATTAACCCCCTGTTTTATTAATATTATTTATAAATTAAATATTCACATTTAGAGTTAAAATTTATACAAAAGTTTAATTTGACCAAAAATAAGGTACTTTTATGTTTACAGAAGTATAAAACGGTAGTGACACATGATACAATTAGGAAACAACAAAGTACATCGTACATGGAGTAATGTTTCAAAGGCTGTATTCAAGAGGTATGAAGACACCGCAACACACCGACATCCAGTGTAAACGCGGCTTTAGTGCGGCTCAAGCGGCCTTGAGCGCTGTGCACAGTTTACACGAGAGAACAAAAGAGTAAGAACGATAATGTTCAACTTTAACGTTACACTAAACACAAACCAAACGTGCAATATGGCAATTTTCCCGACAATTACATTTTCCTCTAGAAATTATTACACGAATAGGACAATCGCTCTCACAAGAAACACCATACAAAGTTAATTTTCTCCACCTGCAATAAAAACAATTTTAGAAACTATAGAATTTTATTTTCACGGTAACTTCATTATCATCATCAGAATCACGCGTATTGTGCTAATGATCTCGGACCAAAATATACATTTCTGCTTGCTTTGAGTCACGCCTGACTCGTTTGGGCGCTAGTAGCGAGCAAATGTTCAGATAAAACGAAGGAGCTTTCACAGATTTCAACTGAATACAGAGAGTGAAATTATTATTCCAACACTGCAACATATGACAAAGTGAACATGCGCCCTGNTCCCTGATTGGTCTAGCTGACTGACATACAGACGATGAAATGTTATGTGATAGTTTATTAGCGAGGCAAAAAAATCAGAAACTTTTGTTAAGTAAGTTGTTATGATCTTATAACAATTTATACAGAAACTTTTGTTAAGTAAGTTTTTATGATCAAATAACAATTTTTTTTTGTCGTAGGACTAGAAACAAATGCACCAGGTTTCTCCATTAACATTAGAGTCTTTGTTAGAGGAATGAAAACTTGAAACAGTTTTTGACTTGATGCTAACAAGAACAAACACCTCACTGTTTACGAATAGAGAACACACGGAGAAAACCCATTGTCATTCAGCGCGGTAACCAATATTTAGTATTACAGCCAAAATCACCAAAAACATACATAAAATATGCATAAATTAAACACAAGGTTGATTTAAGATCCTGACGACAGCTGATAATAATAATTGGTTCGGAACATTACAGGCAGATTGTGCGTGGCAAATAAAAAGCCGAACGTGTAATAAGTTTAGAAAAAAAAAAAAAAAAAATGAAAAACATGCATTCAGCGTTTTAAAATTTCTTCGCTATTACCTATCACTTAAGAAAAAAAAATATATTTTTTTAACTTAGATACTATATGAAAATATGCTGATAGTAGTTTTTAAGTAGTATTTTTCTCTGCTTTTAGCTTTCTATTAACTTTTCTTTCCTATTTATAACAGAACCTATTTATCTTAAGTGGCAATTTATATCAACAAGAAGTTACTGATATAACCAACGAGACTACTTTCCTCAACGTGGGTGCAATCTATTTTAAACAAGTTCTCAAAAGCTGAGTTTGTAGGTAGGACTTGCCTTCTCGTTGAAAGCAATATAATTACAGATGAAAACAGAAACAAATGCAACAGAAGCCAGACAACCACAAATACACACGTGACTTACCCGGAACTCAAACCCACAGAATCTCGTACCATAAGCTTGCGTGAATTCAATTACTTTACAGAGGTCGGAATCGGAGCATCAACTTCGAATTTAATCAGTATAATGTTACGAATGATTGGTTGGGTTCACCAACCTAAAATATTTGCAGGGCCGTCATTTCGAACTTAAGTGACTGAATCATTTAAAACATGTAGGTTTACACGGCCTATCGTAGCGCTGCTTGTTTGAAGAATTTGGTGGAGTTAGGTAGNAAAAAAAAAAAAAAAAAAAAAAAAAAAATGAAAATGAAAAACATGCATTCAGCGTTTTAAAATTTCTTCGCTATTACTAATAACTCAAGAAAAAAATATCTATTTTTTTAACTTAGATACTATATGAAAATATGCTGATAGTAGTTTTTAAGTAGTACTTTTCTCTGCTTTTAGCTTTCTATTAACTTTCCTTTCCTATTTATAACAGAACCTATTTATCTTAAGTGGCAATTTATATCAAAAAGAAGTTACTCATATAACCAACGAGACTACTTTCCTCAACGTGGGTGCAATCAATTTTTGAACAAGTTCTCAAACGCTGAGTTGGTAGGTAGGACTTGCCTTCTCGTTGAAAGCAATATAATTACAGATGAAAACAGAAACAAATGCAACAGAAGCCAGACAACCACAAATACACACGCGACTTACCCGGAACTCAAACCGAGAAAATCTCGTACCATAAGCTTGCGTGAATTCAATTACTTTACGGAGGTCGGAATCGGAGCATCAACTTCGAATTTAATCAGTATAATGTTACGAATGATTGGTTGGATTTACCAACCTAAAATATTTGCAGGGCCGTCATTTCGAACTAAATTGACAGAATCATTTAAAACATGTAGGTTTACACGGCCTATCGTAGCGCTGCTTGTTTGAAGAATTTGGTGGAGTTAGGTA
>NQII01004562.1:0-51746 GCA_002778355.1 Clitarchus hookeri
TTTATGTGGAAGTTCGACTCTAACTCCATCATGATCTCGCCAGTCTTCTTCGTGAGCATTTAGCTTGCTTTCAGAGTGGAAGTGTTGTAAGCATCTATCACATATGTATATTTTATGACCATGCCTTGTCACCTGTGATGCAATAAGTCTCGAAAGACTTTTTATCCAGCAGTAGTGGTCATTCTTTTCATCTTTGATGTAGAGCAGATTAATATGCTTATCCACCTTATTTTTTGTTATTTTTAATGGATAGATTATATATTCCTTATTGTCCTTGTTTTCTTTTTCTTCATATGCATATGCATTAATTGATAACCCGCTTCTTTTCTCAAAGGTTGGTATGCTATCCAATTTCATAGGAAATTCCAAACCCTTAAGTGCTTCGTCAAACTCATGTTCATGATCCAAATACTTGCTCACTCTTTGAGGATCCTTTTGTGCTGGATGTAATGCGGATAGAATAGACCATAAAAAACATTTTTGATCATTGTTCTTAACATTAATTGCTGCTAGCTTAGCTTTGATTTTTTCTGGAAGATCAACATAAGAGCTACCCTTAAATGGAACATATTTATTTATTCGCACCTCTAGCTTGAATATCCTATTGAGTACCCACTGAGAGCCCTTTGCTTCAAATGCACCCATCTCAGCTATGATTTTTAATATGCTATCGGTATAATATTTTTCTAGATCAGTTGATTTCAGTAAAATGTCGTTCTTGGTTTTAAAAGAGTGTTCTACATATTCGATATTGTCACCAGTTCCTCTTTTGTACTCAGCGAAAAACTTCAAGTTCACTTTGAGGTCCATTGATTTTAAATGTTTATTAATTATGCTGATGACAGTAACTTTTATATCGTTTAGGAAATGATTTGGGTCTTTGTAAGCATTCACATTATTTACAGCATAAGTCTTGATCCTACTTTTAAATGCTTCTTCAATTTCTTCAACACTGAATCTGAGTGTGTATTTGTGTACTTTGCTCCTCAAGTGACTTTTTATGAGAGATTGTTTGTAGTTATGTCCACAAGCCTCACAATTAACTTGCTTATCTTTTCCTTTGTGTAATCTACTTCTCAGATGACTTTTTATTAGAGATGGTTTGTAGTAGTGGTTACAAGTTTCACACTTGACAAATGGTTGTTTCGGTTTCTCCTTCTTTCTTTTCACAAAAACATCACGCTTAAATTTATATTCGTTCCAAACATTACCAGTTGCATTAGCCTTTTTCATTGCAATAGTCGTCTTCGTATATTTAGGTATCAATTTATTTTCATTTGAAATCATATTCATTTATTATACTTTTTTTTTAAGCGCTCATAAACATAAAAAATTGCGTCAAATATTGTATTTAGATAAAGACACAACTTTTTTTGCGCTCAGACATAAAAAACCCAACACAATTTGTGATGCAACTTTTTTGCGCAGCTCGGATCGGCCTTTCCATCAAAATCATTTAGTGACAAAAACTATTTTTCATTTAGTGACGAAATCAATTTTCATTTAGTGACGAAATCATTTTTAATTTAGTGACGAAATCAATTTTCATTTAGTAACAAAATCAATTTCAAAAAGCCATTTACAGCCCTAGGGGGATACCTTCCGATTTAAGTGACTTTTTCCCCGCGCTGGGTTCGGCATTTCCCTACTACTTGTACAGTCTTCTTCACGGCAGGGTACGAGTGTACTTCCCTCAAAACCTTNCCTATTGAGCACCCACTGAGAGCCCTTTGCTTCAAATGCACCCATCTCAGCTATGATTTTTAATATGCTATCGGTTTAATATTTTTCTATATCAGTTGATTTCAGTATAATTTCGTTCTTGGTTTTAAAAGAGTGTTCTACATATTCGATATTGTCACCAGTTCCTCTTTTGTACTCAGCGAAAAACTTCATGTTCACTTTGAGGTCCATTGATTTTAAATGTTTATTAATTATGCTGATAACAGTAACTTTTATATCGTTTAGGAAATGATTTGGGTCTTTGTAAGCATTCACATTATTTACAGCATAAGTCTTGATCCTACTTTTAAATGCTTCTTCAATTTCTTCAACACTGAATCTGAGTGTGTATTTGTGTACTTTGCTCCTCAAGTGACTTTTTATGAGAGATTGTTTGTAGTTATGTCCACAAGCCTCACAATTAACATCCTTATCTTTTCCTTTGTGTAATCTACTTCTCAGATGACTTTTTATTAGAGATGGTTTGTAGTAGTGGTTACAAGTTTCACACTTGACAAATGGTTGTTTCGGTTTCTCCTTCTTACTTTTCACAAAAACATCACGCTTAAATTTATATTCGTTCCAAACATTACCAGTTGCATTAGCCTTTTTCATTGCAATAGTCGTCTTCGTATATTTAGGTATCAATTTACTTTCATTTGAATTCATATTCATTTATTATATATTTTATTTCTTCTAAGCGCTTATAAACATAAAAAATTGCGTCAAATATTGTATTTAGATAAAGACGCAACTTTTTTTTGCGCTCAGACATTAAAAAACCCAACACAATTTGTGATGCAACTTTTTTGCACAGCTCGGGTCGGCATTTCCATCAAAATCATTTAGTGACGAAATCATTTTTCATTTAATGACGAAATCAATTTTCATTTAGTGACGAAATCATTTTTAATTTAGTGACGAAATCAATTTCAAAAAGCCATTTACATCCCCAGGGGGATACCTTCCGATTTAAGTGACTTTTTCCCCGCGCTGGGTTCGGCATTTCCCTACTACTTGTACAGTCTTCTTCACGGCAGGGTACGAGTGTACTTCCCTCAAAACCTTGCGTTCAGGATGAGCATCCACCATCGTGCCAGCAACCATTACGTCTAAGAATCGTGGCAGGGTCTGGGTTGGTTAATAAAAATGGTATTGTGGAGGCCCAAACTGCATTCGATCACAGTCTAAAGATCTATACCTCACAACGACAGCAGGTATTCGAAGGATATTTGCACATGTTTAGCTCGAATGGGGGGAAACATTGAGGTTGGCTCTCCACATAAACACACCACCAGTAAAATTTAATAATACAGGGCTCGAATGCAGCTTAGCACAACTGACCCATTAAACTAAAGGAAGGCATTTGTTTCGAAAGGCAAGATAACGAATAAACTGTAAAACCTCATACTGGAAATAAACATCACGAGAAAAAAGCGTACAAAGAGCGTGTTTCGGGGTAAACATTAACGAAAAATCACTCACACAGTGCCCCTTCCCCTCTAAACATCATGCTTGCTCTCCTTCAGCAATAGATTTGTTGAAATTTTATGTTGGAAAATATAATGTGTCGTGTACAGAAGCGTTATGCAGCTTTATATAAAGTAATCATGGCTCAAAACCCCCAAAAACAGAGTTAAAAATACTTAGCTACCCCCACGGTATGCGATATGCGCAGTGATGGATCCGATGCATTCCCCCTTGCCAGAGCATAGACATTTATAAAATCAGTAAGTTAGGAAATTTAGGGAGCGGGAAAAATATCCATTCGTTACTCCACGTGCTGCGATATTTCCATCACCCAGTTTCCAGATATAAAACTTTTGATTCACGCAAATAATATACATATAAAGTTTTGCGGGGAAAATAATTATATACCGTCAGAACATGCTAGCGTAGATGTACATCCACCACAAGTAAAAATCATAAAAAATTGTTACCTTCGGCAAACAAAATTACTCTATTTTCCTACATTCGCATGCGCTCGATCCATTAAGAGATATATCTGATCCACGGTAAAACACCCCCGTTCTCCCTGGCAGTCACGCCACACTGCTACGTGACAGAATGAAAAGTGACATGCGAACATGTGTAGGTATATGTTAGGCCTCTAATCCAGCAGGTGTTAATAATATTCACTCTTTATAAATCACGCCAACTAAAGCACAGTTTTATTCCTGAAATGCTAGTCCACCATGCAGATTTATACCACAATACAAGTTCCAGCAAATACACCCGCATACTGCTCCCATTTTCAACCCGTCGACCTCGTCGAGACACATAGGGAATGACTTCACAAGTGCGGAAAAAATTAGATCATATTGCAGCCAGTGCATTACGGAGGCCATTAAATTTTTGAGTTATTTTAATCCCTTTAGAATGCTAGAAAATTAATTGTATGTAAAAAATTGTAAATAAATCCTGTCTTGAACTCCACCTTTGTTTTTTGTATAATAATTAAATGTGATATTTTTTATTTATTCCGGTGATACCAAAGATACTTTTCGATGCTGTAAAAATAAGAAATAAGAAAAAAAGGTGCATTCTCCACTTGCGCAAACGTCAAACACAGAAAAAAACACGCACACACAAAGAGACCGAAATATCCCAAATTTGCAGGCAAGACTGATCGACGCTTTAAAAAACTATTAAGACCAAAGTGTACTTAAAGAAGTGGATACGAGTANAATTTGCAGGCAAGACTGATCGACGCTTTAAAAAACTATTAAGACCAAAGTGTACTTAAAGAAGTGGATACGAGTACCGTTACATAAGTAAACGAGAGACACGTGCAGTCGTAATCTGAGCTTGCACACACGTCCGGCCGCGCTACACCAGGTGTTGAATTGGATTTTGCCCCAGCGCACTGACAGCTGGAGAGCTGGGAGATGGCAGGGGGGTGGGAGGTCTTGTCGGTCCAGCATCATGTTTTATTTCTCACGCACGTCAACTTTAATTCATAGGATAATAAACACAGATATATGCACGCACCAGTAAACACCAGGGGAAACCCATATTCTGGGGGACCCGGGATCGATTCTTGAATCGTCCGGCCCAAATTTAATTTTAAAAATCACTCCAGATTCATGCCGGTATGGTTTCTTGGCCAAGTACTTATTCTTTCCCGTTTGCCCTAGCAACTCGCTCCATCTCAAAATAGTATTAAATGTACTTTTATTATTATTTTAGCTTGCACACCACCTAGAAAATTTAAGCACACACTTATATTTTAGGAAGAATCGAATAGACAGTCACGAATAAAACATATTTACCTCTGTCCATTATAAGAGGAAGGAGGTTGCGCTATTTTCTCTCGCATCGAATACGCGACATCGGGCTTTCAGAATAACGAGTCATCCTCGTTTAAAAAAAAATTTACTTAAAAAAATTAACACATAATCGTTACATGTAATGCAGGAAAATATATTACGTATTAACTTATAAAAATTAAAATTAAATCGCAACACGAAATGCAGGCAAATATGCACGTATTAAGTTTTTAAAAAATCGCTGTATTGACAGCTAAGATTTATTTGGTTTCAACAGTTCCTTGCAGTTTTCAGGTATACCTAGATACCATTTTGCATTTTATAGGTATTTGAAGTTACCATTTTGTACCAGATTAATTGTCGGGTCATTATAATTCTCTTCGTAACCAAACGAACGAGTTCTTTAATCCGCTGACGCATATACTTAGAAATATTTTCACGCTCACATACGCAGTGATCATTTAGTGTTAAACCGTATGAGAGGGAAAAATCTAACAGAATATTCGATCCGCTCACTTCCGCAAATACGAATGTAAACCTCCCATTACAGTTTTGCACCGATTATATTTAGGTATTATANCCCAGGACATTTTTGCACAGATTATATTTAGATATGATATATAATATACAAATATATTAAATTAAGGTAAGAGAAAAAAGGCCTCTGATTACAGAAATAGGAAATAATATACCTATTGACGAACTTAAGATAATAATATACTTCATGGTCCGAAGAGTGCTACATATTTATATTTCCGAATCGACGCAATATTTCGAGGAGAAAAAAAGCTTAGTACTTTAAGTTGTATTAATCTTCCACCTTCAGAGTAAACGTCTATGTTAACACACCAAGGAACTGACCATTAAAAAAAAATAAACCCCAGTCCCACAATATAATTTTTTTTTTTACGAATACGCAGCACGCGACATTATATCAGAGCTGAACACCGATTATAAAATAGTCCCCAGTTATTTTTTAACATGCAGAGATACATACCCACGTTGGGAATATTTCAGCCCAGCCATGCCAGTGTATCATATACATATGAACGACAAATTTTTGAAAGGCCAGAAGCGAGTGCTATCTGGACTATTATTGATGTTTATTTTGACAACAAATTTCGTGCAACCCCATAATGCCCAGGAAGAGTTCTGATGCTTGCTAACATACTTGCGCTCTATCATCCCCTAGTGATACCACGAAGATATTAAATCTCGCATTATGCATACACATAAGCAATAAATTCGCGAAAAAATATCAAACATACTCATGTTTACGCACATAAGAATTTTTAACCTGTCAAAATTTAAAAATAAAATATCACGCTGCAGCAGAAATTACTTAGTTCAGAAGACCAACTGTAATTTGCAAAAGTATTAAGATTTGGATATATCAATCCAGGATCCCCATCGAAAACAGCACCCCAGGCACATTTTGCAGCGTTGACCTCTTCCACGATATCGCATAAGAGGGGGACCGTGGCGATGCAGCAGCTGGAGCTCTCGTTTCCCATCACGAGTACGCGCACAGCATCCTTTCTTGTGTTCACACGTTTTCGCACAGGAGGTCAACCTCAACACCAGCCCATTCTTCACTCGGCCTCTTCACCCCAACACGATGAAACAGGTTCGATTCCCGTCCGGGTCGTTCCCAGATTTTGGCCCTTTCATTCCTCAAAAACATTCCTCATTCCTCAAAAACACTCCTCATTCTTCAAAAATATTCCTCGTTCCTCAAAAACATTATTCATTCATCAAAACATTGCTCGTTCTTAAAAAGTATTCCTGAAAAACATTCCTTATTCCTCAGAAACATTCCTCAATCCCCAGAAACATTCCTCAATCCTCAAAAATATTCCCCAAAACCATCCTTATTCTTTAAAAACATTCCTCATTCTTCAAAAATATTCCTTCCTTATGTCGTTTGTTTATCAAGCAAAACTCAACCGACTTAAACGTCTCTAGAAAGACATTATACTTCAGTTTGAACTTAATTATCCCTACTGCAATTTATTGCTCAATTTTCACTTAAAACAGACACTTGAATTCAATTTGATACACCACTGAAATAATAAGTTTTTCAGAAAAGCAGTAGGTTAATGTTCAAGATATTAAAAAAGCACAACTAAGAGAATGTGAATGTATTATGCTCCTTTTTCCATACATTCAATCTTGGTATTTCTCTGATTTTAGCAGATGATGGATAGTACACAATCCTTTCATTCGATTTAGACACTTTCCTTAAGTTCTCCGAAGATTAAAGAGATCGCCTTACTGTGCAAGGCAATCAAATGTCTGAGTCTATCAACAAGTTAATTGGGGTCTCCAGGAATTATGTAGTCATTGTTCTTGTCGTCTTCTACATTCTTCACATCACTTTTTTCAGCAAAGCCGGTGAGTAGATGTGTGACGTCGTCGAAAAAATCGCCACTGTTTTCACCATCAACACTGTCTTCATTATCGTCTCCATGGCACTTCTATTTTTCGCAAATATTTGAACTGGAACGCAGTCTTAAATACGCTGAAGAAACTTTGGAAAAATCACTCACATATGACTCACTATAACCTGTCATATTTACGGAATATTCTCAAAACACACAGCGAGCGGCGTCACTTCGATTGTGATTAGCAGGGGTATTGACGGGGAGCACCTCATGCAAAAATAGCCTCCCATGAACCCTGATATGTATCGACTCGGGAAATAATTATCTAAATACTACTGCCATCGATATCAAGCACGA
The DNA here is from genome assembly GCA_002778355.1 of Clitarchus hookeri. Lineage (NCBI taxonomy): Eukaryota > Metazoa > Arthropoda > Insecta > Phasmatodea > Phasmatidae > Clitarchus > Clitarchus hookeri. Next base: position 7,733 of record NQII01004562.1, read on the forward strand.
TGGAAAAATATCACTTCGAATACTTACGAAAAAAATATATTATAGATACCTTACTGCTTGGTATAACAGAGATCACAATCAGATCATGAATACATGATTTAAAATATGCATCAAATCGGGTTCTGAATTATGGCGATTACGTTCAGATACATCCTCATGTTTGTTAATAACGCCTTGGACTCCTTGCACCCTAGGGTGAAAACGAGTTCATTCTTACACAAGTAAAAGTTCTCAACATCACTCCTCAGTCCTTCACAATAAATAAAGTAATTCTTCATTCCATTAAAATGACGGCAGCAATAAATGCAAGCCCTATTCCCAATGCATAAATGATTGCAAACTTTTCTGTGAGTACTGCGATAATCACCATCCCAGAGAACCACGAAACATGGTGGTGGAGATCTGGCACCCTTTCTATAATGATTATTTTGCACCGACACAGGACCGGACACGCTCAATATTTCACACCGCTCTCTCGAAAACAGTTGCACTGCTATCTAAGCGCACGCCTCCCATCAAGGCGAGCTAGGTTCGTTTCCCGGCGGGGGTCGCACCTGAATTTTCGCGCATGTGGGAAACATGATTGATGCCGTTGCCATCAGTATTACCCGTGATGGACTTGGCGATGTCCGGCAGATTTTCTCGGGACCCTTGAACTTCTTCACCGACCTAAACGTTGTCGCCCATTTCAGCTGCTTAGCTCTCTCTTAACTCAAAACAGAAGGTGTCCCCTAAAAAAAAATATGTACTGGGGTGGATAGGTGGGTGGGTTGCTCACCGCGATATTTTCGTGCTTTAAAAAAACCGCTTAAAACCAACGTTAATCAACGCAGATCACTGACGAAGAGTAACCGACGTGTGAAAAAATGCTCATTTTCTCGAGTCAGCTGTTGAAAACGCAGTTCAACCCACAAATTTTCCAGTGGAATATATCGAGGTTCTGGGAATTGTTCGACCGAGAATCAGTCAGCTCATCACTCAGAATGGAGGAGTGGTCGTCCACAAAAAAATTTCACCCGTTTAGATAATGGAGAAAACTATTATATATACATTTTTAAAAGATCAAACGTGAAAGCACCCTGAGAAAACCCTCATGCTCTTNTAATGGAGAAAACTATTATATATACATTTTTAAAAGATCAAACGTGAAAGCACCCTGAGAAAACCCTCATGCTCTGTTTGCACCTGCAAGAACCCCAGGGAAAATATTAAACCCGCCGATACAATCGCCTATGCAATATCATATTGTTATATNTTTGCACCTGCAAGAACCCCAGGGAAAATATTAAACCCGCCGATACAATCGCCTATGCAATATTATATTGTTATATTAAAGTATAATGTGCATTAGGGATACATATTTATATTACCATATAACATGCTTATATACATATAAAATATTCATACATATATAATTTAATGTGTTAAATAAATGTATACATAATCATAATTATTTCTATTCTTACTACTTATTACAATCCTTTTATTAATATATATAGTCGACGATGTTGCACATGAGAAACCGACTTGCATTCAAGAATACTTTAGCATGGGACAGCTTGCGAACGTGGACTGTGTGTACTTGAGTCAAACTAACTCGCACGTGCCAAAATAGTTACGATGTGATAATGTGAATTTCCNAACGTGGACTGTGTGTACTTGAGTCAAACTAACTCGCACGTGCCAAAATAGTTACGATGTGATAATGTGAATTTCTTTGTGTTGTTTCCCATGGACGATACGAATTTGCGGCATGTATACAATGACCATGTCAATACAGACATAACGTTCGCAGAGTTTAAGGATGTGTGTTCTTTATGCTGGAACGAGGAGTACGGCATATTGGAAGTACATAAGGGAANAACGTGGACTGTGTGTACTTGAGTCAAACTAACTCGCACGTGCCAAAATAGTTACGATGTGATAATGTGAATTTCCTTGTGTTGTTTCCCATGGACGATACGAATTTGCGGCATGTATACAATGACCATGTCAATACAGACATGACGTTCGCAGAGTTTAAGGATGTGTGTTCTTTATGCTGGAACGAGGAGTACGGCATATTGGAAGTACATAAGGGAAGGTACAGGCATGGCTATGATCAGTGTATAGTACGATGCCGACCATGAGTCATAGTACAATTTCCAAGTTCAGACATGGTCTACGCTCCGAAGACAATGTAAATAAGCTAATGGAAGCTCGCCTCGACGCTCTTCACAGAAGCCTGTCGCTACTTGGACATAACATAGAGAACATGAAAAAGAAGTCGTGGAAGATTTGGTGGCTGTCGACCAGCATGAAGGGGGCGGCGCACAGGTATGGATAATAGACTTGATCGTGTCGAAAGCACAGAGACAGGAAGAATTGAAGGATCTTCAAAATATGTTAACGTCCAAACTGGCTGTGAAAACTGATGTTGCAAGGCATAGCAAGAAGGTGATGGATGCAAACATCGACCGACTGGAATAAATCTAAAATTTTCTTTTCTCAATTTGAGAGTGAATGTTTATATACAACTGTGTGGTTGCGTGTTTATTCCATTCTATGAATTGTGGCTGACTGAACCGAATTGACTACTGAGCTGCAGCGGGCCATCGAAGCTGTTAGCGCGAAATATCTACTCGCGAAAAGTAAGAAACTAGCTCTCAATAATCGAAGGAAAGAGGCATACAAGCGATAACCAGGTGGCTCGACGAACTTGGTCAATGCTTGGAGGAAACTTTTCCTCAGTTGGATACCAAACGCGAAATAAATGTGGAAGGACCAACCCCGACACATAAACGGAAAAGAAGTCGAGAACTGCCCAAATCGGAAGGGTTCATCACTGGAGACGAAGATGGTCTGCCCCTGATCGGTTTGCTGCACGCACAAGAATGGAAACAAGCACGACAGTGTGTACCCTAGGTGAGCACCTTGGTCGGGTACTACATAGCATCCTACTCCGATCGGAACAGCGACAAGACATATGGCCTATGACACTGTGACGAAAAATTGTTCCTCGGAAACAAGGAAGTGCGGTTTTTGCTAGGAGGTGTGGTGCAGATCGGCAAGCGATAGATGAAAATGATGCAAGGTCTGTGCGAACTTTTGTTTCTTAGGCATCTCGGACACTACACCGAATCAGATTGACACAATTACCGCCACCTGCTACAGTCCAGTCTTGCCCATTAATTGAACGATAACCCAGTAGCATAACTATATAAGGTCACGAAGCATTCGAAATTTGGCATTATCGCATGACTGTTTCCATGATTGGTCGAAGGTATTGGATCGGGTCGGCTGCTGCAGAAGTTCGACGCCATCGCAAGATAGACTACGTGTTTTGGGACTATCCGAACGATCTCGTCGATAGACTACGACTACTGGTCGCTTCGCAGTCTGCTGGCAACCGGTCGCACACCAACGAGATTGTATCCATCATCGAAGAACTTGTCAAAGTTGGCTACATCGTGCGATGACGAAATATGCAGTTTTTAGGGAACTGCACAGGTTGGCCAGAAGGAATTATTCCCGGAGAAATTATATGATGGAAAGGCTGGACGACTCTTTACAATCATACCTGATAGAATTACAAGATTTTGCTCGTGCGAATTAAGGCCGCCACTACATTTTGATCGTAATAGATACTTTTTCTAAGTAAGACTGGCCGAGGCCGCTCAAATCGAAGAATGCATGCGATGTCACTGACGCAATGGCAGATGTGTTGCGCAAAGGACACATACCAAAAAATTTCCACACCGACGATGGTAAGGAATACCTTAATGCAACTCTCCATGCGCTCATGAAAAGGTACAGTAGAAATCGTTATTCCAAATACTCTGGTATCAAGGTTAGCATCGTTGAACGTTTTCACTGGACACTAAAAGCCAAAATGTGGAGACATTTCATGGCGAACGGAAAATACAAGTGGCTTGAGCTACTGCCAAAACCAGTTTGCGAATACAATTCTACCATTTATTCTACCACTCACACAAAGCCCGAATATGTCAAGGATGACTCCCTGCTTTGGCCGTTTATACTACTCCGACGAGTAGGGACCCACGCAAGCCTAAAGTCAAGATCGGTGACCTGGTGTGCATCTCCAAACAGCATTTCATTTTCCACAAGGCCTATCACAACTAGTCGGCGGAATTGTACAAGGTGGTTCGCATAGGACTTTGGTACCCGCGCATGTATTACCTTGAGTACCTACAAGGCAAACCCATCGCTGGAGGCTTTTACGCAGAGGAAATCCAGCGTACGAAGTTTTCCGATGTTTTTTGGTGGAGAAGGTGCTGAAACGATGTAATGGTCGCGTGGACGTGAGGTGGCTCAAACACTCGAAATGTGACGACTCCTGGGTCGATGATAAGGACATTCTTAAATAGTGCTTACCAGTGTTTGAAAAATATAAGATATATGTATTCTTTCTTGTATTATTTTTTTTTTAATAAATGTCTGTTTACCTTACTTTCCATTCATTTTATTCTTGCACTTGCCTGTCCTTGTACACAATATTGGGTTAGAAACAGCTAGCTCTGTGCAGGTGCAGACCTATGAAAATGCTAACACAGCTCTTCCCATGAAAGCACAGATATTATTTTAAACTTTGACAAGGTCAGCTGCTTTGCCTGTCCATGCATGATCGCATTCTCAACTCCAGTAACCTAAACGGTAAATATATTTTATTCAGAAAGTAATATTTAGCATAATTTTTTTCCTTATAGTTATAGTTTCTTTTCTCTGTTTTGAAAAACAAAATGATCACTATCTTTTTACACTAATACACATTACATTACCTTTTTTCTGAATTGATGGGGTACATGACAAGCAATAAAAAAAGAGGTAAAACTGTTTTAAAATTATACACATATTATATTCATCAAACACTTTTATTATGTTTTGGCATACATATTCAACAATATTAATTTACATTGTCAGACAAAATAAAGTTTTTTTTATGTCTTTTCTGAATTTATATTGCTAATATTTTTGCATTATTCATTCATAGACAAGCGGGATGATTTTTAAGAGACAAAGATTTTTTTTATGAAAAATTCCTTGCTGTTTTTGTTTACACACACTGACACACTACATGCGCCTAAAAATAGAATTGGCAACTATATATTTGAGGTTTCAACCCTCGACACCCAAGGCACCCGTAGTCTGCGCCAGAGAGGTAACTCGTATCCTACGAACGATTCTGTATATCACAAGGAGCTACTAGCGTCGATTTATAATAAATATAAATAAAACAGCTATAAAAAATCTGTGTTGGTAGCACCTAGTAATACATATTTCTCATGCAAAATATCATTACAACCGAGTGCTCATGAATTCGGTGCGTTGTCCTTTGGTGTAATTTTCTATACTTAGTTAAGCTTAGTTTGCACGAGGCGAAGGAATATCCTGGTAGTAGAACTTCAGCAGGACTTTAGAAAAGTGTGAAATAACCTTGAATGGATTATACGTCGAACAGTGTTCGCCTGTGGGGACACGCCGAGAAGAGCAATCCTTAGGATGCAACTTCGACTTGGCGTGACGCTCGTCGCTTCTCTTCACAACATTCAGCCTATAGAAGCGATAAATACATGTTAGTCATATATTGTATTTAGGTGTATCAACAGGATTTGGTCCTTCCTCGCTAACAGCATATTTTGTAGTAATTACTTGGTAAAACTAAACTATATCCCTGTACAGTAATTTATTTAACTTTAGTGTAGTTATGGTGAACATTCACTAGTAAAAATATATATATAACAATGGCCGGAAACTAGTCATGTGAACGGTAGAGGCCAGCAAAATCATGCGGAGTGTTGCAGTTCCTACACACTAAATATGAATCAGTGATTTCAATCAGTAGAATTATTTTACTGAATCTTCAGATAATGAGCTGATACAAACTGGCGAACCATTGGAATGCGCTGAGATTTTACTGCAAAGCTTGTGCAATGCACTAGGAATAAGTAAAAATTACTGTTTAATCAGTGAATTACGGTAACTAAAATGATTATTAGAACTTGACTGATTCAAGATCAGCAGTTTCGACAGATCTGCAGTAAAATTCCCTGATTTGGAGCGACCTTAACTGGTTTGATTTTAGAGTGTATATTTTTAGAACGCCATTATTTTATCACGCGCAATGCGGACGAAGATCAGAAGCCGTGCGTGGTGCTTCCCGAGCTGAGTTTACGCAAAAATTTCCGAAGAGTGAAAACATTTCTGAGACTCGGCTCACTTCCGACACTGTGCACAGATCACCGATATTTTTTATCAAAGTTAGGTCATTGGCAGTAATGAAACAGAATCAGTGACCTGCAAATGTATATTCATATCAATAAGTAAAATATTTCGTAACACTCGACAGTGACTTATTACAATCAAATAAAACGCATAATCCCATAATAATCCTCACATACACTTCTCACAAACTGTTAAAAATAATTATTTGAAACATCTCTTAGTTACCAACAGACTAGAGAAGCTCAATTTTATCAGACTTAAGTTAATTATTTTGCCCTAATGTTACTATTTTCTGCAATTCTGTTAAGTATATATAATTATAGAACACACGACATGAATCTCCTGCTAATGTTTGTTCTCGTCAGCGCCATACTCCCTTCCTAACACCAGTCATTGTTCTGAATAATCACTCTATCTCAATCTGTCTGCTAACCGGCAACGTCTGGAAGCTACTTCTAGTGAACTTCAGTTCTCTTCACTCTTACCGTAAAATAATTTGCCTTACTGAATTTAATTTACCACTGTTAACTGTTGCCGTTAGTTCACGGTTCTGTACTTTAGAAGGAACGTGATTGCTTACATTCCTCTTGCTAAACATGAAGTACATTCTAAACCTAAAATAGTGAAAACCAGTTAGCATGGCTTCACTGGTAACTAGTGCCAAACGGCTTTTATTATAGTTGAATTTCACAGATACCGGATGTAACAAAATTCAATACTCACACATCTAGAGATGTTAAACGAGATCAAAAGAAATATAATTTATTAAATAAGTATAGTTCGGAAATAGACAATAAATGTTCGTTTTAGCGTGGTTCATAGTCAGAATGAAAGCATTACATTTCAATTTGATTTTAGTCCCTCAGAAAAACCTTGTCAAAAGCTTGGTTTCCTGTGCAAGCTCTGCAATGACGTGTCGTTGCCTGTCGTACACTTTCAAAGGCACCAGGTATGTGCTGTAGAGAATAAGCAGCTGCAAGCATACGAGCGACGACCTCTTCCTCCGATTCCATTGAAGTCTCACACATCAGGCTCTTCAATTACCAACACATAAAATAGTCAAGTGGAATGAGGTTGGCAGAACCCGCTCTTGACAGTTTTTGTAGAATATTACAATTAATACGCAATGTAATGATTCCATTTTCATTCTCAATTACATTAAAATGTACCTCAATTATCAATATCTGACCTACGGTTATTAATAAAACATATACGTTTTGGTAATTCCTTACATCCCTAGCAGTGTGGGTATTTAATTTTGTTACACCAGGTATAAACGTAATATGTCGAGAATTACATTACCGTAAGTCACTGTTCCCCAGTTAATTTGATCGATATGCCAGTCGGTAGCAGCTTTATCATCAGCTGACATTCAGTGAATGGTATTTCACAGGCTGATATCAGTAGTTCAGGTTTAGAGTGTATCATATTCAGTCACATTCCCAGAACATACTAAACTTTCATATCACTAAGTTGAGCTAATAAAACAATCAAATCATAAGAAACACAAATTTAAGAACTGCGCCAATTTTTACAGTAGATAATGTTTTAAAAATTACGCCCTTTAACATTCTAGGCACTTGGTTTTTTATATGACGTTAGAGAATATAACTTGTCTATAACTAGATGCAAACGTTAGTGTTTACATTGTGAAAAGAGGTACGTGAATTTCGCAAATTCTTTTGGTGTCAAGCCAGCATCTATTGTTCGTTTCGTGATGGGATTACAGTGTATCTGAAATGCCCCGTTAATCCCTATAGCCAATTGTAAACAAGGAGAAATGACGTGTCTCTCAGGTTTAGCTAAATTGAATTTTAAAAAACTTCGCACCATTTAACCAGTTAATGAATTTACAGTNACAAACGTTAGTGTTTACATTGTGAAAAGAGGTACGTGAATTTCGCAAATTCTTTTGGTGTCAAGCCAGCATCTATTGTTCGTTTCGTGATGGGATTACAGTGTATCTGAAATGCCCCGTTAATCCCTATAGCCAATTGTAAACAAGGAGACATGACGTGTCTCTCAGGTTTAGCTAAATTGAATTTTAAAAAACTTCGCACCATTTAACCAGTTAATGAATAAACAGTTATGGTCCGTGTGCGGAAAGGACTGAGAAGTCTGTTCACCTGCCAAATGAATTCGCAAAATTCGTATACCTTTAATTATTACAATATTAAACACGAAGCTATCGTAAGGAATTTATTTTCAATTGTAGTACAGAAAGGCACCTCTAGACTTCGGTACTTTCGAGTAACTTCAAATGCTTCTTACAAATCAACGAGAAATTAAACGAAGTCTGGTACAACCCAGAAACAGATCGCACAAGCACTCCGTCACCGATACAATGGTTTGTTATGCAGGTTGCAGTACGAAGCTAGATTTAAGCTGAGTTATTGGTCTGCAGTTCAGGTCTCGCCATTGTCATGGTCTGGGCTGATTCATACAATGGGAATCCTGCAACGTTCGTGAAAGAGTGAAGAAGCGGAATAACTGGAAACTGTTATGGTGCGTTCATTCATAGACAAAATGCCACTGCTGACATTATGGATTACTATTACATCTTAGGAAGATTGGAATTTTTTTTATGCTTGTAAGAGAAAAAAACTGCTCTCGAGTTTTGTATTGGAAGGCGTCTTGCATGCGAAACGAGCATAAATATAAATTCGTAAACAACGCGGATATCCATGGCATAGCCAGGATTTGAACTAGAGAACTAATTGACAATAACCTTCAACACAGCATTCTTGAATGAAAAATTATCATTTTTATACATTAAAGTTAATGAGAATGCTAATCTAATGAGTGAATGGTACTTACTGATACTGCTTTTTACGTGGAATTGTGACTGTAAAACCACTCCCAAGGCAATCTGCAGGGATCAAAATGATGACCTCCCGAATGTAAATCTGGAATGTATAAGCACAGCTATAAGCTTTTAACGGAAAACTGAGCAATTTTCAAAGCCCTGCTTAAGATATACTTGTATGCACCTTGTATATTCTTCAGCCTTATGTTAAATTAGCATTGCCTTAGATGTCATCACTTTATTCATGCGACGGTCAAGTGAAACCGTAGAATTAGTAGAAAAATAAATATTTTACACATTTTTTGAATATAAAACTTTGATGCATTAAAATAAAACAGTAGGCGAAATAAATTATTTAAATTATCACAAATTTTTACCTAGCACTTCTTATTTGACGTTAAGATAAGGAACTACCTTCCCTCCGTATGCGTCGTTACCAACTTTAATGGGCGCATGTCACTCACCGCACTCGCTAAAATACATGCAGGCAGGGGCAGTGACTTTTTTCTACGGTTTATTTCAAAAGTTCTCACTTAATCATGAACAGCCTTTGGCCACATTCGTTCCGGTTAGAAATGTGTTCATAGTGACGATCTCCCATTTTAATGTCTGTCGCATCTCCCACGTGCGAAAATTACATATTATGAAATACCTAAATAAATCGCAATGGTAAGAGAACAGCAGGATGAATAATATTTCAAGGTAACTATTTTTTTCTTTATTTCTAACTGAACGCACATTTAAAACTGAAATAAAATAAGGAAATATTAGTTATATTTTCAATTGAAACATTATTAATTTGCTGATATAGATAGCATGAAAATTGTTTGATAGCAAAATATATGGCGTGATAATGATTATAGTAATACTGATTGATAGTTCAGAAGTTGACTTGACCCCAGGCAGAGGAAAGCAGCCACTAAAAGGATTTTCAGCAATCAGGGTAACGTGCAGGACCTTACCGACATCCAGTGGGATTTCTCAACGTACTCCCTTTTTCCTATACCACTCAAATCCTTCGCTTCTCTACTCACGCTCTAACTCAATCGTTCTTCGAGCTTGCCGGGAACGAGAGGTTTATCCTTAGGTGGGGGCATAAGGCTCCTTGACGCTAGCCATCTTCCATCTGTATCCATGATGACTCTTACTTAGGCAGAAATAGCGTGCGGATGACTTTGTGATTCAAATACTCTCCAGATTGAAAGTTGTTGTATTTATTCATATATTCCAAGCGAAAATAATTACTGGGGATTGAATTACGATATTGATAGTAGTAATTCAAAATTACCTTGAGCTGAACATTTCTTGATGCTTTTTGTGGTCATGGATGTCCGTGAGATCTTTACTCTAGAGTTAGCTTTCACGTTACGTATAGTAACGCTAACTTAATTAAAATCATTAAGTTTTAAGCTAGATAAGTATACAAAGATACACTACAGAACATTTTTATAGTATGAGTACGAGTGAAGTGAATAAAACGTAGCAACTTCCCGGTAGCATTTAGTACGTAGTATTAGCGTCTAGTAAATTAAGGTGAATTAATAAGCGCTAATGCTAGGTAGATAAGACCTCATGAAGGCTACTTATTCTTAAAAAAATCAGAGCATCATATGTTCAGTGACAACTGCACCGGGCAGTTGTAACTACATTTGCCAATCTAAACGAACGTGTTGCTACATGGCCCCACCCCCTCTGGATCACGCGACAGTTAGTATTTGCTGCCTGCACTTGTAACGTGAAGTGTGCTATGGGCTATTAACGTATACCTGTCATGAAGTGAATGATAAACTAACGTCAAAACTAAAAGCGTGAACACAGCTTTATTTGAGAAGTTGCAACTTTGCATTATTTTCTTCTGGTATTGCACTAGGGAAACGTATCTAATCGCAATCTCCTGCTATAATTTGATCCATAGCATACCTAGCTTATAGTTTTAAAAACATTTGAATGATCAATTCATAAATGCTCCACCATTTCACTCTGAAATACAGGATTGGAGAAATAACTTCGTAGTATCTCCATCTGATTTTTAGGAGTCAGTGCAGCTACTCGCGTTTCATCGCTGATAGAAACAGGTTTTTTTTTGTTAAAAATTTTACATTTTCACTGTGAAATCATAGAAGTTCCGTTGATTTATCCATCGATCTTTGAACGTATACCTTTTACGTTCTCTTACGTGCATAAATATCCCTATTCTGAGAACCGTTTAGATTAACTGATGAAAAAGAATATGCCGCCTTCTGATACTCCGAAATAATTACGTGGCTACTACAGACAAGTATTAGAATGTTTTCTTTATTCTCACCAAATAGTACGAGTAAATACTACATCATCCGCAAAAACCGAGTTACTACTTATAGGGATTGGTTTTTATTCCTATTCACACGAATGAAGCATTTATGTCGAAATGTGTAACCTCGAAATAGCAATTACTACTTTTATTCAGTTCACCCAAATTATACGCCGGAATCTGATGCTAGTTATATTTGAAATATTAATACGGCAGATAAAATAAATTAGCTAATCATAAAAATTAAGGGGTGAGGAGGTGATTGATAAAGGGGGGTGGGGATGTTATAATTGATGGTAAAGACAGGAAGATGTTCGTATTACGGCGATAGCTAAAACGAAACTACCTGCTAGTGTACGCGGTAGAAGTAATCGTTGAAGGAAGATTTCACCGACGTAGAAAGAACTACGAAAGAAAAAATATGACTGCATTATACAGGAAAATAGTTAGTTGATGTGTCAAGACATGCCTTATGGCATAAAACTGTTACTTACCTAGCACTAATGGATACGAATCTTACGGGAAAAACTGCTTAATATCTTACCGTTAGCTTAGAGGTAAGCAAGTAAAGAAATGTCCTCGTCACTGACAACTTCTCGCGAAAGCAGTGTGTCGTAGTGAACATGTAGTTTGTTTTCCGTAGAAAAAGCTGACCATGCGATCACAACTTAGAACTCGCGAATGGCATCTCCTCGAATCCAAGGCTGTATAGACGCGCAAAGTTAGCAAATATATTTTTATATTATAAATCTTGCGATGGATATTTTATTTGCGGGTACATTGAATTGTTTAGTTAAATAACAAAGAGAATAGTGTTTATGCCAGATAATAAGTCTGATCTTAATTTTAATCTGCAGTTTTTAACTTTGAAAATATAATCAGTGATATTTCAAATACAGAAATGAAAACGGCGTTCAAACAATTTTGTTCTCCTGTTGAGACTAGCCAATTGTATCCCTTAATGCTTAATTTCCATTGCTTCAGTTAAAATTATTTTCATCGAGGGTTAATAGTACAGCCCAAACAGTGAAGATTTCACGGGAACTGTAATACATTTGTCAGAAAATATCCTTGAAAATTAATATTAAAAGCCGTCCTTTGCTTCTGGACTTTAAAGTCCGGTATACCATGTGCAGTTTTAAGCCAGGCCGATCGTAGAATATTCGTTTAAACTATAACGTTACTTGGCATCGACGTAAATATTCAAATATGAATTCAGGTCAAGATAAAATCGCAAAGGAGCCGGCAGGTAATAACACGTTTCTCGCAGCAGAGGTTTGGTAGGCGTGTCCGAATTCTAGCAGCAAAGAATTCCTTGTTGGTTCTGTAGAAGTACGTGCTTCGTCCTTACAAGCTACGTTTAGCGGCGAACCAGGGAGTTTGGACGCCTTGAAGATCATGCTACGGAATAAATAACGAGCGTTACGTGGAAGTAGTTTTTTTATTTTTGAGTGGTAGTTCTGCGTTTATGTTACTTACTTTTGTGTAATTATTCACTCAAGGAAAAAATCTCACTTCAAAAATCTTGTATGCAGTGTTGTGCAGTGAATATTTTAAATGAACGAGTTTCTAAGATCTCGTTCATATTTCATGAGCTTTCAAAAGAACTCACTCGTTTGTTACTCTACAAACTTAACTTTCGCTAATTCAAATATTTAACCAAACATTACATTATACGAGTTTTTTAAACGGTCTCAGGTGCCTTGATGATTTCCATATTTTTGATCTCTAATTCTGCATGTCGCTAGCAAATGAACTGTGGGTACTTTATCATTTACTTATTTATAGACAACACTAGTGTAGCTAAGACAAGATAGCTTTACAGGCACCTCTAGTTTTCATCGGCACGTGAAAAATGTTAACACAGTTTTATAATTCTGAAAACGTTCTTCTTAAAAATTTATACTGTATTATCTTCAAGTGCTGCTGTATAAAGTCTGTTCAGCATATATAGTGACATTTTTACCTTCAAGAGGGGCTGGTTATAAAATAATCATTTCAAAGAGGTTATCTCTTCAAGTGGGACACCATTAATTGTTTACCATTTTAAGGCTGTACTTTTGTCTAAACATGTCAGTTATCAGTCTATAGTCACATTAGTTGCATTTTTGTTTATATAAAGTTCCAAAATAATAAGTTTTGAAGTTTATGTGTATCTGTGTGTCTATGGTTTGTTCCACCTTAGCCATTCTCACAACAAGGTGAACCGGGTTCAATCCCGGCCGGGTCACCCCGGATTTTCTCAAGTATCGTGCTGGACGATGCCGCTGTTCTGCGGATTTTCTCGGGATCTCCCATTTCTCCCGCCCTTGCATTCCGGCGCTGCTCCATTCGCACCTCATTTCACCCTCATCGACTCTCAAGGCCACGTTGTTAAGAGCCGCCCAAATCTCTCAACTCTACATAGCCCTTTATTTGAGATTATTGTTTTTACCAAACTCTTTTTATAAACTTCATATCTTTTTAAGAAGAACTTAAGTTTGAATATGAAATTCACTGGTGAATTGATCATGTGCATTTAGAAGTTAATTCTACCCTTAAATAACTGAACTTTCTATAAGTTAATTTTCATCATGAACTTGCACAGAACTGTTTGTAGGTATGTTTGGGCTTTCTGCATACCAAAATGCGGCCATCATTGTGAAAAATGTTCGACTTACCCTCATCCAAGAACAAAAATCTGCCAAAAAATTGCTTATCCATTTCTAAATCGTATTTTGACAATGCTACCCTTTTTTTTTTATTCTTCTTGTTTATGTACGGCTTATTTATTTGTGCCGTGGCTCTGTATCCGGCACGACTGAGATTTCATCTTTTTTTGTGTTATTTGTTTTAAAAGCTATTCTAATACATAAGCAAATATTGCAGAATACGTACCTTTTGCTGCTTTCTTGATCATTCTCAACACTTCCTGTGTTTCCTTGTCTGCCAGTTTCTGTGGTCGACCCAATTTTGGTCCGTATATTAACACTTTCAATTTTTTAAATCACTGGATTAAACTTTGCACAGTCGAACGACTTAATCCAACAACGTTTCCAACTTCAGAACATGACATGATTTTACGAAAAAATTATAAAAAATAGGATTTGTCTTGTTTCCGCAATAAGTTTATTCTTCCCTTGCAACCCATTCAAACGTTACACCACTTCTTAAGTGCAGTGTGCAGCTACAGACATTGGAATGTGGCAGGGCGTTAGCGTGTCCCTGGTTTATGTATTCTTAACAAATTGTACGAATACTTTTTGAGGTTTAAAAAGCCTCCACTGAGAAAGACTTTTTATACAGAACGTTATGCGTATGATAGTAATATATCTAAATGTCAACACAACGTATTACATTTATATCTGAGTTGCAAATACTGTACATTTGTTCCTGGGGCTTCTAAAATATATTTTCTCTTCTTACTTATCACTGAACGAATACTTCAGTTCATGTCAGTATATTACGGGCATTAACATTAAATCATGTGTAATAAAGTTAACGTGTGCCAAGTTTGTTGACACACTGGGTGGTCTCCCATTTATATTTGTAACCCAACATGGCGAAACAAGCGCACGGTTGTTGTTCTTAAGGGGTGGCCTTGTCTGTGGATGTGCATGATAAAATGATAAAGCCTATCCTCCACATTGTGACACCCACAACATTGNCCACTGGGTGGTCTCCCATTTATATTTGTAACCCAACATGGCGAAACAAGCGCACGGTTGTTGTTCTCAAGGGGTGGCCTTGTCTGTGGATGTGCATGATAAAATGATAAAGCCTATCCTCCACATTGTGACATCCACAACATTGGAAACCTAACCTGTCACAATAAAATTGATACTATTGTATCAGAACATGTTGATATTTAGCCTAGAAACTTAGCTTAAATATTTATTTGTTTAAAAACTTCCACGTTTTACGTGTATCAAATACAAAAACCTGCCTCAACATTCACAATGTTTTGGACGTCACACTATGGTGATGGGCGAAAATACAGCTTCAAGTTTGTGACGTCATGCCAACTCCTCCCCTTCTTGACACCGTGGTTGTTCCATTCCCCAGTGTAAGCAAGTAGGTATTAAGTAATGGAGCAACATCCTGCGGGTTCTATACATGGAAGTAGGAATACAAGGAGATGTCATGCTATGACCTCATAGAAGCTGCATTTCGTCCATCACCATAGCGTCACACCCAAAACATTGAAAATGTTGAGGCGAGTTTTTGTATTTAATGCATGTGAAATGTGGAAGTTTCTAAAGAAATAAATAATGAAACTAAACTTTCAGGCTAAATATCAACCAATGTTTTGGGTGTCACAACATGGCAGGCAGGCTTCATCATTTTATCATGTACATCATCAGACAAGGCCATCCGTTGGTTTTCTAGCGACTGCAGTCATGCATTGAACGGAACATGGCATGATTGGTCTATCTCCCTGGGGTCGTCAGTCATATCAACAGTGCCTGATGAAAATTAACTATGAGTAATAATGGAGTTTTGTACGATTTACGAAAATGTTGTACTGTAGTAACCGTTTGCCGTACTCAGACAGATAAATTGGACAATATTACAACTACAACATAATGATAGATTTTCAAATCAGTCATAAAATTAACACAACTGGCCGTAGTGTGCGTGTGCGTTTATATATAATGTAAAATGTTAATAACATTTGCAATGGTGATGATGCCGAATTTGAAAAGATAATTACATGTCTCAGTGTGTTATTGAAAGTGCTAAATTATAATATTTAAATTTTTGCCTGCTGTAATTTGTTAATTGGTTGCACCGAGTACAAACTGGTACAGTACTGATGTCAGTCATTAAGTCTCTGTCATTGTTAACATTGGATTAACGGTTATCAGTATACATAATATGGAGCAAGTAAAATTCAACCAAAGCTTAAGGGTTAAGTTAATCGTAAAACACATTTTGCTTGGTATTTAAATGTACTTTTTTTAACCCTTGCAACAATAAATGTAAACTCATCATCGTGCATAGAGAATTTCCTCGATTTCCCAAGCGTTAGAAAAGTGCAGAGTTTGGAAGGAAATCAAATGACTGGCTAACTTAGCAAACCATTCGCGTTGTTGTGCCAAATCGCATGTTGAAAGGAGGAGGGTTGAGAGAAGTCATCGCACGCAGCGAACGGGAAACGCCTGACGACCCACAATGCATTGAAGAAAGAATGGCACATACCCTCGAACTGAACTCTTGGTAAGGCACCGAATTTTTTTTTATTTATCTTTTAACATTTTATGTTAATGGTTGCCAATGTAAGCATTTTTATGGTTCTTAAGCAGCAAACAATTTTTAATCTGAAGAGAGCGCGAAAGAATCGAGACGTTGCCAGTTTATGAACGATATAATTTATATCGATTTCGTTATTCAATTGTTTTTCCTTGCAAAACTTTCTGTATGCTCTGTAGACTTCCTAAATGTAGTATCAATAGTGTGCCTTTTCTTGTTTATCATGTGAGATAAATGGGAATAAATTATTGATTACTTCCTAAAAATTACTTTAGATGAGATCGCTGTGGAAGAGGTTATACAAAATAGATCCTAAAATATAAACTAATAACGTTTAATGCTAAAAGGTGGAATTTCCAAAAATCAACCCCAGAGTTAATGGCAAAATTTACATAAAAACCAGGGTGACCTCCAATTAAGCCCCATAAGAATTTTATTACATACACCGCAAAATAAGTTTTGCACTACCGGAATTTTTTAATAGGTTGCTCACAGCCCAGGAGAAAGTATGCGATAAAAATAAATTGTTTGCGCAGAATACCACGCCAGACTTGTTACATGTATTTTTGTAATGCGCCTAATATCGTAGTGAACATGCAGTATTCCATGTGCAACCAATTACAGGTGATGCAAAACTTTTTCTGATATGTATTGATATTTTCCTACCAAACCTTTTCTCCTACATTTATTTTTAACGTACTGTTACAAATTGCCTATGGCGTATACAAGTAGGTGAGGGACTAAAGTATTTCACGCATCAAGTCCCGCTTTATTATTGTCTCAGTCCTCCCGATAGTCGCAGGCTGCAACTCTCCGGCCACTGCGCCGTAGCCCACCATTCCGATGGATGCGCACACCCGGAACTCGTGGCTATTCAAAACTGCTGACACAGAGGCACGCCGCGACTTATATAGCTGAGATGGCCGGGCCCAGAAGCTTCTTCGCGCCTCGAGTCGCGCCAGAGGTGACGACCAGAAATTTCGCGTAACGGCTCCAGACTCACTTATTCTTCCAGAGACGAGAGTGACGTCAGTGCCATTATCATTACTGCGGCCAGTGTGGTGGCTCCGCTTCCCTTCCTCCGGGTGCCGGTGATATCATCCTGGTAGGACTGTACCGTGCCCGCCCGTTGGGGGAGAGAAGGGCATATATGAGGTGAGCTGCATCACCAAATAATGTATTATATAGCGCTATAACTGCGTACAAGTATACCGCCTAAAGAACAGCTCATCAGAAATGCATCCTTGTTAACACATTTACTCACAAAACTGGCAAAAACCGTCAACATTCCACTATCTGTTTTCTGTACTAGCTTGCAAAAAACCGGTAGCCTTTAATTGACGTTTTTGACGTTAGTGTGTCCAACGTGGTCTTAAAACTTCTGCTTCGGGGTCAAGAAATTCTCTTGTTACTTGTCATCTGCTGAACTTTCAAAAATTCCCTCAGAGAATCGTTTGTGGGCTACGACACACGTACTTCACTTTATACGTACTATTCACCAATGCCACACTCTTTGCAAATTAGTCTGTGCCCTTTTCCAGTCCTTAACCCTTTCTGACGCGATTTAATTTATGGTTTCAGGTGTTGCATATAAAAATTTTCCTGATGCATGCTGTACTTTCAGCCGGAACGGCACTTGTTTCGTTACCACAGACAGCGAGCTGCAGACGTTATGCTATGCTTTAGAAATAGTAAAAATTCATAACCCAGAGCCATAACACTGTTTACAGTTCAGTTGCACACAGGGGATGTGATCAGGCTCTAAGCCTAGTAGCATACAGAATCGTCCAACAATTACCCTGTTATGCGTTAGATAAACAACTGTGCGTGCACACGGTGTGAATGGGTTTAGTATGAAACACCATCATAGTTGTCCTTCAAAACTAACAAGGTAGCCTTTTCTTCAGTCGTTGAGGTATGAAGAGAGTCGATGGTGGGGAAGCAACGAAATACACAAGACATAAATAATAAAAACGGAAGAAACCTGCATAATTATGCACGGAAAAACACTATAAAGTGCTACTTTATTTATCTCAACAGTGTGGAAAATACCATACACGGTGTAATAAATAAACTGGTTAACTGCTGCGGATTTCGTGTGCATTTACCGAGAAATGCAGAGTACAAGACTGCAGTTCACTCGCTGAATTGCTATTAAGTATAACAGAGTAGTAAATAGAGCTACAGAAAAAGTCTGAATTGTGTGCGTACTTGTAAATTTCAGCTTTCATGTTACGTCCCCGGTTTTGAATATCTTGTCCTAAAGGAAACTACACGTACGGAAGTGATAGTCCGTTGCCTAATTTGCGGAATATGTACGTTCTTCTATTTCGTAATTTTTTCAGTACGTTTACAAAGGAAAAGAACATGCAATTATGTATTCTGTGCTGTTCTAATCCGTATTTAATTTTCTAGATCTTTGGTCGTTCAAATGAACTATGTATAGATATAGCACCCGTAGTTAATAATCCTAACGCATCTTTTATAGTAAGCGGATTAGGTAAATATCATTACTAGTGTTTTATAAAGCACTTAAAATTTTAGCTTCCACGATTTTCTTATTATAGGTAATTATAAAGTTGCAAAAATCGTTTACTGTTTATAATGTTCTATTTATATTTAGAGTTTTTATTCATTCAAATATTTATATCTAACACTTCCAATTAAGTTAAGAAATAGGTACGCATGTCATTTTTGTTAACTTTTACTTAGTAATATAAATTCAAAATAAAGCCCTCCTTCCATGTCCAAACAATTTTTTGTATGCACTGCTTCAGCAAATTGAGTGTATATTTTTTTTTTTTATAAATTGGGGTAATTCATCTATAAATTTGTTGTTCTTTCGGAATACTTTTGATATATTTTGCCTTTAAAATGTGTTTAAGTAAATGTAAAATTTTTCTAACTGAATTATTTCTTTAGGGTTATTAATTCCAGAAAATGAATTTTTTTATAACATTTATAACCGTTACGGCCAGTATTATCTTCACGACATTTAACCAAAAAAACTCCATTACAACATTATGGACTTAATATACATACATAAAATATATATGCTTATATAAAATAGATAATAGGTTAAATATAATTTTTTTCGTAATACCAATTTTGCTGGCAATAATTCAGTGTGTTATTGAGCCCTTAAAAAATATATTTTTCTATCATAACTCTCTATTTATGCAGTTATATTTCGATAGTTAAATTACAGCTACGTACATCCAACCTACATTAGAGTCAACTTTTGAAAATCATTTCCTTTATAAATTGCATTAGTTCTCAGTAAATTGTCAGTATATTTTATACTTATCCGTATATTTAACTTCAAAATCATGTTTTGACTAAGAGTAATTTAACTCCAGAAATTAATTTTTAAAATTATGCCAAGTCATTCCTTAAGTTGAAAAGCATGTAAAAAATTTTTGGTTAGGGAGTTATAAATCAGTAAAAAGTTTTGAAAGACTAACAAACAAAACAAGAAGTAAATTTAGATTTTATAATACAATTTTATGGGTATTCCATTAGGTGATAAATGTTTTTCCCACATTTATGCTTATATTTATGAACCCTGCAGATTGCAAAACAAAGAAAACGAACGTCATATTCTCCCACATAACATACAATTCAGTACGTAGTACTAATGTTTTGTATTTTAAATATTTCTAAATCTGAAATTTCTAAGCCTTTAAATATAAAATAAGCTTCACACAGTCCCAGGGTTACTTCAACAAAGGTAGAGCGATGGTGGTAAAGGGTTCAGAGAATGGTATGGGTATGAAGAAGCTTAAGGCGAACACTTTGACGCCACTTTTCTGCCTTCCTTCCCTATTCACTTCGAATTATCTTTATATCAATACTTTTCATAAGCCCGTATTTAAACTGTAGGAAAAATTTGGAAGCAGGAAAATAATAAACGCAACCTGTTAAAGAAATTGGCACGTATATTGCAATGATACAATTACAGATGAGACATCATAATGTAAGCACACATTAAAAATACTTTATTTGTATAATAAAAAATTTCAGAGCATTGCATTAACTAAACAAAACTACTTCGAATGTAATATATAAAGAAGTCAATTCAATCCCTCGCACTACTGAACTACAGAACACAATATCTCTGCAACAGGTTAAAATTTTTCTCCACTATAACAATATAAACGGTACATAAAATACAAAATCTGGTAAACCTTTTTTTCTTCTCGTGAGCAAATATAATACACCTATAAGATCGCATTGTAAAAAACCAAAACCAATCGTATTATCTTCCTAGTGACGTCCTCTGGCACTTATCGTAACTTCCTTTAAAGGCTCGTGCGACGATGGTAATGCGTGTGCCTGTGCGAGATCTCTGGGTATCGCAGCTTGAAGTATTCATTGAAGTCTAGTCGAGAGCTGAGCAAGTGAAGGCGTTCGTCGCTTTCCTCCAGAAGGTCGATCAGGAACTGACTCACGAAGTGCTATATCATAAGATATGTATAAATACCTTGCAAATATTAACTGAAAAAAATATATTTAATGAATTCAAATACGTAGTACACATTTCCTCCTAATTTCAAGACAAAAATTGCAATTATAACAGGAACGAAATATAATTTTAAAAACACACAATTTCTTTCTAAAAATAAAAACCGCGTTCTAGATGTGAGTTTCGTGTTTTTGCACAAAACTAACTGGGAACTCGTGTGGGTGCAAATACTCTTCGTCCTGTGTTGCTGATGTTTTAAACATTTAAACCGAAATAATCTAGAAAACTCAGAGGTCATAAAATAAGCTTATTTCAGTATTTCACTTACTCTTAACTCCAAAGACTTTAAACAGACAACGTAACAGGAACACAATCGCTATATGACGTTGCAGAAACTTAGTTGTGCTAACGAATAATTACAGAACTCTACTGTTTTATACTGCGTTAGGTTGGCCAGCAACGTTCCGGCAAAATTTTCACTCACTGAAGAGCACAAGTTGAAGTCTGGTAGCTAGCTGCTTTACTCACAATAATTGTGTTATGTGGACAGCACAAAGAGTTATTTTTGGTCGAAACTTAGTTAAATCATGGTAGGTTTCGTAACATGTTTAACAACAAATTTCAAGGACTCCCAGAAACCTAAAATATTAATGACTCATTTCTAAAGCTAGTTACTATCTACTCAAATTGAAAATGTTTACATGGCTTACCATAGTATTATGTATACGCAAATATGATGGGAATCGGTTGAGTAGTTTCCTAGAGATGATGTAAATGCTTTATTTTTTCGTGTAGTGTTATCTTCCAGAGTGGCGGACTAATAGCTATATTCCGCTCTAATTTCAATGTTTACATAATGCACTGTCAACATCCCAATAAATCGTTAAATTGTTTCCGAGATATGACATAGCGCCCTAAATTTTGGAATGGCCGCTATTTGAAAATAAACATCTAGCACGGTCGAAAACCAATGTCAAATTTGGTTCATGGTCTCAAAGGTTTTAGCGGGAAACTTACACATAGGCGCACACACACAAACAGGAAGACATAGCCTCGTGTTAACACTGCATAAAGAATCTAGTGATGCGCTGTTGATCATGTAAAAATTGTATTCTATTAGATAATCACTATATTNCTAGCACGGTCGAAAACCAATGTCAAATTTGGTTCATGGTCTCAAAGGTTTTTGCGGGAAACTTGCACGTAGGCGCTCACACACAAACAGGAAGACATAGCTTCGCGTTAACACTGCATAAAGAATCTAGTGATGCGCTGTTGATCATGTAAAAATTGTATTCTATTAGATAATCACTATATTTGAGCTGGTAATCTTTCAGAAGAAAAAATTTTATTAAGTAAAAAAGTTAACTCATACAGCATATAGTGTTGGTACCCTAATTTTTATTCCATCTAAATGTATAATAGAACAACATTTGGAAAGATACAACACCACCGAGCTTTCTCGCAGAAAAGCGCAAAAAAATCGTTTTTATCTAGTGTAAAACCGTACTTTAGGACAACAATATTCGTATTTTTAACCTACTTTTTGAAGGAAAGAAAGGCCTATGAGATCACTTCCCTATCTCTCTCTGTGCGAGAGCGCACGAGAGAGATAGAGCGCATGAGAGAGATAGAGCGCACGAGAGAACGAGAGAACGCGAGCAAGTAAGTGTGAGTGTGTGTGTGTGTCCACCTTTCAATTTTCGAACGCGTGCACCGAATTTAACCAAACTTGGAACACACACAGTACTTAGGAAGAACACCTAACGTTTATAGTTTTAGGCTAGGTCGGGCACTTTCAAAATGGCAGACATTTTAAAATTTGGGGTGATATGTCATATTTCAGAAACCATTCAACCGATTTAAAACAAATATTGTATGATAGCTAGCATCGTGTTAGCATTAAATTTTGAAATTCCTTTTGTTGTTGGTCTTCCATTTTGGAAAATAGCACAAAATGAAGAAATAACGATTTTTCATTATATCTCTAAAACTAATAAACCAATTCTACACTAATTTGGCAGCTTAGTAATACTATGATAGACTAAGTAAACTTAAATGATTGAACTTGATTAAATACTTTCAAAATGAAGGTCATACAATTTCTTTAAGGTTTATTTGGTTTGTCTGCCATAACATTTAAACAATTTCGACCAAATGCTGTATACTGATAGTATCTGTTAGAAGCATCATATGTACCAACATATAACCACTTTTATCGGCCATTTTGGAAGATAAGCAATACGAATAAATAAAGTTAATATGCAATATCTCGGTAAAAAATTTACCGATTATAACCATATTCGGCAAACTAGTATTACTGGTGCAGATTATGTTAAGTAATATGTTTTAAGCATGCCACAAAGTTATTTTCAAAATGGCGTCCATACATATATTTAAGTTTAGAATGACAATTATTAAAATTATGTAATCAATTGAAACACAACTTTTTATTTTGGTAATAGATATTACATCTATCAATTCTAGCTACACAGAGCATCTTTTCTCTGCCATTTTGTAGGATAGCGCTATGCTAATAAATAAAGTTTTTGTCATCTCGGGAAACAAATAACCAATTCCTATCAAATTTGGCAAAGAAATAGTACTCGTACTATAGCAGGTGATGTAAACTGGTATGTTTTAAGTAGGTCAGGCACTTATTTTCAAAATAGTGTATATGTTTTGTGTGCTATATCTAAGAAGTTGTGTAATCTATTTGTACTAAACTTTGTATATTGGCAGTATAGAATCATCAAATACGCTCCTACATTACTTTTTAGTCCTCCATTAATTTTATATGGCGATCTTCATAAATGGGGGTTTTATGCAATATCTCGAGGGCGAATTAACCGATTCCCACCAAATGTTACACTTAAAAATTTCAACTAAATTGTACCAAATTTCGCACAACATAAATGCTACAGAAGCCCACGTAAACTTTAATGATTTAAATACGTCAAACAACGGTGTTGAAAATAGCAGCATCATAAATAATTTAGGTGAGTTTGCCACATGTATTTAACCATTTAACCAAATTTTGTATTAAGACCTTATACATCAGAAGCATCATATTTAGAGCCTTTTTTTGTCAATTTTGTACGACAGCATCAAATAAGAAAATAAAGTTTTTATGGCATATCTCGGGGACCAAACAATCGATTTCCACCAAATTCTTAAACAACGAAGCGCTATAGTAGGCCATGTGAATTTACAAGTTTTAAATGGCTCAGTTGCTTATTTTTAAAATAACGGCCCTCTGAATATTTTAGAATGGTACACCCTTTAATTCGAAACATTGGAGTAAGTAAATCTCAAGTTGATGTTCCGAATCCGACCTCCATAATGCAGTGCATTGCACACTAGTTCAGTGCAGCTCCCCAAGTGGTCACGAACCCAAAACCAACTTAAAACAAAATGTCCATCCTAACATGTAAATAATAAATATATAACAATATTTATAAAATTTTGTATATAATTACATTTCATATTAATTATTATTTGGTGAATTCATTTATAACAAACAATACTATTGTACATTTGGTATTTACAATTCCAAAGAGCTTCAACTGGTTATTCTAACCAATAAGGCGCAGCAGTCGAATATGCAGTGAAGTTAATAATAAAGAAGCACCACTCGTTACCAAACAAATGTGACGAACGTCACAGCACCAATAAAATGTCAATTTGATATAGTAACTAAGCAGTGTGATGCAGTTAGTTTCTTTCATACTCCAATGTGTAAATAAATTCAGTGCCCGCCAATTTTAACTTCTTACTTCTAATAAGACAATTTAAGAGAGATGCTTACTTTTTATAACTCACTGTCAGCTTTACCGCAGAGTAGATAAGTACATAGAGCAGATAAGGGGTGGCGGATTTTTGTGTGTTTGTCATGCCCATTTAATAACTGGCTCAGACACTCTGAATGGTCCTTGTTTCTGATAGGTTACTGCTTGGTGCGAAGGTTTCCCCAATGGCTGGGGTTCCGGCTGGCAAGTACGTTATCTGGGAGCTGATTATCGCAGGGTGTTCTGACATGATACTGGCCAGCAATGCTATTTTTCTAGCGTGAACGGCTAGAGTTCACGAATTAAATGGCTATTTCAACTCCGTATTCNGGTTCACGAATTAAATGGCTATTTCAACTCCGTATTCTTAAGTACTCTTTACCGTTACTGCTGTTGCGTTAAGTGAGTGTTTAATTGTGCGTTTACTGTAGAATTGATGAAAATAAATTAAAAAATTATCTCAGTATNTGTTGCGTTAAGTGAGTGTTTAATTGTGCGTTTACTGTAGAATTGATGAAAATAAATTAAAAAATTATCTCAGTATTTATCACTAATTTCCAGCAGCGCCGGAATGCAAGGGCGAGAGATACCGGAGAAAACCCGCCGACCGGCGGCATCGATCGGCAAGATTCCATGTGCAAAACGCGTGAGCGAACCCGCCGGGAATCGAATATGATTCGCCTTTTTGGTAGGCGAGCACTCTATCCGCTGTGCCACCACGGCCCCCTTAAAGGATACAATGATAAATGGCTTTCAATAGCTACTTATGTCATCCACGATGGCGCCACGAATCAAGCGAGTGATTTCAGAACTAACATACTTCTAGTACGAAACAGTGTCAAAATTATGGAGATGCGGGGAAATATTTGAGATGAACTCGCTCTTCCTACAGTTTTCTTTACTCTCTGGGTAGGGAACACGGTGGTTGAGCGATTAGACTGCTTACCTCCCACAAAGGTGAACGGGTTTCAACCCCCGGCCGGTTCACTCTGGATTTTCGCAAGTGGGAATCGTGCCGTACGATGCCGCTGGTTGGCAGGTTTTCACGGGGATCTCCCGTTTCACCCGCCCTTTTATTCCGGTGCTACTCCATTCTCACCTCGCTTCACCCTCATCGGCTCTCATCTCTTCACTCACTCAATCACTCACTCACTTTCTGGGTACTTCCATTTTCTAGAGGGTTATTTTTCAATGTGCGAATATTACCCTGTATCGCTTGTAAAGAGTGGTCATGTTTGCTTT
Organism: Clitarchus hookeri; assembly: GCA_002778355.1. NCBI lineage: Eukaryota > Metazoa > Arthropoda > Insecta > Phasmatodea > Phasmatidae > Clitarchus > Clitarchus hookeri. The sequence continues at coordinate 33,778 of NQII01004562.1, forward strand.
GTCCATTTTCAGGTGCTGCTTGCTGAACGCGCTGTGGGTTGGCGGCTTGCCTGCTGCCGTCGGTGGTGCGAGTGACCGCTTCTCGCCGACCTTGAGGGCAGACACTGCCGCTCGGGTCGCTCGATATTCCAGCTCTAGCTCCACTCTCTTCTGAATATCGTCCTCGTAGGTCTGCAGCTCCATGGCGAGGTCGTGCACCGTTCGCAGCACGTCCACTATGTCCTACCACAGCCACAACAATACAATATGTTCCATAACATGTAAACACTAAGCTAATAATAAAAAAATAACATTAAAGTGTTGCCTATTTGACAGTGTCTCCAAGTTGAACGACACGTACTCGACATCTCTCGACCTGTTTACTAGGTATGCTATAATGTCATTACTGAGTGAGTGAAGAGATTTGGGCGGCTCTTTAAGAACTAAATCTTGAGAGCTGATGAGGGTAATTGATGTGAGTATAGAGCAGCGCCGGAATGAAAGGGCGGGGGAAACGAGAGATCCCAAGAAAACCCGCCGACCAGCGTCATCGTCCGCCAATATTCCCAAATGCGAAAATCCGGGAGTCACCCGAGGGAATTGAACCTGATTCGCCTTGGTGGGAGGTGAGTAGGCTAACCGCTCAGCCACCTCGGCTCCACAATGAAAGAAAAAACGTTAATATAAACACGTGGCCTATTGTCCTAGTTTCATAGTTGAAACACGCATACTCGACATCTCTCGACATGTTTACTAGATATGCTATGGGTTATTACTGATTATCCTCTTGGCATGGGCATACATGGTAATGAATTATTCAAACCCGGATAGGGCAAACACGCATTTTACGTCTGGGCTTGCGGAGTGCAACGCAGCGGAAACATGCGGATCCNTTCAAACCCGGATAGGGCAAACACGCATTTTACGTCTGGGCTTGCGGAGTGCAACGCAGCGGAAACATGCGGATCCTTTCCCTAATGGACTTCTCCAAGACAAGAAAACAATCTAGCTATTACATGAACGCCTGCGAAATACAGACTGATTACACAAACTAGTGCCAGGAGGTGGCAGACCCATTAGTGTTCGAAATCATAATCTCAACGGGAGGATTTTTCAGCAAGTTGGAAATGGTGGTTCTAGTGCCCGAAAAATAGCAGCAGTAGAGAACGTTGGACACGCGAAAGTTTGGAAAGTTTTGAAACGGTAACTGCTCTATCCGTACCATGTTCGGCAAGTACAAGCACTNAAAGTTTTGAAACGGTAACTGCTCTATCCGTACCATGTTCGGCAAGTACAAGCACTCAATAATAATTGTTTTCTTCCAAAATTGATTTTTTGTACTTTGTTTCAGCAAATATATATCGGCCATCAGTTTTTTTTTTCTGTCCACCGTGTTATCTACCGACGAAGCTGGCTTCACCAGAGATGGATAGTCAATTTCCATAATACCCATCATTGGGCTTAAGCAAATTTGTTTTTGCGTCAATCACAACAATTTAGAGTCAATATAAGGCAGGAATGCTTGGCAACAATCTAATCGGGTCCGTTTTTTGTGTTTAACGATTAACACGTCAACCCTGTGTAAATTTCCTCAAAACCAGTTGGAAAACAAGGGAACTTCNTTCAAACCCGGATAGGGCAAACACGCATTTTACGTCTGGGCTTGCGGAGTGCAACGCAGCGGAAACATGCGGATCGTGTCCCTAATGGACTTCTCCAAGACAAGAAAACAATCTAGCTATTACATGAACGCCTGCGAAATACAGACTGATTACACAAACTAGTGCCAGGAGGTGGCAGACCCATTAGTGTTCGAAATCATAATCTCAACGAGAGGATTTTTCAGCAAGTTGGAAATGCTGGTACTAGTGCCCGAAAAATAGCAGCAGTAGAGAACGTTGGACACGCGAAAGTTTGGAAAGTTTTGAAACGGTAACTGCTCTATCCGTACCATGTTCGGCAAGTACAAGCAGTCAATAATAATTGTTTTCTTCCAAAATTGATTTTTTGTACTTTGTTTCAGCAAATATATATCGGCCATCAGTTTTTTTTTTTCTGTCCACCGTGTTATCTACCGACGAAGCTGGCTTCACCAGAGATGGATAGTCAATTTCCGTAATACCCATCATTGGGCTTAAGCAAATTTGTTTTTGCGTCAATCACAACAATTTGGAGTCAATATAAGGCAGGAATGCTTGGCAACAATCTAATCGGGTCCGTTTTTTGTGTTTAACGATTAACACGTCAACCCTGTGTAAATTTCCTCAAAACCAGTTGGAAAACAAGGGAACTTCTTCCAAATGTTAAATCAAGTCGCGTGTGTTTATTCGTGATAGTTCAATGCCACATATTAAACTTAATGGCAAGAAATTTCTTCAATTAAAGATTTTCAGAGATGAACTATTGCCTGGCTTGTACGTTTTTCAGACTTAAGTCTATTGGAGTTTTATTTGGGTGTCTACTTATAAACTGTGTATGCGACGTCCATTATAGATATTGAAACACTACTTCGGCGTATCCAAAAAGACCGCGAACTTTTTTCGACAAACGCCTGGTTTTTTTTATTTCCCCCCAATAATGCAACATACTTTGATACAATGACTGCAGTCATGCATTCAGGGTGAATAGGGTCACAAAGAGGACTGCAACTCAAACAACTTCAATAAAAATACATGATTATATTAAATTTTTCACAGTTTTCGTGTCTCCTGTCCACCGTCGAAGTGGGTCCGGCACGTCGTGAAACATCATGATCTGTATAATTCCCACTGATAAATTTGAATTATTATGTTCCTGACAATTTGTCCATAAGCATAATTTTAACTTCCCCTGAATATTTTAACTTTTCCATGAATAACCAACTATTTTCTGTTAAAAATTATTTCTTAGCACCAGACAGTTTCATATTACTTATAAGCAAATGTTTTGTTTATGTAGTATCTACTGTACTTGTTTCATTGATAATATAGATTTGCTGCCATAAATGGTTGGACACTAAAGATTAAAGCGTTGTCCCTTCCTATTTATTTACCATAGTGCAATTTCTTTGCCTATTCATCTATGTAAGTACCCATACGTTTCTACTGAATGTCTATAATCAGTGTTACAACAGTTAATTATCTAGCTTTTAATGTCAAATTGAAATTTTGTCACTGGCGATGTTCTTAACGGCCTCATTCCATTACCTATCCCCCCTTGATCCTCCATTTTTATTTTATTTCCAGACTTTCAGACGATGGTGGTTGTAATATGATATAGTTCCTGGACTACGTTTAGATTACTCCTCTGTGCTACTGACATTTAATGTCAAGTACTGCGCTAAGATAAGCCTTTTGTAGGACACACACACAAAATATATTGCTTATAAATTTCAGTAAAATTTAAAAAATTATTTACCAACAAATTCTACTGCGGAGCTATGTCGTCACAGAAAACTAGGACTGTATTGCAATTTCTTTCTTATAAAATGTAAAAGGTTAGTAGAATAAAAATAAAATATCTGGCGCAAGGTGAAGGGTGACCGAATACGGAGCTAGCCGGCCACCGTGTATGTTGTGATGTCACCCGGCCACCATCTTGTATGCGGGTGACCTTGACATGCATGTGTCCTTGACTCCATGCCCGTGATCTTTAACGACCTCTAACATAAACAATGTTCCAAGAAATTCCAAAATGTATAGTGAAAAATTTTTAAAAACCTTTTTAAAGTGAGACGCATCGACGTTTCTCCTAAGCACCCTACGAGCCACGACCGAAAACTTTCCGCATACCGGTGGAAATAATTACGTGGTGACAAAGGGGGGCATTATGGTGTTCCTTAACCTCAAATTGAAGCTCGAGGCTTCGTGTGCTGGGTTGTGAACCTCTTTATTCTTGCCGAAAACAGACCACCGACGTCGAAAAATTGGGGAATGTCGTCTTGTAGTGACCGCAGCCCGGCAGCATGCCGTCTTCGCGCACGTCAAAATTCTGGGCGAAACGAGTGTCACCTCTAGCGCCACCGACAGGGTGGTCACGTGATTCATGACGTCGCTGGGCCTTGATTCGTCCCCCTCTCCAAGTGTTGGCGGAGTTGCAAGACGTACAATAACGAAGACGAGAAAAAATAAGCCCGTTATTGGTTCCTGCCAATGCGTCAATTTAAATAAAGAGTTTATATTGGCTATGATGCCATAAGCCAACTGATTATGAAATTTTCCATATTGCGATATTTATGCCCCATTAGGGAGGGGGTGTGAACTTCTGATGTATAAAATGACCAGACTGTGGCCGTCTCGAGGGATTCGGCTCCCGTTGCGTCATCATGGCCCTTCTGGCCAATGTTAATATGGGCGTTTTCGCATTCCATTTTTTGTTATGGAATATTCTATAGTCATGTTTGCCTATTTTATTGCACATTCTTGAGAAGTATTGAAGTCTTTAATGTGCCATACAATTTGAGAAGCCATGTTTTTTTGGATAATATGTAATATAAATAAGGTTTGGTTATGCTCGTGTGAGCAACTTTTAAATATTTATTCCTAATATCACGTTTGAGGCACATTTTTTGTAATTATTTATACTGCTATTTTGGTATAACTTTATGACCATTTGTATTAAAGTGAAGGGGTTTTTAAAAATTTAATTGTACCTTAAATACCACTATACTCTGAAATGTGTATCTCTGAAATTTCGTACTACGTATACTGCAATTAATGAACTTTTCTTTTTTCACTGGGTGTGTGAAAGGATTCCTGTGGCAAATTATTCCAGATTTTCCCATATGCCTAAAGCCCTAAACGTATCCTGGTTTTTTTGATGGATGAGGATTTTGAGCTGTTTAAGAACTATAAATTGAATCAGTATTTTCTTATAAGTTTGCCAAATGCTGAGTTGTTGGTGGTTGCTGGGCTCTGGACGGTCAGGGTGTTGGCACTTGCACACATGAGGTGCCGGTAACGATATCCTGGAATCAAAAAAAAAAAAAAAAAAATTCTCAATTTTAGAACACACATTGAAAGACTTTGATGCAGGAGGCTCGGGGTTCGCAACAAATATGGCAAAGCACGCGTCCTCTCGACACTAAGGCTAGTAGACGACTGACCCCCACCACTATTTTTTCATTGCATAATAAGTCACACCCCACGCCCTCCACCACATAGCTCGACTGATTAGTTGGGTACAATATATCCCCTCCATCCCTCCCACATATTTTTATTGGCTAATAACTCCTATTCGCTCTACGTCCCTCTAATATCTCATTGGATTTGTGTCACACCCCATCCCTTTCACTTCCCCCCATAAATTTTGATTGGTTCTCATTGAACCCCTCCCCCACCTTAATCACTTCCAGTTTGTATAAGCAATTTCATTGTCACCTTGCCACACTCCGGCCGATCAGAATATTTTTGCTTTTACATCACACAGTTTTTACAGCGAGAATATAAATACATTTTTGCCAAGTGGGCAAGCTTTTTGTTTCGGTGGTGCACTCTGAGTTGATTTTGGTTAATACTTCGTGCCCCAAACCATGCTCTTTGTATGCTTATTTCTCATTTTGTGTTTTTCCTATACACGTTTTTACAGCATTTTGTATACCTGTGCCTTCATAAATGGCTTTATTTTTGTTTCGAATACCTATCTTTCGTTGAATAGGGTTGATTTTGCAAAGCTGCGTTCGAACTATACATTAAATTTTATCGGTCGCGTGAAGATTTGGAGAGTGAACAGCAATATTTTTTCCCATTCGAACTAAAAAAATAGTGCAAATATCCTTTGACGACCCGCTCTCGTTTTATGGCACAGGACTTTAGACTGTGGTTGAATGCAGTTTCAACCCTACAGACTATGTTTACGTTGTTCATCGTAGAATATGTTATGTGTCTAGGATGCCTAACCGCCGTTCGCGTGATGATGGAATTTTATCTCTTGTTACTGTTGTGAATGGTAATGAATTATATTTTAGTAAAATTCAAGGACCTGCATGTATTTTTAATTTCGTGGAAAAAAAAAAAGTTTACGACACTTATGCGAGCCACGATCTGTATTATGCACACCAACAATGCTTTTGTTTTTTCGATCAGAATGGATCAATGTAAACGGCGCGTCACAAACGTGGTACGTGTGTGCGAGGTTTAACCTTTATAAACGAGATTGATGGCCGATATATAAATTAAAAACATACGAAGTTCCAGTAGCGTAATTTATGAGGTTACATATTCCTCCAAAGACTAGCTGCCCCGAGCCAACACTCCAAATTTCAGCAGATTTTTTTAATTTCGCGGAAAATTATATGCACATTATGAGCATGCTGGGTAATACCATGCAACATGATTTAATGGAATATCCAAACAAGGTAACTTACCTGTCTTAGTGCTAAAAAGATGAGGGACGAGGAAGCGACCTGTCACCTCTCGTATCAGACGAGAAACTATAGCGAGAGGCGACTTTGTTCACTTTAACTACTCCACGTTCATATTAACTACTCCCCCCCCCTCTTTTTTTCATCCTACCGCGTGCCCTGATGGACAATGCTGAAAAACAAGAGCGGTTGTTGTAAGGGATTAAGGACTATAGTGGTGGGGTGAGTGGTAACAAAATTAATGCCCAATGAATATCAGGCTAAATGTATTGGAGAAAGGTTAGGGGGTCATCTTGAGAAGTGCTGTTGGTATGGGAGGGGTGTATGAAGCGAAAGTGTAAGCAAATGTTGAGTGGGGTGAAAAGATTTGGGCGGCTCTGAACAACGAGTTCTTGAGAACCGCTGAGTGTGAAATGAGATTAGAATGGAGTAGCGCCGGAATGCAAGGGCGGGAAAAACGGGAGATCCCCGAGAAAACCCACCGACCAGCAGCATCGTCCGGCAGGATTCCCTTTTGTGAAAATCCGCGATTGACCCCGCCGGGGATTGAACCCGGTTCGCTTTGGTGGGAGGCTAGAAGTATAATCGCTCAGCCACCGCGGCCCCAGCACTAACAGAGAAAGCAGCGGCAAAAGGGTGCTAAGTGACAGGAGGGGGTGAAAGGAGAGGCACTGAATTGCAAGGGTCCAAGTGGTCTTGACAAGTGTTTGGTAAACATACTTGCGACTCACGAAAATACCTTCCTTGCTCCAAGTCTGGCAATTTTTGTCAGCTGTGTTGCCATTATCAAACTTAAAAATTGTATTTAATTTATTCATACTTCGAAATTCTAAAATAATTGACAATATGGGATACTATTTGAGCAGTTTATAATATTTTGTGTTTTAATAATTACAATGGTTTTTTTATCTCATTCAAATTATAGAATGGCAATTTCAGTTCTTCACGCGACTGTTGCGCAGTCAAGTAGAAAAATGTACAAGAGGAAATGCAGGAACTCGGAGATGGCAACTGTCGAATGTAGCCGAGTTGAGAAACGGAGGTAACCGAAGCGATTTCCCAGTGTAAAAATCTGGTGGTTTATTTTAAGTGTCTCGAAACGCAGCTCCCAATCGTGATATAATGATTTATGTCATATTTGTGGTGTTTTATATTCTAAGTTATCTATGACTTCTCGATTCTCGTGAGAAAACTATCGAGAGCACTCAACAGCTTATGTGTTGTCGAAAGTTGCGTTCCCGATCGGAAAGCGTAAATTCAACATGGTGGGCGAGAGCATGGTGGCCGTATTTATTTCAAACAGGCATAAATCTTATGGTTCCATCCCTTTCAAAAGTAATACATAACATAAAAGGTTATTATGCACGTGGAACATAATATATGCATCTTATTGTATCCACACGTGTTAGGAAGTATGAATATTTTATTTCTCTATATTGAGTCAATTTTGAATTGTAGCAATGGCAGAGTGGTTAAGTCACGTGGCTAGTAGTAAGTAGATATATATGATTTGGGTTTGGGCCTCTACTGACAAATATTTTTTACTTCTCATAATAATATAGCAAACAATTTTATACCTACATACAATAATCAAACTTATTAAATGGGCAGCTACTATCAATTTATGAATAACTATATAATCTACACAGTCTTTGTGTACGACGCACGTTACTTCGCTAGTGGTAACGGGAATTCGTGCGTTCCTACAAACACTATTCAAACATCTTTCATCATGTAAGATTTGTAGTTTAGGCCTAACGTAATTTTCTAGGCAACCTTTTATAGTTGTATTTATCAAAAGGACACTTTACGTATCGTCTTCTATATATTTCGTTACGTACATGACAGTGAAATTTATTCAAATGGACTGTTAGATGGCACTACTACGTAACGGATTATCTCATATTTTAACATTGGTGTTTATACGTAAAACAGTATGTTCCTTTAAAACGAGTAATGTATACAACTGCCAACCTGTGTACACAACACATTAACCATTCAGCGTGTCACCATTTTCCTCAGCTGAGCGTCTAACCATACGACGAGATAGAGTAGCCATGTCGAAAAATTTCATTCGAAATACCCCGCGTTACGCTTTGATAAATGGAATAGCACGTGTGTTGTATAAAACAGTGTATAGATAATAAATAAATGTATGTGTACTTTTATGCATTGACTGACCACTTAAAATGCCCAGTTTTTTAAGAATAGCTTTACTTGCATCATATATTATTACAGGCACATAGTGCGTTTGCATTTATCACGTTGCCTACCTGAACACATGGAAGGGTGGGGAGGCGGGTTGTGGTAGGGCCTTTCCATAAAACCCGAGCATTGCCAAGGAGTGAGGTCGAGTAATGATAGTGCGCTTAGAATAACTATTTGGGAATATTTTGCTCCTGGTCGTTTCGAACGGAGTCTACCGATCGGCAGGAGCGTCGACTGTCGAGATTGACATAGAGACCTGCTGATAGACTACCCGAGAAACTTATATAAACCCCCTGGACAAGAGTTACTCTACGTAGTTGCTATGTGATTTAGATAAACACACCACGTGTGGAGAAACTGTCGTGCGGCGTTATTTTTGCAGCTCACTAATTTTGAAATGCAATAGACGTTATAACGGGATATAAAATATTTCTAATTATTTAAGAAACAGTGCTTACTTTATAGAGACCGGATTTTTATGCTGTATTTACCTACAAAATTTGTGTTAATATAATATAAACTTCGTAAGAAGGCATCACTTTGTACATTTGGGAAAAGGGGGGGGGGTGACATTGTGAGACAGAATTTTTCACTGTTATTTATATTTCATTCAATTTCAAAGAGACTATTTAAAATTTTCTGTGGTTTTATTGGCACCTCTGAATACCATAAACAACCCACTGAAATAGGAAGCCTTTTAAATGTGATGTTTTTTTTCACAAATTCACCCCAACTTGTCACAAAGTGACCCTCGCTTACGGTTTATTTAACATGCCAAATTACGTATCACGGAATTTTGAGATAGGGCGATCGCAGAAATTTTGATGATCGGCACTCAAAACTATGTTCAGCTTGATATCCTCAACCCTTTCCATACTCAATTTTTAATTGACGCATTATATTACATATGCGTATTATGGCGGAAATTTAGACAACATTTTGTCTCGTACGTAACAAATCAAACGTAAAATTGTGCCACCAAACATGAGATTATTTATTACTTCCCTGTATATTTTTACTTCCTTGCTTGACGCGAAATGTAAAGGTTTATAGCTACGAATTCAAACCTGAACGAGTGGGCTTTTATTGTGTTTCTCATTTGCAATAAGTTACGTGCATGATATCTTCTTGAATATATACTGCTCCAATATTTCTGTAATTTTCGCCTGTTTTCGTATTAGGAATAAACGTATGTGTTTTCTGGTATCGCAGGTTCGCAGTAAAGTCACTGATACCTGTGCGACTTATCAAAAAATAAACCTTCATCCATCACAGGATAAGTTACTTTATTAAAGTAGTACTTGCCTGAACATTAGTAACACGCCCATAGGCGTGCGCATTGGGTGTGCCGGATGTGTGGATGTACAACCTTATTTAAGGCAAATTTATCTATTTAAAATCGTGGTGTTTGTGGTTTATTTATTACTTTCAAATTTCAGCACACCTAAGAGCATGCTAATCTGTATAAAATATTCTAAGGAATAACGCTACTGATTTGTCCATAGGGTGAGGAAAGTACACAGGTGTCCGATTGTCACCGTTTCACCAAACTCCTTAGCCTCCATTGTAATTACTTCCACAGGCTGACCGCGGGAAGAACTCCCAACCAGTGGTGCTCAAGGGTGTGCACAGTTTGCAGGCCTTAAGGGTATTTTCCTAAGTTCGTAACTAGCTAATAGTCCGTAAAAAGTGATAGTCGTGTGCGCTTGTGTAGTGACCCACTCCGGGCATTGATGATTCACGGAACGAGACGGCNGATCAGAAACAACTAATAAGCTAACAATAAAATTGGATTCTTATAAAATTATTAATTCTTATTTTAATTTTGTTGAAAATAAATGCATTAATATTTTTTTTTACCTTTTTTGGGATGTAGAAACTAGCATATTTTGAATGATTTCACGGTGGGATGAAGGGAACACTGGGAATAGGTCTGTACGGCTAAGGGGGCTGTGACCTGAAAATGAAGAGGTGGCGTAATGGTTAGACAACTCTTCTCCCACTAAGAAGAACAGGGCTCTGTTATTTGTAGCAACACCCGGACTTTTGCTTATAGGAAACTTGTCAGGCGGTGTCATTGGCCGGTGGCATTTCTAAAGGTATTCCAGTTTTCCCTGTCATCCCATTCCGTCTCCTCATCCACCCCTCATTTCAAACATGTTGAAGCATCTAACACGGCCTAATTACCCTTGAAGAAAACAGACGTGTCAACGATACAAGAAAATAAGAAACGACGTCACTTTGGGACGATGGATAGAAAACTACGCATTGGAATCTCCGTACTGGTGGCCTATGCTGGATAATTCATTCATATACGAACTGCCCACCGCATTGAGTGAACTGCAGTTTAGGTATGCTGGAACACGAAATGTGCCTTCGTATACGAACCTTGTTCGTGTGGTCGAGAGCGAACGAACATTGTAACCCGTAAGCGGACTAGCAAAACTGCCGGACCAAATGTGGATGATTAAAATATCTACTTTGCATACGCGCATTTATTATATAGGCATATGGGAATTTAAGCACTAGAGACTTTGTTCACGCTCACTCTGCATGTTGTTTCTGATAGCTTTTTCGTGACTTTTTAGAATAAATGTTCAAAACCAAGAAAAATAATTTAATTTTCATTGGGGTTCAATGAGATAAGGTAGTTAAAATCTACATCTCCGCGAATTCCAAATTAAAACGATGTTATATACATTATAATTAATAAATATTCATACACATGTATATGTATCATTCACCCAGTAATAATTTTATACTTTTCCATGCAAAACAAAACAGCCCAAGTTTCACGAGAGGAATAACGGACTGCCGAAATTTGTTCGAATAGTAAATTGGTCTGCTAACGATATGCAGTAGAGTTGGGTTGAGAGATTTCGGCGGCACTTAACAATGGGGTCTTGAGAGCCGATGAGGGTGAAATGAGGTGAGAATGAAGCAGCGCTGGAATACAAAGGCGGGGAAAACGGGAGATCCGCGAAAACCTGCCGACCAGTGGCACCGTCCAGCACGATCCCTACTTGCGAAAATCCTGGAGTGGCCCGGCCGCTCAGCCACCGTAGCCCCACCCAGTAGACTGTAGAGCAAGGTTGTTCATCTACGGAAGTAACAACTCAGAATTTCTTCGTATACGAACGGTTCGAGTGGTTTATCAATCAAGCACAGCACCCCCTGACAGGCGTGTACCCTCAGGCCACGAACGTCACCTTGTTTCGGTTGGGCGTGGCGTCGATCAAAGCCGTCGCCTTGACATTGTCGAGAAAGGTGCCGTGGCTGCGGATGAGGTCGTCCAAGGACTCTGCCTTCTCCACCTGACGCATCATCTCGCCCCACGAGCACTCCAACACCTCGAACAGCAAGTAGTACTGCATCTGGTGCACAAACTGCACCATCTCCCAGGTGATCAGGTTTAGCTGCTTCATCACGTCCCCCAGCTCTGCGGGCAGTCAGCGTGCACACGTTTATACGATATTCACGGTTGATTGAGCACTTTTTAATTCAACGTCTGAAAGATTTCACTGCCCTTACATACACGATGACTGGTATACGTCCATTAAAGTTTGTAATGTCGGAAGGAAAATAATTTCCAAGTCTAAACGTTGAATTAAAAGTGTTAGGCAAACATTTGTGAACACTGAAATTCTTCAGTTTCTTCTGTTACACAAAGGGTAAAAATTAAAAAAATTTTAAATTATTTATTTTCTAAAAGTGGTACTGTTTTGCATGGCGTACGCGTTAACCAAGTGGTAGTACCAAGTGTTAATTAAATATATGGTAAAATAATACAGTATGCGTACAAGTAGACCTTAAGTAGGGCTTTCGAAAGTTTTCCGTCAACAGGATTTATTGGCTTCCGATTGCTAAATTTTAATTTCTCTGTTTAACATTTTGTCCGAAGGTCGATGCAAAAATATTTTGCTAGACTGTAAATGGTACCTGACCACGGCAGGTAAAGAATGTTCGCTGTAAAGTGAGCATTTTTGAAAGACCTGCGAAAGATTTACTTTTATCCTCAATTTCACGTGCCGGTAAAGTGAAAATGTGAAATGGTCGGTAATCCAAAATGTTGTACTAATAAGCTATTTCGTACTGTAATGGGTAAAAAGTATAAAAACAAACTTGATTTGCCATACATTTAAGCATTTCACTCTTAGTAAAACGCTAAAACTTGGAATTATTTTTTAATAATTCGCTGCTATTGTAATGCCAGTGTGTACAATAACACAGGCTGCAATGATGATTTCAAATGTCGATTTCAAAAGAGCTCCCTTAACATTGAAAGCCTATACATATTTTGGTAAGAGCACTTATTTAAATATATTGAGCGTATAGCAGTCATTACAACTAATTAAAAAAAAAGAGTGTAATAATAACTAACTGATGATAATTTTTAATTTTATTACATTCTCTACGTCGCAAAATATACTTAAACATAGAATTTTGTCATACACACTTATACAGATAATACGACAGAAACCAACTCATTGATGATTCGATAGTGAGAACTGAACATCTGATCGACGGTTATACTGATAAGTCAATTGATTAAACTGGAAGTCAGGAGCGAGCCGTTCTCTCATCGCCACGTGATCTGGACATCCTAACGAACTCTGCCATAGTAAACCCCTAGGATACTGAAAATATGGCAATGCACGTGTTGATATCATAGGTAATTTTCCATATAGTTAACAAACGGCAATTATTAATATTTTTTAATTACGGATTTTTAGGCAGGTCACGCTAAAAATCTTATGCGAAGCTGGTCTTTCTTCTAGGTACAATTTTCTTTCAAAAGTGCCTAGCCACACAGGTACGTGACAAATGCATTAAGTACGTGATAAATACCATGAAACTTATTCCTAAATGATCTGATAATCCATAATATTACTTCAATGCAAATAAGTAACGAAGTGAAAATGTGTCTTAATAATATACATACACGAGTTATGCATGGTTACTTCCAACTTTTCTGAAGCCATGCCAAAGTTGTACATTCAGGGTATTAATCTGCCTCATGTAAACAAATTTTAAGTAAATCTATAAAATTACACCAAAGGAACGACGCTCAATATTTGTCCACAAACAATTTAAGAATATTTTGAATAAGAGCTACTTCTTACATGGTATTAATCACATTCCTATTTTCTCCGTATTTTATTTATATTGATTGCAAACTAAATATTAAAATTAACAGCTTAAATGTAAGTTAAAGTCCTATTCAACAAAAAATTTACTGCTGTTATGTTAACAGCAGAATAAAACACTTGTGATACGAAAAACGTTTAGAAAACAACCAAACACGTCAAACATAGTGCTTTTTCAAATGCTTGACTCAAATAGCGTTAAGTAACCGTTAATGGACTATAACGGAAATTTCGTGCTGGCAATAGTTAACTATCTCGTACACTGCACTTCTTATAAAGTGTGTCATTTTAAATTATCCGGAACGTATAAACTAAAAAACACCTGGAGCTTTATGGATTTTTAAAGTGCGCTAAATCTGCAACAGCATGTAATTTACACGCCCCGTCACCACCATAAGCAAAGCGCTAGAGTGGTATGTAGCCAGTCTGAAAAATCTGCAAACCCCAGAGTATGCGATGACCCCGAAGATATGATGCAAGTTCCTACGTATTTTTTATGTCCTCGAAATAGTATAAACTAAATTTCGTCTTGAAAACAAACGTTTTAGACAAAACAATCTCCATAAAATTCAGCCTCAGAAAATCATTAAAATATCTACAGTTGCCTACTGTTCACATAGGTAACGTTTCGTAAAATATACTTATTCTGGGGCAGGCCCAACAGTGGAAGGTCCAGATGATTTTAAATGAATAACTGGCACCAAGAACTTTACGTGCATCTTTATATTCTAAGTAGGCTGGCACTTTTACAAAACTTAATATGAAAACTCACACTCTAACCCACCTGGAATTTTGCACACTACTCTGGAACACGTGATCTGCCTCTTCCACATTCTACAAAGCACCCAGTCTGTACTCTTCGTTCGCCACACGGCACGGAACAGTTTCCGGTACGAAGACTTCGTTGGTTGCAATATCTGCAAAATATTCATTATTTCAAGACTCTTAGTAAACACACCATTATACGATCATTGCAAATCAAGTATGATCCTAAATTTGTTACAGCTAAGGCTGGCATTTACCGGGGTAGACTCTCCTGTTCAAGGTAAAAATTCTTTGACAGATTACCAAATGCAAGAGATGGGTAGAGCGGTGACAAAATTAAACAAGCAGCATACATAGATACAACTGCAACTCAATATTATAAAGAAAGTATTCATTATTTTGCCTTAGTAGATTCTGCAAGCTGACCACGTCTGAACACAAAGTAGACAACTAAGTTCACGTTCTCGTGTTGGCATACGATGTGTAGGTGTCGCTAATGTGTAGTTTAAATAGCCTATGTATGCCTGTTACGCAATAATACTAGTTCCATATTAACGTAAATAATATTTTATTACTACAAACGCAATTTACAAATAAATCATGATTGTGGATCCGAAACATGTTTTATAAATTATGTCAAGAAAATGTTCACAAATAACCTTTCGGCGGGGTCACTCCCAGATTTTCGCATATGGGAATCATCGTGCCAGACGATGCCGCTGATAGGAAAGTTTTCTCGGGGGACCTCCAGTGTCCTCCGACTTTGCATTCTGGTGTTGCTCCATACTCACCTCCCTTCACCTTCATAGGCTCACAAGACCTTGATGTTAATAGCCACATCACTTCAATCCTCAAAAAAGCCAAAAAATAACTGGGAAACTACAAAGATCAAACTTTGGGTTTCTTTCACCATGTTATATCTATCTCGAATATAAAATCAAAACATTATAAAGAACATTAAAGGAAATTTCAACGTAACTGTAACCCTCCCCTACCTGAGAAACCTGAACGTGTACCAGCCCTCCAGGAAGACCTGAACGTGCACCGACCCGCCCTTCCCCAGGAAGACCAAAACGTGCACCGGCCCGCCCTTCCCCAGGAAGACCTGAACGTGCACCGGCCCGCCCTTCCCCATGAAGACCTGAACGTGCACCGGCCCGCCCTTCCCCAGGAAGACCTGAACGTGCACCGGCCCGCCCTTCCCCAGGAAGACCTGAACGTGCACCGGCCCGCCCTTCCCCAGGAAGACCTGAACGTGCACCGGCCCCCCTTCCCCAGGAAGACCTGAACGTGCACTGGCCGCCCTTCCCCAGGAAGACCTGAACGTGCACCGGCCCGCCCTTCCCCAGGAAGACCTGAACGTGCACCGGCCGCCCTTCCCCAGGAAGACCTGAACGTGCACTGGCCGCCCTTCCCCAGGAAGACCTGAACGTGCACCGGCCCGCCCTTCCCCAGGAAGACCTGAACATGCACCGGCCTCTCCCTACAAAAAGACATGAATGTGCATGGACTCCCCTTCACCAGTAAGACCTGAATGTGCACTTGCCACCTACAACAAGACCTGAATGTGCACTTGCCACCTACAACAAGACCTGAATATGCACCAGCCCTCCTCTCGCAAGACCTGAACATCCACAACCCCTCCAGCAAGACCTTAATGTGCACAGCTCCCCCCCCCCTTTTTCCAGGAATACCTAAACGTGCACCAGCCCTCCTCTCACTAGACCTGAACATCCAGCAAGACCTGAATGTGCGCAGGCCCCCCTCGAGCAGTACCTGAACGCGCACTGACAACCCCTCTTCCCCCCGTCCAGGAAGACCTGAACGTGCACGGCACCCAGGAAGAACTGAACATGCACCAGCCCCTCCAGGAACGTGAATGTAAACCACCCCCTGGAAAATCAGAATTCCCTTTTATATTAGAGCTCCCCTGTAAAACGGAAATGCCTCTGAAGGGTTTTCCTTTTAATGCTTTTTATTGCCACCACTATTTTTTTTTTCCATTTAAAGTATTTTTTCTGCTTTTGTGTTCAAGTTGTATGCTCCTGGTAAAAAACCTGAACCCTACTTCTGTGGTTGTTTGCATATATCAGCTGGCGACATTCTTATATATTTTTTTAGTTTGTACACACAAGATTTTCATAATTTATAACTGCAGCCACTAAGCGGAAATGACAATTTTGCTGCATCTAAAAAATAAAAATTTCAAATTTTTTATTGAAATTAACAAGTTAACTCAAACGTTTCTTAAGTGCCTTTATAATTTCAAAAGGTAGACTTACGTGCAGGTCGCAGCAATATAGTAATTGACAAAATATGACTGAAACCAGTACATTTTTTAAGTGGAATGAAAAACTATTTATGTATAAAATAAAATTTCACTAATTGAAGTAAAGCACAATATTTGCATCAAAATAATTAAAAATAAGAAATTTTTACAACATAAGAATTTATTCAATCAAAATACACTTTGCATTTAGTTGTAAAATTTAAATTGTTTTTATTTAATTCCACAAATTTGTTAACAGCAGATATATTTTTCGCAAATATTTTAACAGATATTTCGCAGGTTCACACGAACTTTCTTGGGAAGGTACTCACCGTACTTATGGGACCATCCACGTTGTACTGCAGGTAAAAAGTATCCCAGCCCAGTTCCCCTGGGAAATAGGACTTCTCAACGTTCACATCAAGCCTTTGCAATACATCGGAATCTTCGTACCGGCCATTGGTAGCCATCAACGCATTATCCATAATTCCCGCTAGCCTATAAAAGGTGACGTTTTCCGGGGGTTTGCTCAGTTCCGGCCTAAAAACGCAACAAAACACAAATATCATTATTATTACTGCCATCGTATACCTGCAAAAACACATTACGCTCCTGTAGTTGCGTGACCTGAGGAAAACTTTAGCCAAGATAGAATATGATATAACCACTTTTATTAAGCATCGAAAATGAGAAAATAACCTGCATTTGGTTAAAAAATATCGCAAACAATGAGAGACTAAGGAGAAAACCAATTGTACAATATATTAGCAAACCAAGATTGACGCGTACCGCATATTGTAAGTGGACGCACCGCTGCCACACCCCCGCAATCTTACCCCCTGCTACCGCCCTCAGCAGACACGTGTCGCGAGACACATGCTGCTAGGCCTGGTCCGCCTGACAGAGCGGACAAGCAATTAACACGTGCCAAGGTTATGCCGAGTTTAACCAACAAATCGCCGGTGCGATACCGAGAGCGGGAGTCGAGTGGTAGCCTGAACGAAGGACGCCACGCCGAGAGAAGAGTCAGTCAGTCGTATCGTGGAGTCGTCGAAGAGAGAACACGGAACAGCCAGTCCAAGGGCCCGTAAAATGGCCGCCCAGCTTACCAGACCTCAACCACCGCCGGAACACCCAGAACTACAAATGCAGCTAAGTACCATCATCATCGCTCAAGGAACACATTCCCCGATGCCTAACGTTCCCCCATGGCATCGTCAACAGTAAGAACGAGTACTTTAAGACCCCCCCCCCCCTTGGG
>NQII01004562.1:51783-88454 GCA_002778355.1 Clitarchus hookeri
AAATATGTGTTTGTTTCCGGTAGAATAAAAACCTTTTAAAACCAAGACGTTATGAAGTTATTGTTTACTACCCCTAATCAACATCCAAGGCACCCATAGTCTGTGCCTGGTAAAGGTAACTCGTTTCCTACGAACAACCCCGTTTCCCACAGGTGGCGAGTAGCGTCAAGATAATAAACGCCTAAAAAGGTAATTGTAAATAACATATCCAATCAAATACAAAACAGCTGTTGCTACTTTTAAGGTCGCAATAATTGTTGTGGACCCGAGTATTCACTAAAGATGCAAAACGAAATATTGATCATCATATCAAAAAACCCGCTTCGTCTGCGCTGAAAACAGTCCATACTATGAAGTGTGTCCATTCTATACCTTAGAAGCAGGCAAACTGAACGGCTTATGTGCCGTGTGTCATTTTAATTATCAAGGGTTATGTGTATTGTAATTGTGATTATTAATTACATGATACACCATCACTGCATTTATTGTTATCAAATACCAGTATCTTAACATGGGGGATAAAGGCCATTATTCTTTGAAACTATCTTCGCTTTATTTTTTTTTTCCGAAAACCGAATTTTAAGGGTAATATTCCAATCCCCAGGTACGTTTTGTTCGGATGTTTAAAAAAAATTTCAAAAGTAGGATATTAGCTTAAAATTGGATAAAGTGAAATAAAAATATTGGCAAGTATAGATGTAAATACACGTTTAAAATTAATGTGGGGTACAATTATTTTGCCTAGCCCTCCTATTTCCAAAACAACAAGTTTTAAACATTTAGATTGAGGAAATTGTCTGGTCTACAAGTTGTAGTATTCACCATTCCAGAATATTTTTTGCCTTCAATTTTATAACTTACCGTGCATTGTGATTACCTACCTCATATCAAAATTGACAATATTACACAAAAATATACATTGGATGCAATAAACCTAACAAGAAGTTACAGGTATAACAAATGAGGCTACTATCCTCATATATATATATATATATATATATATATATATATATATATATATATATATATNTATCCGAGACTCGAATCCATTAACACCATGTACCTAATGCTGGTATACAACAAACTACGATATAGAGTTAGAATTAGGAGCATAAACTTCGGTTGTAATCAGTCTAATATTTCCGTAGACCAGGTTTATTAACATTTAATATTTACAGGGCAGTCATTCTGAAAATCAAGTATGTGAGTCAATTGAATAATGCAAGGTTACATGTCCTATGGTTTCACTACTTGTTTGCAAAATTTGGTGGGAGTCTATTGAATGGTCCCCAAGATGTGGCATAAAAACTATTTTTCAATGTGGCCCTAACTTAAAAAGTTGGAGGAAGAAAAACCGCTCTGTTTAGACAATTTATGTATGTAATATATCCTACAATTATACCAAGTTAAGTTCAAATTTGTTACATGGTTTCATAGATACAGCTCAATAAAGTATCATTAATAGTAAGTGTGCGATCCAAAAAATTATTAATTTGCATGTCTTCATAGCACAACTTGGTTGCCAAATTAGATAGGAATTGATTGATTACTTCCCAAGAAATGGCAGACTTAAATTTTGAATGCGGAACTAACAAAATGATGGACTATGTGATATTCAGTGGCATATTTTATGTATGTAATAGATATAGCATACCAAGTTTGGTCTAAATTGATCAAATGGTGTAGCCGATAGGTATGGAATATTAACATAAAAATGTACAAAACCGCCATTAAGAAAATAAGTGCCTTATATATTTAAATAGTACAAGTTTGCATCACCTACCATAGATTTACTTGCATGCCAAATTTGGTTAAGTAGTGTCCGAGATACGATATAAACGTTATGTGTTTTATTGTAGTGCTATCTTCCAAAATGGCGGACCAATATGTTATCTGTATGGTTTCAATTTTTACATTATGTACTGTTAACATAACAAATTTGGTTTACATCTGTTAAGTGGTTGCCAAAATATTACATAACGCCCAAAATATTTCAATGGACGCTATTTTGAAAATGAGCATCTGACGTAGTTAAAAACTATAAAAGTAAAATGTCCTTACTAATTGCTATACGCGTACCGATTTTGTTAGAATTCGGTTCGCGGGTTCAAAAGTTTTAGGGGGACATACAGACAGGAAAGTGATCTCATAAACCTATCTTCCCTTCGGAAAGTAGGCTAACAAGAGTGGTATATTACTCCAGCAGCTCCATAAAGTATTGTATGAAGTCTCCTTGGCCCAGAAGTATGTAGGCTCTCATGGCTTTCAGATGCTTCAGCAACTTGAACTGTCCGAACAGTACGTCCAGGACATGGCGGGACGTGTCTTTGAAAGCCGTATCTATCATGGAATCCAGTTCACCTTCCTGCTCCAGCAGTATCAGCGACTCCACTGCAACACCATACAGAAAGCCATAGACTAAAGATGAGATAGACCGATTTTCGTCTTCTGCGCATGAATACAACATTGGCTCGCCCATCACCAATACAGTTGTCAAAGTCACATGGTCAACAGCGAGAAATGTGAGTTAACATTTGAATTTTAAGAAGTCGTGGGAAAAGCACAAAAAACCCAAAGCACTTACATAAACAGTGTTTCAACCATAAAACTTACCAACGTTGTTCTTTAAAGCATTGCTGGCATAAAATTAGTCTAACGTTGGAACACAAGAGTGTATCTACTTCGAAGCTCACATGCTTATTCTTCCACATATTCTCTCTCTACTAAGAAATCAAGGGTTCCGTTCGTTTACGGCTAACTAGATACTCAAAACCAACATCTAAAAATTATCTACCATGTAACTGCATGTTTTAATGCGTGAAAACTGATATCTGATAGTAATAGTGAAAGCAAACAACGAGGGTTCTGCGTGTTAAGAGGACTATGTAGCTACGCGTTCAAGGTCAAGAAGCGAGGTAGCGATACGGGCGACAATAACACGCTCTCCTAGTGCCTCATCGCTCCTACGCGCAAGGCGTGCAGTGTTTCCATCGTGATGCTGTACCGTGCCAATTATTTCTATAACAGTGGGACGTCATTACACGCGATAAAAGCCCACAGATTAAACTACTCCCGTATAGTCCTACTTTTCTCTTACCGCTTAAGAAAACTGCATAGGCATATTTGACAATTTTAACGATTTTTTTTTTCTGTGAATAAACTTAATATGATAAAAGTAAAAAGCTAGGAGCATAATTATTTTTTTACATTTTCTGGCAAAAATTTATATTTC
This sequence comes from Clitarchus hookeri, assembly GCA_002778355.1. Lineage (NCBI taxonomy): Eukaryota > Metazoa > Arthropoda > Insecta > Phasmatodea > Phasmatidae > Clitarchus > Clitarchus hookeri. The sequence goes on from NQII01004562.1 coordinate 55,016, forward strand.
CAGAAATAAACGTATTCGCGCCAACAACAATTTCACAAAAAAAAAAATTGCAATAAATTTTCTTAAGGCACTGCCTACTAAGTCTGAAGCCAAAGAGTTTAAATGGGTAATCAATATTAAAGAAATCCCTTTCTCAATGTATTAAGTATGAAGATAACAGTTTCAAACAAAAAGTATTCTCCATGACATTTCTTATACTGTCGCGTTAAGAAATCTGGCCAAATTTTATTTGAAATAGTTTGTAAATTTAAATTTTAAATTTTAGAAAACAAAATAATGGACATATATATTGGCAATATTTCTAAACGTGACAGGGTATTTTGTTGGAAACACTTATCTTTAAATCCGATGCATTGAGAAAGAACATTTTTTTGTATTGATTTTCCACTTAAAATCCGTGACTGCAGACTTGGTACGCAATGTCCGAAGGTATAAGTGAAAATTAAGCTATCAAATTTGTGACCACTGAATTTGATTAGTTTTGTTTTCTTAACACTTTAAAACGAATTGCAATAACTTTTCTAATAAGTTAACAACATTGCCATAGTAATTATTTAAATGGCTGACTTCTACAAGTAGCAGAATTATGCGCAATTCTGTTAACTGTAGAACAATAGCAAATCTCGTATTTCCCATGATTAACAGTGAACAGGAATGTAGTTTTTTTTTTCTGCTTTACCTGTCGCGAAATAGGTTATCTTAACGTTTTAGGGAACGGTGAAAAACTATAAATTGGCCACCTAATTTCGCGTAAGCTCTTTACAGGCTCGACCCATCAGGGGCACAACTGTACTGTATACAGCTTCGGAAAGAAACTGATAACCTTATGTTACCACAACTGACATACTGAATACTAATTATAGGCTTGATACAAAAATATTAAATTAAATATATGTATTCTCACTCCTCGTCCTCTCGTCTCACTCCATCATTCATCATTCTACTGAGTATGCTGCAGTTTACTTACATAATTCTTACATAAAATACATTGTGTGCTGAAAGACTTTGCTGTGCATGAATATGCGACGTCACAGACTGTTATGGTAAGTATTAGGCAATTTTCTAACTACCGAGTCATTGTTTGGTCTTTGCTAATTGATCATTACCTTTGCCCTCGCCCCCTCTACAAAATTAATAATAAGTTACAAAGTTCTTTGGATTATTATAATTGTTGCACAGTAAAACATTTGCGAGATTTAAAATTATTCCATATTGAGGAGTATGGTTGTGCAAGCTTAGATGTTCATATGCACGTCGCAGGAGGCCAGACAAGCCAAGGTCAACACCCAATCTCCTTCATAAGTTGCCTTATTAACACAAGTAGACCTCGGGTAATTCTGAACGTACTGAAGTCAAGAACTATATAGTAGCGGTTTAACGACTTTTCTATAGCGAGATCATTTCGAGATTGAACTAGTTGCTCAAATTATAAGGATCTGGATTGAAAGCGACTATGGCCATCCCAGAATTTCACTGGAGTGATTTTGTTAAAACCTGGGAAACCAATGGAAATCTGAAATCAGGATGGCTGGACCGGGAATCTATTCTTGGCCATCCCGAATGAAAGCCCAGTGTTAAATGACGAAGTACCTACTTCTATGAGCCTTTCTGTGCCCAACCTTCTGCCTAACACCCAGTTTTTCTCCAAGATATGATTTATTTACTTCTTGTAAAGGTTAATTTTTTTTATTACTTATATTACACCTACTCTTAATTTCATGTGTGTGTGTGCGCGCCCATGCGGAATTTTGTGTGTTATATTTTATTTAATATTATTACAACGTACTTTGTTTGGGATCAGAGTAACAAATAATAACAATAAAGATAATTTTTACGACGTTTAAACCAACTACTTGCTCTACCGCCTACACTAGTTCTAATGTCATATTGGGTAATCATATACTTATTTTATCTAAATTCTTACACTGGCGATTATATTAAAATTAACACTACATTTAGGTTACTTTAGCATTTCCATGAATAAATAAATCACTTTTCACAATTTATGTCTGTAACATAAGTCTATAACTCACCGCTATTGTAATCCTCTGAGCTCCGTTTCCTACGTAAAGAGTTGACTTGGCATATTTCGCGCAGGAAGTTGATGCTCTTCCCTGCCACCAGAATTTTCTTGGTCTGGATCAACGATATGAAACTGGGCATCATGTCCTTCCTGCACAACATATTTCACCAACAAAAGTTTTGCATCGCCTAATCAGTAGAAAAATAAGTTACCATCTTATGAGAAACTGTCATGAAATTTTTAAGTAAACTGCTTTTTTTCGTGACTGAAATAAACAAACATTATATAATTGCATTTTATCATTCAAATTATAACTTTTTCTTAAAATTATATATTTGAGTTTATGGAATTTGAGAAAAATTATTATTATTCTATCGCAATGGACAGTTTGCCTCCGAAGAAAGAGTTACAAGATATGAGCAAGAGTGGAGTGGTAAAGTTTGGGCGGCTCTTAACATCAGGGTCTTGAGAGCCAATGAGGGTGAAGCGAGTGTTGAGTATGCAGCATTGCCGGAATGCATTGGTGTGGGAAACCCGAAAAAAAAAAGCGCCGACCAGCGGCATTGTTTGGCACAATTCTACGTGCGACAATAAGGGAGCGACCTCGTTGGGAATCGAACCCGGTTCGCCTCGGTGTGTATGGGAGGGAAATTGAACATGAGACGAAGAGCTATTGTTGTATTGTGCTTGAATATGGCTCCAGACCACCACTTACATGAAAATATATTTGCAGAGAAGGAACTCTGGAAATTAACATTTTTGACCTACAGTTACAGTTTTATACACGTAATGACTAACGGAAGCAGCATATATGATAACATTAAACTTTCTCAAGCTACTAGAGTTTGAGTAATATAATAAAGCACAAAAGTGTGAGGTAACAAGTAATTTAAACGACTGTTATAAAGGCGATGAGTAATTTCAGGAGACAAATTAGTGTATCGACAATATCACTGAACTACACACCTCAATAAACGTTTTGCACCACTGGGATTTCTTGGTAATTCGGTTGCTCACGGCCCAACAGGAATTATGTGATGAAAGTACGTACTCTCACACTTGACGAATGTTTTTTTTATAATGCGCCTACTGTCACAGCGAACATCCGTCATGTGTAACCAATTACAGGTGATGCAAAACTTTCTTTTTAAGGGTGTATCTGTTCTCGACAATTCACTTGACCGCCATTTAATTTCGTTGTACACATGCACTGTTAGAATCATTGCCGCGTATTTACGAAGAAGTAATAATTAAAAAGTTGTCCACAAATCTTAGTTTTTTTTTTAACTCATTTCGCGTGAATTTCACTAAAATTTCGGTAAATCCACGGAACCTCTCTCCGAAAATTTGCTAACATGTTTTGCTTATTTCCGGCTTATAAATAACGTTCACGAAAATATTTTAATTTACTTTATAGTGGTGTTTGCTAGTGTATAAAAAATTGTTCTGTTTTAGAGTTGGATTTGAAACTGCGTCACAAAGCTCGTGGTCTGCGACTCTTAACCACTCTCCCACAACATCATTACGGCAGAAAAGTTTTAACATGTTATGGTTTTAAAATTAAATTAAGGTACGAAACGCGCCGAGTTGCTTATACTGCGAGTGTTTTAAGTTTTGTTAACTGTTGCAGGTAGCTCGGGATAATTTTCTATATTTGAAGGCCCGCGTTTTAGTTGTATGAACAATGTAAATCCCACATGAACCATAGAAATTTTATTGTAACAGCGATGGAAAACTCTTTGTATAGCTTTCGCATTGTTCGTTCCTGAAACCGAAAGCTATTGGAAATGCGAAGAGGTTCCGTAATTTGTATTAACGAAACTGTTCAGTTTTTTGTCATTACGGGGCATGTTTCCTTATGTTAGCTGTATATTTCCGTAAAAACTCCCGAGAATGTACGTAAATCTCTACGTAAAATTTTTATCATAGTCAACTTCCACGGTGTTGTGAAATATGATGGAATGTCTCTTACTAGAAAGCAGTGTGCACTAAATCAAAATTTGCGTTCTTTGTTGCGCAAATACTTACCGCACCTTGTACCTCTCATTCCAGAGGATATCGCCCTGCTTAACATCATATTTGGAAAGATTGCCCTCTCCAAACTCCTTTCCGAATATGCTGCTATTGTCTTCAATGAAAAACTCGTTACAGGGATCGTCTAACTCTCCGTCCAGTATCCATCTGCTGATCATATTAAATATAGGCTTGCAAACCTGCACAAAAATACATGTCCATGTAAAAGGAATTTTCAAATTAATAATTATTTTCATATTTTAATGGCAATAGTGTGGTATAAATAAATTCAAAATTTAATTGCAATTCCATTACCTACACTCACTACGGAAAAAGAGCAAAAAATATAACACAATATGTAGATCACGAAAAAATATTAATTTAAAAAGTGATCATACAAATAAAGACAGTGGAACAAGAGACAAAGATCCAGTTAAACAACGGGCAACACAGATACAAGGGCAATACAACTCTCGACAACGAACGACACAGAAACAACACCAACAAGACGAGAACAGCCAAACTAGAAGCAAAACACAAATTGCAGAATGATCATAAACTTTCACTCGCAAAATAAACACAGGCATATGTAAGGAATTTTGCCCAAGTACATTATACAACACATCTTTCAGCAGACAAAAATAAACAGAAAACCAGAATGCATATGCCAAGTTATCAAGAAAAATTAGAAACTAATATATTGTTTTAGTTTTACTTTAACGATGCTCATTTTGCTTCAAAATATTGAACATTTGCGCAGTTATTTAAATAAACGTTTAGCCTCTTTCTGAGTGGGCATCCCGATGAGCTTAACTAGTATCGGAGCCAATTAAGTTACATTAGGTATGTGCTTTGTGCTCAGGTCCTTACCTATGATACAAATACTAAATGCGTAGACTTGGAGGCCACATGCTAGTTGAATTAAGTAAGGCCCCGTTTTACCACCTCTTGTTACTCTTCTGGTCAAATACCATCTGCTGGCTAACGTATTTCGTTATACCACTTCAAGTCAACATCTACGGCGACTTCAGCTGCCAGTTATTGGTTACCGAGGATGAACCAGCCGCTAGTGTTCCAACAGTAGGTTGGAGAGAAAAAAATGGCATTATATTTGGAAGGCATGGTTAAGGTTTATTTTACTCAGGTTGGGAAACTCGGTGCTTTTAATATGTTAACTAAAATTCTCGCCGCCAGGGTGCACTGGTGTCGCATGTGTACCGGATTTTTCCGTTTTGTTCAATAGGAGATTTGAAATTTTCGTAAATTAAATATAATTGTGTAACATTTTTAATATTTGTATTGTGTTGAAATCTACATACGTAAAGAAAAATCTTTGTTCATTGCCCTAAGAGTTTAAATACAACGAAATATGTTCAGACGTGGTTTAATATTCGGCTATATACTTGATTTAGCAAACAGGTTGGCTTACACAATTACTTTATTAAAATAGGACAACTGAATAAAAAATATCGAAATTGATTAAAAAAATATACTTTTTGGCTTTTCCTGCGTAATTTTTGTCAAGAAAAGTTCCTTTAGATGACAGCTTATATTTGTTTCACACTTAAATTCGGAACTTTTTTTTTAAACACAAATGTATTTTTATTGTTTGCTCTTGGAAACTCAACTTCATTTATATGCTGATATCTTTTGCATAACTAAAAGATGGCAATAGGGACGTAAGTATTTAAAACAGAATCTTACAACCGTTAATTGTAACTATGATCAATTAATGGAATCAGATACTTAATAAAATATTACTGTATTTTTGTCACAATTATATATTATATATATATTATATATATACATTTTCTTTCAGACACTGTAAACTAAAAATGCTAACCACCCACTTTCGGTAATTTAAAATAAAATGTGTGTGCTGATAAAACTTACAAAATAATGTTTACCATCTCAAAAACTTTGAAAAGTTATCAGATTTGGTAACTTCTGTTACCAACATTTACAAAAATCAAACCAACATTCATATTACAAACAGGAGGCTACACAATGGTGGTAAAACACTTGCTTATATTTAGCCGGCAGTCAAGCCCGACTACGGACTGGCTATAGCCTACTCCCATGTCAGCGGGAGGCGGTGAAACCCGCACTTAAATTACTTTAACCTAATTAAAAAACTAATTATTTAAAAAAAATTTCAAAAACCTTTAAATAATCTTCTGCTATTCATTTAATGCCTAAAAATAGCATTTGAGATCAAAGTTGCGCTAAATGATAAAAGACAAGTTGCGCGTGGCCCCTAGTATTTCCTTTGCGTGCGCGCTTTTAAGAAATTTAACCTGAACTCAGAGAAAACCGTCTCATTTTTAAATAAAAAACTTTTCGCATGTCAGAAGGAATTCGGCTGCATAGCTATGGTAGTTCAATCATCAATATTTAGGAGAAATATTACAATTATTTGAATAGTGTAATACTTGCATGGTTCTGGAGTTTAAATATATAATCCTATAAATAGTTCGGATTTGGGCGTACTTTAACTAATTCCAGCGTTCTCTTATTTCGTTTCGTTAGTAAAATAACGCAATATAAATTTACGTTCAAGATTTTTGAAAATTTTCTTTATATTTTTTAACAGCTCTTATCATGCTTCTTTATTGGTGTATTGTAATTATTTGCTCGAAGGAAATTTATCTGTTGGAGTGCACAGAGTACACAGTTGTTTTCACAAAGATGGACAACCGTTATGACAGTCTATCATTATAATTTATTTATTTGCAGCGTTTCGTTACGTGCGCTATATTCGTATTAATAAAAATTCATATTAATACGATTATGTGATAACAAAGAACGGTACATACAGGTAATAAGAAAAGCTACTATTCGTATATTTATCTAATAATTTCCTTTGTCACAGGTAAAACATTTAGAATTATAAAATGGATGATAGTATTCGCGTTCTTGAAGCATCCAGAGGGTAGCACCATAGTGACGAAAATAGCGTGTATAAAAGGTAGAACGACATGACATTTAAATTGAATGCTCCAGTAAAAAGTGAATGTTGTGAGTTTACATTACACGTGTGTGTTTTTGTATGAAGTTTTTTTTTTCTCACTTTCAAGAGGGAATTTTGTCGAATCGCTTTTAAGTCGACTGTGATAGTAGGTGGACCAATATATTTAGTTTGTTTGTTAGTTCATTTAAGTTTAATTTTATTATATTTTTACATTCTACTACCCCAGTATTTACTCTTTTTTTCCATTATGCTTTACACTATCTGTTTACAAGCATTTTTAAATCACTTTTTCTTTCTGAAATTTGAGAACCGACACGTCATATCCTACACAGATACAAATAATTTATAAGGTATTTGCATGATATCAGGCCTACACTGCGGAACTTTATATTTTTTTCAAAAATGTTGCTGAATTTATGTGGAAAAGAACATTTACACAACGTCAGCTGGAACATGTTTTAAATAAACATTAATTTTAATTTACTGCTGCCAGCTATATGAGTAAAGGCAGTTTATACCAGCTACAGCAAAGAGTACATTTTTCCGCCGCTAGATGTTTCGTGAACGCTGCATGCATTTGCGATGAATGGCGTGGGTCGTGGCAACTTCGCGTCGCGTCAGCCAGCGGGTTCGAACATACCACGTCTCATTCTGTCTTAGATGCGCCGGTGGGCGCCACAGACTCGGATGTTCCGACCAACGTTTAGGAGATATGCTCCGGAAAATAAGCGAGTCCCGTTTAGCGCCAAAGAAACGAGCGAATAAATGTGTGACCTTGAACATGTCTTACCACAAAAATTAGAGTACATTAATGGTTATTGAGGAGACAAAAATCTCTAAGGTGGGAAAGAGGATGATTGCTAGCCGCAACTTTTCAATAATCAAGATTTACGTGTTTTTTCTTGCACTTATAGAAAGATGATATAAAATGTTTATAAATAATATAATATGTGTTATTTTCAAACGAATTAATAGAATAAATAATAAAAATAATGGCAGAATTAAAAACAAATTTTTGCAGTTTAAAGTATGTGACTAGGCTTTATGTTTTTTAATATGAATTTCTGCAAGTCATGTTCAAATTTTTTTTCAGTACAAAAGAAATTATTTACATAAATTTTGTCAATAAATTACATCTACGTGTGTCCGTGTTCGAAATGAAACTATTACAGAGAACCAAGCATTCATTGTTCCTTCAAACTATAAATCCATTAAAAATTATTAAATAATTACATTGACGTTTAGTCTGCACGTTTCCTAATGACCACAGCGTCATGATACACAACACAATTTCAGTTATGATTCTCTATGAAAGTCGAGAATTACGCACTAAAAATCTCGAAACTTTTGTCACGAAGGATAAACTGCTTTGATACTTCCGTTCTGAAAGAACGCTCCTGGCAATAATCCTATTGGAATTGGATTCTTTTTAAAAAAAATAGGTATAATTACCTGCTACCATCCCAGTATTTCACTCTGCCTTCGGACTAATTTATTTTACCATACTGTATGTAACCGAAGCTGAGTGAGCTAATTTCCTTTTCGCTTGTACTCCTTCGCCGCATCAGTTCAAAATAAATGATCCACCGCGGGTGCTGATGAGCGTTTTGCTTACTACTGCAGGTATCTAGGTACAGGAATTGTTATCGCATTCCCGTGTATTGCACATTCTGTCCCGAAGTCCCACCCCTTTCGCTTAGCCTGTCGACTTCTTCTATGACGTTTCGCTTCAGAACTGAAACATCAGTGAGCGCGGAGAGGAGGAAAGTGAAGCGTAGTAGGAGCAGTGTCTCCACACAGCCGGCTGCAGCTCTGACGTAGGGCGCGCTACACTAGGCCGACGAAAGGTGAAAGAGGCTTCATAAACACAGTTACCATTTTGTATTCAATGTTGTGACATACCTTTTATCTACGCACAACTCGCCTACAATTTCGGAAAACTTGCGTATCCTAGTTTCGAAAGCTTCCGAGTTTTACCCGGCTAAAAACTGGCAGCTAAAAAGAGGTTATATTATCGGTTTCATTCAATTTTTTTAAATAATAGGTATGGTTGTAGCACTTACAGAGTACGATACCTAAGTAGCAGAAACTTAAGTACTTTTATGAAAATCTAGATACGCACATTAAAGTATTTTTGAAAAAAAAACTGGATTACTAACTGTCTGCACACCATCCAGGCCTTTAAAAGTACTAACAACAGGTAGTTATAAAAGTCTTCAGTTCCCTCCGAACTGTGTTCACGATCTCGAAGCTGATGCGTCGACAAGTAAGAGTGAAGAATGGTGGAGAGGGCAGAAAGTGGTCATGTTTCACACATTTCCCGGAGTTTTACTCGAGTTAGGTGTATCAGTACTCACCCTGGACAGCAAGCCGCGGACGAGGGACCTGACAAGAGGGTCTCCGTGACGCTGGAAGCTGTAGGCGCACGTGCTAAGCTCGCCTCCCCTCTTGCCGAGGCAGCCGCCAGCGATGGCGACCAGCCACCGCATCCTCTGCAGAGGCTCGTACACCATGGCCAGCAACCTGCGCAAAGTCAGCTCCTGCTGGCCCGCCGCGCGACAGCTGTCCTCCTGCACCTGCGCAGTCGCACCCACACCCATGCCTTCCCTTCCCTTCAACTAGACTACAACGTGTTCAGCCAAACACTTCCTTAGTTGTTTCAACAGCATCAGCATATATTTAGTACACACAGCCACTTCACAACGATTGTCTTACGTTTAATATTTGCCGATCCCCTGTAACGCAGTCTGTTTGTGCACCGCTGGTCTGAGGTGCAGGAGGTTCTAGGTTCGAATCCTAGCTAAGGCATGGGTGTTAGTTTCAGTTAGGTCTTAAGTTTGTTTATAAGCCGCCCCCTGGCAAGCCTTCAGGAATAACACCGGGGAACGTTAATAAGCCCTTTCCAATCAAACTCCAATCCAATGTTTCATATTATCATGCTGGACTCAAATCACTAGCACGTTTACAATTGAGCAAATATTCCGTTACCTTTAACTATTTGTAACAACAAATTCAGATGGTTACAGTACCGGCTTTCATTTGGTTGGCTGCACTATTTGGGGTTCTTTGTTCGAAAATACAGCTCGAGTGTTTGTATACAATCTATGGGACAGTTTGGACACTAGTAATGCTTCTCAGTGTGGCTGTTACAACGTAATGTTGGTATAAACAATCTAATTAATATAATTTTTAATGAAATCAAAAGACAAATGTATAAAAACGAACATTCGTGTCTAGGGAATTAATGCTAGAAACCATGTATATCACAATCTGTTCACTGGAATATATTTAGTAATGGTATGTCTGTGAATAAGGCGTCAGACTTCTAAGCCATTTCTGTGGGTTTTTAAGTCTCGGTAAAGTGATAAAGCAAGATTCTCAAGCTCAAGAAAGTTATGTTTTGATTAATTTTGTGTGTGGACTTGGTATTCAAGGTATGAAAAATAATCCTGGTAGTGAACTTTTAGATATGTGTTTTTATCATCGTTCTCATAACAATCCTGGTGTTGCTGTTAATTATACGTACAAAAACGCAAGTATAACAAAAATTGTTATTTTACATGATGGTCTAAAAAAAAGTGCGGTTCCCAAACGATGTTGATTTCTTTATGTATCTGACGGGGCCACAGTGGTGTAGTGGTTAGACTACTCGTCTCACTAAGGCGAACCGGATCTCGATTCCCAGCGGGGTCGCACACGGATTTTTGCATGTGGGAATCATGCCGGACGATTCCACTGGTTGGCGGGTTTTCTCGGCGATCTCCCGTTTCCCCCGCCCTTGCATTCCGGCGCTGCTCCATACTCACCTCGCTTCACTCTCATCGGCTCTTAAGAGATAGTAATCCGTACATATTTTATGTACAAGCGTTGTTTGCACGTATGTCAGCAATTAAAGGTACTTGGAATAGGTCCTTTTGGCATAAAAGATAAAACTATCCAAGCCCGTACAGTTTTCTTTTTATAATATATATATATATATATATATATATATATATTTAGAGCCCTGCTGTTGCAGTTCTCCTTAATAGGTAGGAGAAAAATAAAACTGTACAGACGTAGTTTCATCTGTGGGCTTTCATCGCATGTAATAAAATCCCATTGTTTCAGATTTCCTTTGCACAGGAAAGCTTAACAGCTGAGCACTGCGCACAGGTTCAGCACCTTGCGCGTAGGGTGACGGAGCGCTGGTCACGCGTGTTATTGTCGACCGTATCGCTGTGTCATGTAAAGAAACATGTCAGGGTCATGTACTCTTAAGACCTCGATGTTGACAGTCGCCCAAATCTCTTCACTCAGTTTCTGACGTTGCGAGGTGTCGAGCCCTAGGGTAAAATTCTTGCGAGTGTAGTTCAAATGATAACATAATAACACTTCATAGAACAATAGCACATGCCGTAAACAAATAAACTAATGAAATTGAAACCCTTTATAAGTAAGTAGCCATTGATAAATCATTACATCTCGCAGAACATAATCATATAAAATGTCTCAGAACGGAAGTTTTCAAGGTATTAAGCAAGGTGAAAAGAGAAGAATCATGTAGTTTTCCCGTAAAAACAAAAATACAATATATAAAACCAAACGTTTATACTAGTATCAAATATATATGGTATCAAATTCTGCTTGACTACTTTTATGTGTTGTTGGTAGGTCATTGTGTACAACAACAGACTTCCCAGTGAGCACTTCAGGTTCGAATATCAAGCGAGTCTAAGATGAATTTGAAGTTTTACTAAATGTCGCATTGTGACTCAATTCGACACTTGGATAACGAAAATTACATCCATTACACACAATAGCGAACCCTCCTATTCAGTTAAGTTTAAATGTCTTTAGAGTACAAATACAAATGTGTACACACTGGCTGAAGAGTTCCGTGATAGCATCAGTATTTCTCAAATTATTTTATATATGTGTAGAAGTTTTGGTTTGAACCATCTTCCAATGGTTTGTATTATTTTCTACCTTCTCAAGAGCAGAAGAGAAGGCCGAGCCTGTTCCTGTATCTTAACAAGACCACAAATGATGGCTCTTGGCAATCTTTAAACAAAAGGGAACGGGTTGACAACCGTGACGTAATTCATGATGTACCTTCATGTGTTCATGATCCCCTCTGATATGAAAATATTAATAACTAGCGAACCAGCCCGGCTTCGCCCGGGTACAATAGAGTTTTACAATGATACTCTAATGAATAAAATGGGAAAATACAATTAATTTACATGAAAACAGAATTATACTATGTTGGCCTAAGTTTTAAACTGATTACGGCAACCCAAAACGAAGGAAATATATTTTACACGATAGCCAAGAAATAGGGTATTGTTTTTGGAGTGTATCTGTGCAACCATCGCGTATTCACCACGTTTCCGCTTTCCAGCGTCGATGTGTTAAAATCAAAACGTGAGTTTCATCAAGTTGTAGCTTTAGAAATAAGTGTACATAGGTACTACTTTTTGCGCTTGGCTGAGGGACCTTAATCGATCACAAAACTTAAGAAACGTTCCCAGCGGTATACATTTGGATGGGTGACCGTTTAGTGGCATACTATCTGAGCGCTTCCGGGCTTCGGAGGGCACGTTAAATATTGGGTCCAGGTTTTTATCGATTGATAGCAGTCGTTAAGCCATTTAAAATATCCTTGGGCGGCCTGATAAACTCTGACACCAAAGAAAAAAAATATTTCTGTCACGTTCCCACCCTTTACAGAATTATGTTTTGTTGTTATGCCACAGGAACTATACAATAATCCATTATAAAAAATATTCTATGTCCTACAGGACCTAATATACCTACATACAAAATTTCATCAAAATCTGTTCACTCGTTTTGGAGCTGGGTGGTAAAACACACACACACGCACACACACACACTTTTGCATTTATAATATTAGTAGGACAGCATTTCACCACTTTATATACTACTAATAAATACTAATAAGAGCGAATTTAAACTAAAGCCCTACTAGAATTTTAACTAAAATAATATCTAAATAACATATTATCCTAACCAGAATACAATCTTAGGTCAAACTGACTTTACGGGATAAAGTATACCAGAGTTGCAATATAAACCACAGACAAACAGGTAAAAAAACCGCATGAAAAATGCGCAAAAGAGACATTAGATGATGTAGTATAGTCCAGAACGTAAACGAAAGGCTGGATATGTTCTGCATCATATTATCTGACCGTACATGATGTAACATTATGCTTAAAGACGGGCTGGGGATCTAGTGGCCCTACCCCAAGCATTTTCAATCGTTATGGACAACTAACTGTCTGTAACATAGTGTAAAAATCTTTCGAGAACGACAGAGTTTGAACCCGTAACCACTAGCCCGAAGCCACCTCAACGGCTTCCACCATGAAGGATACAGTCAAGTTTTTTTTTTCCTTTATGCAGACTAGGATTGGGAATTTACGAACACTTATAAATGCAGTGAAGTTTCACAGCAATCAAATGCATACCGGTTATTTCGCCTGCCCGAGTGACGTGTGAGATGGGCCGCTGATTTTTCGCTGTAAACTGAGCAGTTTTCAAATAAACCTTCACTAAGAACGTAAATATTTTAATCCATGCACTGACTGGTATGCACCCAGTAAATTTGGCAGCAATGTAGAAAAAATACTTTATTGTCTTAACCTCGTATTTAAAGTGTGATGTTGAAATGTGTAGATTCACTGTTCTATTAAATTTATTTTGAACTTGTTTTATGCGCGTTACAGTGAGAATCAACACATTATGATACACCGTATAAATTGTTTGTATTTTTATCAGAAGATCTCCTGAAATTCAATTTTCAAAAAATTTCCAGTCATACATATAGTAGTTTAGTGCAAAATCCAAACCATATGCATACGTATTTGGTAAAAAAATTACAAATTACAGACTTTTATTTCACATTACATTATTGAGAAATGGAAATAAAATTATTTGCTGTGCTCTAGACAACAACTACGATAAATGAAAACAAAAATTACATATTCCTAAAAAAAAAAACCATATAGTCACCAAAATTCGCACCATTGTCCACTATGCTTCAATCTCAAGTATTTTTCCACATGGCCATTTTGTCGCTATTTATTAATTGGGGGGGGGGGAATAATTCTACGTATTGGTAAAACCTAGGTGACTTAATTACAATAACATTAAAAGTTTGAGGGCGGATTAAAAATATTCACAATCGCAATTTTATAATATTTAATATATTATTTCTTAAATATTTGCATTCAGGCAAGATTTATTGCCATTAATGCCTACAAAATATTGCACACTGCTCAGTTGGTAACAAAAATGAGTAAGGAAAATACACATAACCGTATGTTCGCATAAGCCTGTCTGACCAACCAAAAAAAAAAGCTAAAATCCAAAATTTTCGACATTCAGCCCTCTCCCCCTTTCCAACTTCGATTATCTAATAGTGTGCCTTTCTTTCTTGAATTCTCTGGTTTTAAGTAAAATATTTATCGCAGAATGTAATCGTTTGTAGCTTTGCCTTCGCAGTTTAAAGTTATTCCTGGTCATTACAAAAATGTTTTCTTAATGTATTACAAATTGGGTTTTAGTTACATTACAATAAAAAATACAAGGGATATTATTGTATGTTTACAAAGGTTTTTAAATGTACAAATAACTTCTCAGTACAATTTACAATTATATCTACAGTGTAATATTTGTTTCTAAAAATGTCTGTCTTACCTGATCGCCGCATGGATAGAGTTACTGGACCCATGGTAAGGTTAATTTTAAACAAAGACTAAAGATGAGGTACGCCGATTATAGTCTTCTATGCAATTTGCCAGTACATCTGTTATAGTTACGTGGTCAATAGTGATTGACGTGTTCGTTTAACTTTGAATTTCCAACACACCCAAACTTTTACACAAATAAAATAATTTGGCTAACATGTATATATTATAGTTAACAAAACTACGTTAAATAATGTGTTCAAACATCTGAAAGCACTTTTTTACATAAAAAGTGTTCTAATCTCAAATTCTATCAATGTTTTTGATGGTACTACTGCAAAAAGGCAATTCAATGTTGAAACACAGAGTGGCCAAAGCGCAGCTCTGGTTGCGCTCTCGACCCCATTTTACCTCCACGATTAATACATATGGCGGAAGGACACAAAGTAGACCATAAAGTAGCTCCAAAGTAGGGCTGCCAAAAGTGATTAGTAAACCACGAGCAGCCTATATAGTTGATTCACTGTTACTTTAGACATTCCTGTAGCCCTGCTGAAAGTTCTACTAAGCTGTTTCTAGAAAGCAACACTTACAGGAAACAACGCATCGCATTCGTGCGCACTCAGTTTAATAAAAGTTTGCATAAGAACTATTTATTAATAGACATTACCAATACACCAATTTTCTCCGTTTTTTTTTTTCATATTTATTATAAACTATAAATAAAATATAAGTAAAAGTACAATTTAACTAAAAATAAAATACTTTTATGTTAACAGAAGTATAAAACGCATTTAATATAAGACATATTTAGGAAAGAACCGAAGACGTCGTACATGGTGTGATTTTCGCAAATTTTCGATTCAGTAAGTGTGGAGTAACCGTGAACAGACTATACCTGTGAATGCCACGTCACGACGGCGTGATGGTGGTCGGCGAGTGCCTCCTCCAGCGCCGCCGCCGTGCTCAAGGAGACGAGCCCCGTGTTGTGGCTGGTCTTCATCTTGTGGCAGCAGCCCTGCAGCTGCTTGTACAGCGAGCCCAGCTTCACCAAGTGCAGCACGTACCGCTTCTTCCTCTGGTCCAGCCTCACCTGCACCTTCGCGTTCACGGCCACGAGGCTCACACGTCCTCAACTTGCAACTGTTCTACTTGATTCGCATCAAAAACATTTCGGCTGAAAACCAGTTAATATTGTTCTAATGGAATTCCTTACATGGCGCTTGAACTGTGTTTGAAATGCACGTTTCCTCACGAAACTATCAAAGGAGCACACACTTCAGGCGAGGGCTATTCAGTGCTTTTAAGTCGTCGTGCACGTTACAAATACGATTCCAGGATACTCTAAAACTGATTTTTCGATTCACTTCAGCTGAAAATGTACGCATCAGACACACACAAAACTACTCAAGGGCCCCTGCACTGAACCTTCCTATAGACTTTCCGCAAATAAAATAATACTGTCATCGCTTGAAAGTCCCACAGGTACCCGCAGTGCGACTAAAACACTGCAAGCCATTTCAGAGCCTAGAGTATGGCGGCGAATAGGCACTTTATGCGCATGGCAGTGTCGCCCTTATCGCTCCCGCGCTTCACAGCTTCAAACGCGGAAAAAAACTCCAGATAGGCGAGGGGCCTTAAATCTGACTAATTAACTGTTATTTTATTCAAAACGTTCTTTAGGCCTATACTGTTAAGCAGTTTTCTTAGTTGCTTAAAATGCTCAATAAATTTGTCAGTAGAATCTAATTATCTGGTTTTCAGCTTAAAATCGCCTTTAAAAATTAGGTTTGCGGCAAACTATTATCACACTTATGCTGGAGTAGCATATCTCTGATGAGCAGCACACTATAAACACAAAGAACGACACTACAAAAACATTTTCACATTTTGAATTGACATCACGACAGTTTACACGAATATTAGGAATTTTCGGCACAATTTACAAGGTGCCCCTATGATAAACAAGTTTAGGAAGTGGACAGAAGGTACATTTGGAATACATGAAGTTTACGAAGGGTGCGTTTATTACGTTAAAGCCCGACAAGGTGTAAATATTGAGTATCATTTTAATCCGATAAGTTTCAAATAATTTTTCCCATGTAAGATGCAAATCATTTACTGTAGAGAAACTTTGTTTATGTCTTCTGTTTTGCAATGCTGTACATGCATCCTGTTTGTCGTGCTGCACGACAAGATAAGAAACTAGAAATAATTTATAGTACAAAACTGATGGTCATGCGACAGTTTTTGTCATGCTGGCGTCAAATGCGTCTTGTTTTTGGTTGACTGTTCGGTTTTTAATTTTGTAGGATCTGACGTGTCGTGCTTGCCGGAGTTATTCATATCTTCTATGCACAGTTTAAGAACATATAACTGTATTGAATTTAACAGAATGCAATATTCAACTACAAGAAACAATAAATAAAATTGCAAAATTGAATGCGACTGACTATAGGCGCGGTAAACTGAGCACTTTTGAGGCTCTAGTTACTTTTTCCTTTCAGCCAATTATTTATCCTTTATCCACTTTCTTAAATTAATATTGCCGTGCGTGTAATAAACACAGTGTGTGTATTCCACCTCGCTCTTAAGTTAACGCCTAAGGCTAAAATAAAATATATGTATTGACTGCTATTACAAATGTGAAGGTTTTCAAAAGTGCTCACTTTACGGTGAATGGCGTATAGTAATGAACAGATTACATATAATCGTATAAATGCCCTAAAATAATTCCCGATTGGCTCAGTTGTTCAGCTGGATGTAGAGGGGGAAATGAGATAGTATGTGGGCAGCTTTGAACAGCTAAGGCCTTCAGCACATATGGGGTTGGTGGAGATGGAGGTGGAGCTATGGAATTCAATGTTGGCTCAAAACAGAAGTAACGGAGAAAACTTGTATGCCAATGGTGACGTCCGCCATGTTTCTCACAGGCGAAAATTCACGACGACCCCACCTGGAATCTAGCCTGGTTCATCATAGTGGTAAGTAGAAGGAAATAGAAGAGTCGGGGCTCCGGGATCGGAGCTCGGAGCTGTTCATGTTGTCATTCCGGTTCCCTGGCGGACAATTTTTGCCTCAAAATCTCCCTTTTTTTCCTCAAAATCGACCATTTTGTCTCAAAATCTACTAAATTTCCTTTAAAATTTATCTTCCCACATAAAAATGTTCCTTTTTTCTTCTCAAAATTCCCCGTTTTTTCTTTAAAAAGTACCGATTCCCCAGTTGTAAAAACGATCTCCCGAAAGGCACTTTTCGATCCATCGGTAGGATTTGGGGGAATCGTTTTCGAGTGCAGAGAAGTGGCGCCCATATAGGTTTTATAGGCAAAGGTTATGCCAAATAAATACACAGGGTCCGGAGTCTGGAGTCACAGCTGATCATCAGCCACCTTGGTTCTTCAACCATCTTGTCCGCCATGTTAGATATCGGCGACATAAACCTTGACCTTTGACATTGAAAACTAAAAAAATCCAAAAATCTATTTAAAAATGTATTAAAAATGTACAACAATGTATAAATATTTGTAAAAAAAAATTAAAAACTTCAAAATATTAAAAAATTAATAAAAAATAAAAATTTTGAATGTTTGGGCTTAGAGAGAACTCTGGAAAGGGGCCGAGGCACCAACCGGTCGTCATGTTATTACATCACCCAACCNATTTTGAATGTTTGGGCTTAGAGAGAACTCTGGAAAGGGGCCGAGGCACCAACCGGTCGTCATGTTATTACATCACCCAACCATCATACATTAAAAATTATATAAAAATTATAAAACAATTTATTAAATATTAATAAAAATATTTTTTGAAATTTTAAAAAATTATTTTTAAATACTTACACTTCCGGAGATCCTTAACAGCACTACATCCAGCAGATGACTGACCCCCTCCAACCAACCACATTTAATTAACATTCCCNCGGCGAATAGGCACTTTATGCGCATGGCAGTGTCGCCCTTATCGCTCCCGCGCTTCACAGCTTCAAACGCGGAAAGAAACTCCAGATAGGCGAGGGGCCATAAATCTGAATAATTAACTGTTATTTTATTTAAAACGTTCTTTAGGTCTATACTGTTAAGCAGTTTTCTTAATTGCTTAAAATGCTCAATAAATTTGTCAGTAGAATCTAGTTATCTGGTTTTCAGCATAAAATCGCCTATAAAAATGAGGTTTGCGGCAAACTATTATCACACTTATGCTGGAGTAGCATATCTCTGATGAGCAGCACACTACAAACACAAAGAACGACACTACAAAAACATTTTCAAATTTTGAATTGACATCACGACAGTTTACACGAATATTAGGAATTTACGGCACAATTGACAAGGTGCCCCTATGATAAACAAGTTTAGGAAGTGGACAGAAGGTACATTTGGAATACATGAGGTCTACGAAGGGTGCGTTTATTACGTTAAAGCCCGACAAGGTGTAAATATTGAGTATAATTTTAATCCGATAAGTTTCAAATAATATTTCCCATGTAAGATGCAAATCATTTACTGTAGAGAAACTTTGTTTATGTCTTCTGTTTTGCAATGTTGTACATGCATCCTGTTTGTCGTGCTGCACGACAAGATAAGAAACTAGAAATAATTTCTAGTACAAAACTGATGGTCGTGCGACAGTTTTTGTCATGCTGGCGTCAGATGCGTCTTGTTTTTGGTTGACTGTTCTGTTTTTAATTTTGTAGGATCTGACGTGTCGTGCTTGCCGGAGTTATTCATATCTTCTATGCACAGTTTAAGAACATATAACTGTATTGAATTTAACAGAATGCAATATTCAACTACAAGAAACAATAAATAAAATTGCAAAATTGAATACGACTGACTATAGGCGCGGTAAACTGAGCACTTTTGAGGCTCTAGTTACTTTTTCCTTTCAGCCAATTATTTATCCTTCATCCACTTTCTTAAATTAATATTGCCGTGCGTGTAATAAACACAGTGTGTGTATTTCACCTCGCTCTTAAGTTAACGTCTAAGGCTAAAATAAAATATATATGTATTGACTGCTATTACAAATGTGAAGGTTTTCAAAAGTGCTCACTTTACGGTGAATGGCGTATAGTAATGAACAGATTACATATAATCGTATAAATGCCCTAAAATAATTCCCGATGGGCTCAGTTGTTCAGCTGCATGTAGAGGGGGAAATGAGATAGTATGTGGGCAGCTTTGAACAGCTAAGGCCTTCAGCACCTATGGGGTTGATGGAGATGGAGCTATGGAATTCAATGTTGGCTCAAAACAGAAGTAACAGAGAAAACTTGTATGCCAATGGTGACGTCCGCCATGTTTCTCACAGGCGAAAATTCTCGACGACCCCACCTGGAATCTAGCCTGGTTCATCATAGTGGTAAGTAGAAGGAAATAGAAGAGTCGGGGCTCCGGGATCGGAGCTCGGAGCTGTTCATGTTGTCATTCCGGTTCCCTGGCGGACAATTTTTGCCTCAAAATCTCCCTTTTTTTCCTCAAAATCAAACATTTTGTCTCAAAATCTACTAAATTTCCTTTAAAATTTATCTTCCCACATAAAAATGTTCCTTTTTTCTTCTCAAAATTCCCCGTTTTTTCTTTAAAAAGTACCGATTCCCCAGTTGTAAAAACGATCTCCCGAAAGGCACTTTTCGATCCATCGGTAGGATTTACGGGAATCGTTTTCGAGTGCAGAGAAGTGGCGCCCATATAGGTTTTATAGGCAAAGGTTATGCCAAATCAATACACAGGGTCCGGAGTCTGGAGTCACAGCTGATCATCAGCCACCTTGGTTCTTCAACCATCTTGTCCGCCATGTTAGATATCGGTGCATAAACCTTGACCTTTGACTTTGACATTGAAAACTAAAAAAAATCAAAAAATCTATTTAAAAATGTATTTAAAATGTACAACAATTTATAAATATTTGTAAAAAAATTTTAAAAACTTCAAAATATTAAAAAATTAATTAAAAATTAACATTTTGAATGTTTGGGCTTAGAGAGAACTCTGGAAAGGGGCCGAGGCACCAACCGGTCGTCATGTTATTACATCACCCAACCACCATACATTAAAAATTATATAAAAATGATAAAACAATTTATTAAATATTAATAAAAATATTTTTTAAAATTTTAAAAAATTATTTTTTAATATTTACACTTCCGGAGATCCTTAACAGCACTACATCCAGCAGATAACTGACCCCCTCCAACCAACCACATTTAATTAACATTCCCCTCCACTTCTGCCTCACCCTAGCTCATTCTGTCGAATGCACTTCACCCGCCATATTGGTATTTTAGTTTTTAATTTGTCTACATCTTCAACACCTTGGTGGCAATGATGACTCCGACAAACATGTTCGATCTGGGTGACCTTCACCTTGATCCCATGCCAATAACTTAGAATAACCCTGAACCCAAAAAGTAATTCCAAAATCCTTTATAAAGTCAAACAATTCAAAAACAAAAATTAAAAATTCATTAAAGACTTGTTTTTCATCAATCTTTAGATCAATCTCTCAATCTTTCCATCAATCAGCACCGCGATCAGCAATCCACATCAATCCACATCAATCCACACAAACANAAAAATTCATTAAAGACTTGTTTTTCATCAATCTTTAGATCAATCTCTCAATCTTTCCATCAATCAGCACCGCGATCAGCAATCCACATCAATCCACATCAATCCACACAAACACACTACATTCCACACATAAACCCTCGCATCCACACACCAATCCACTCTAACCCACACATGAAAACTCATTAATCCACACCCCAATCCATACCAATATACACAAACCCTTCGCAATTTTACTCCACAAACCACAGCAATCTACACGAATCCTTCGCAATCCGCTATGAAATCCACTCCGCAATCCATGCAAATACTACAATAAATCTCAATCCTTGGATCAATCTCAATTCTGTGATCAATCCCAATCTTTAGCAATTCTCATCTGCAATTCACAGCAATCCATGTCAATCCATGTCAATCCTTCGATTAATCCCAATACATCGATCGTACCTTCGATCAATCCTTCGGTTTGTCCTCCATCCATATGTATATAAATTGCATTCGTTCGCCAACTGTCTCCAAATTTGTACATGATGACAGACTTAATGTTTTGCATGTGGTCCATTATTCAGGCATTTAAACATTAAAGTCTTCATTAATATTATTTATGTGGATCTTTACCTTAAAAACTGACTTCTGATAGTACCATTTTAAAGTTGTGAGGGGAAAAAAGAATATGACACAAAAATAAAGGCAAACCAATTTTTTTATAATACTAATTTATTATTATTATTTTGTAATTGCAATTTCATAAGAGGGCAGTTCATCACATCATGCGATATATCCCAGATCCTTCAGTTTTCTAATGATTGAAGATATATCGTTAATGTGAGTGAGAACCCTGCGTTTTAGAATGTCAAACAAATATCAGACTCTATCAAAAAGTTCATTCGGGCCTTCGGGAAATAGGTAGCCAGTATTCTCGGTGTCTTCTGCATTCTTCATATCGTTTGTTGAAGCAAATGTGTTGGAGGGGTGTATCAGTGCATCGAGAAAATCACCATCAATGTCTTCAGCACTATCACACTCTTCATGTTCATCATCATCACTGCTTTCTTCATGATCATCTTCCCCTCCTCTTTTGTATTCTATATCAAATTTGTTTTTCTTTGTAGCAGGAGTTGTATGCTCATCAGTATATAGAGCAGACGACCGTTTATTTAGAAGTTCGTCGAATTCACGCGAAAGTTTAGCAAGTGTACATTCCACATAAATCAACTCTACTGCACTCATTCCGTCTTAAGCATTAACTGTCTCACAATAATCACCTGTCGAATCGGTACACATCGATGCAGCAAGAGGTATTGCCGGCAACACTTTCTGACTGCCAGTAGACGAATCCTTGCAGATCTCTGTATGTTCTTTGAATGTATCGCCTTGCAATAACTGCATGGGATCATTGTCGTAATGCTTCATCGCGCGGAAAGGACTCTTCGTACAGGCCATTCTCTCGTGCCGACGAGCATTTTGACCATAGGTGAAAACTCGATCGCAGAATTGGCACTGGCAACAACCAGTTAGCGATGATGAAGGTCGCGGTTCCATGATCGTTGAGGTCAAAGGTAGGCCTTTGAATTCGAAATTAGTTAAGGTCAAAGTTCAAGGTCACCGACATCCAACATGGACAAGATGGCTAAAAGAACCTAAATTGCTGATGGTCAGCTCTGACTCCAAACCCTGGACACACTGCATCGATTTGGCATACCTATGCATATACAACCAATATGGCCACCACTGCTCTGCCCCCGAAAACTATTCCTCCAAACCCTTCCGATGTATCTAAAAGTGCCTTTCGGGGGATCGGTGCTTTGTGGGAAAAACGGGAAATCTTGAGGGGGTAAAGGGAAATTTTGAAGGAAAAAGGGAAAATCTTGAGGGGGAAGAAAGGAAATTTAATCGATTTTGAGGGGAAGAGGGAATTATTGAGCGGAAAATGGCCACCGTGGGACCGGAATGACAGAGCATGAACAGCTCCGATCCCGGGTACCGTTGGCCCTGACTCTGCTATTTTCTTCTACTGTGGTAGACGAGTATTCTGACCATCACACTACTACATACGCGCCCCCGTATTCACTGATCTCCCAATAGTGAGGTCCACCGTCCCACCCTAATGTTCCGGTGAAGTAACATAGGTTTTTATGAAGTTCTCCAGTTTTCTGGCTGTTATAAATATTCTTGATTGTTCGATCGCTTCCTCTATCATATCTCCCACTCCTTTGGCTGGCCAGTTTCTCGTATACGGCAGTCTTTTCTTTTCGCCAACTCCCTTGTGCGTTCTGATCCTGCCTTAGACAAGAAAACCTTACACGTAAGTGTTTAGTGCTGTAAAACTCCAAGAACAGAGTAGAAATTTTATTTGCGAAAATTAAGCAATCACACCAATACTGTGAAGATGAATNCTGTAAAACTCCAAGAACAGAGTAGAAATTTTATTTGCGAAAATTAAGCAATCACACCAATACTGTGAAGATGAATTTTCAAGGAACCTCACCTGAATATCCATCCTATACTCCTGATGAACGTCGCTCCATTTCAGTATCTTGCCGTCTAACCCTTGGAATGAATATATCAAGTCTTGTAGCAGGGCNCCTGATGAACGTCGCTCCATTTCAGTATCTTGCCGTCTAACCCTTGGAATGAATATATCAAGTCTTGTAGCAGGGAATTTTCAGAGAAGTCGTCCATTTCTGCACAAAGTAAAATAAAAGTTTAAATCATGAACATGGCTTAAATCTATAGTGGGTGATATTGCTTTGGGAGTGTAATTCAGCCACATTACATTGTGTACATTACAAAAAGCCGAGTCATACATGTTTTGAGAAATTATTTTATGGAGACTTTCCATTCATGCAAAGAACTAAACATAAACATAACGAAATTTGTAAACGAGTCAAGCAACTAATTTCCCGTTATGCCCATTACTTACGAACAATTAAGTCGTTACAACTAAAACAACACAGATANTACCAATCTACACAAACCCTTCGCAATTTTACTCCACAAACCACAGCAATCTACACAAATCCTTCGCAATCCGCTATGAAATCCACTCCGCAATCCATGCCAATACTTCAATAAATCTCAATCCTTGGATCAATCTCAATCCTTGGATCAATCTCAATTCTGTGATTAATCCCAATCTTTAGCAATTATCATCTGCAATTCACAGCAATCCATGTCAATCCTTCGATCAATCCCAATACATCGATCGTACCTTCGATCAATCCTTCGGTTTGTCCTCCCTNCATCGATCGTACCTTCGATCAATCCTTCGGTTTGTCCTCCCTCCATATGTATATAAATTGCATTCGTTCGCCAACTGTCTCCAAATTTGTACATGATGACAGACTTAATGTTTTGCATGCGGTCCATTATTCAGGCATTTAAACATTAAAGTCTTCATTAATATTATTAATGTGGATCTTTACCTTAAAAACTGACTTCTGATAGTACCATTTTAAAGTTGTGAGGGGAAAAAAGGATACAACACAAAAATAAAGGCAAACCAATTTTTTTATAATACTAATTTATTATTATTATTTTGTAATTGCAATTTTATAAGACAGCAGTTCATCACATCATGCGATATATCCCAGATCCTTCAGTTTTCTAATGATTGAAGATATATCGTTAATGTGCGTGAGAACCCTGCGTTTTAGAATGTCAAACAAATATCAGAGTCTATCAAAAAGTTCATTCGTGCCTTCGGGAAATAGGTAGCTAGTATTCTCGGCGTCTTCTGCATTCTTCATATCGTTTGTTGAAGCAAATGTGTTGGAGGGGTGTATCAGTGCATCGAGAAAATCACCATCAATGTCTTCAGCACTATCACACTCTTCATGTTCATCATCATCACTGCTTTCTTCATGATCATCTTCCCCTCCTCTTTTGTATTCTATATCAAATTTGTTTTTCTTTGTAGCAGGAGTTATATGCTCATCAGTATATAGAGCCGACGACCGTTTATTTAGAAGTTCGTCGAATTCACGCGAAAGTTTATCAAGTGTACATTCCACATAAATCAACTCTACTGCACTCATTCCGTCTTAAGCATTAACTGACTCACAATAATCACCTGTCGAATCGGTACACATCGATGCAGCAAGGGGTATTGCCGGCAACACTTGCTGACTGCCAGTAGACGAATCCTTGCAGATCTCTGTATGTTCTTTGAATGTATCGCCTTGCAATAACTGCATGGGATCATTGTCGTAATGCTTCATCACGCGGAAAGGACTCTTCGTACAGGCCATTCTCTCGTGCCGACGAGCATTTTGACCATAGGTGAAAACTCGATCGCAGAATTGGCACTGGCGACAACCAGTTAGCGATGATGAAGGTCGCGGTTCCATGATCGTTGAGGTCAAAGGTAGGCCTTTGAATTCGAAATTAGTTAAGGTCAAAGTTCAAGGTCACCGACATCCAACATGGACAAGATGGCTAAAAGAACCTAAATTGCTGAAGGTCAGCTCTGACTCCAAACCCTGGACACACTGCATCGATTTGGCATACCTATGCATATAAAACCAATATGGCCACCACTGCTCTGCCCCCGAAAACTATTCCTCTAAACCCTTCCGATGTATCTAAAAGTGCCTTTCGGGGGATCGGTGCTTTGTGGGAAAAACGGGAAATCTTGAGGGGTTAAAGGGAAATTTTGAAGGAAAAGGGGAAAATCTTGAGGGGGAAGAAAGGAAATTTAATCGATTTTGAGGGGAAGAGGGAATTATTGAGCGGAAAATGGCCACCGTGGGACCGGAATGACAGAGCATGAACAGCTCCGATCCCGGGTCCCGTTGGCCCTGACTCTGCTATTTTCTTCTACTGTGGTAGACGAGTATTCTGACCATCACACTACTACATACGCGCCCCCGTATTCACTGATCTCCCAATAGTGAGGTCCACCGTCCCACCCTAATGTTCCGGTGAAGTAACATAGGTTTTTATGAAGTTCTCCAGTTTTCTGGCTGTTATAAATATTCTTGATTGTTCGATCGCTTCCTTTATCATATCTCCCACTCCTTTGGCTGGCCAGTTCCTCGGATACGGCAGTCTTTTCTTTTCGCCAATTCCCTTGTGCGTTCTGATCCTGCCTTAGACAATAAAACCTTACACGTAAGTGTTTAGTCCTGTAAAACTCCAAGAACAGAGTAGAAATTTTATTTGCGAAAATTAAGCAATCACACCAATACTGTGAAGATGAATTTTCAAGGAACCTCACCTGAATATCCATCCTATACTCCTGATGAACGTCGCTCCATTTCAGTATCTTGCCGTCTAACCCTTGGAATGAATATATCAAGTCTTGTAGCAGGGCATTTTCAGAGAAGTCGTCCATTTCTGCACAAAGTAAAATAAAAGTTTAAATCATGAACATGGCTTAAATCTATAGTGGGTGATATTGCTTTGGAAGTGTAATTCAGCCACATTACATTGTGTACATTACAAAAAGCCGAGTCATACATGTTTTGAGAAATTCTTTTATGGAGACTTTCCATTCATGCAAAGAACTAAACATAAACATAACGAAATTTGTAAAGGAGTCAAGCAACTAATTTCCCGTTATGCCCATTACTTACGAACAATTAAGTCGTTACAACTAAAACAACACAGATACTCTTATTCACCCCATAAAAGTAAAAAAATACGCATGCCGAGTATCGCTTAGTGGTCAGCATATAGCCTAAGTTAAAATTTATTTTGACTGCAATCACATTTATCCTGCAGAGTTTGTACGAAATAATAGTTAGATTATTAAGTAAGTCCTAGACGTTCCTGATACTTATACGAAATTGTCAGATTTAACTTTATGACAAGTATATTTGATAAATATGCATACTTCAAGCGATCAGGCCAAAATTTAAACGAGGTCTGGGGCATACTAATGCAGTTCGCCTTTATTGAGGGGTGCGAATTAAAAAAGGTTTCTTCACAGTAAAAATGAAAATGACCGCTTTTGACCAACGAAGTTAAATAGTAAAATATGATTCAGAGACAACGAACATATCTACAACTATAGCACAGCAGCTATATACAAAATCAATACTTTAATTGTGGAAACAACTTAAAATCCATTTCGAATAACTCTCTGTAGTGCAGAACACCAACAATGTAGGGGCCGCGGTGGCGCAGCAACTAGAGAGCTTGCCTCCTACCAAGGCGACCTGGGTTCGATCCCCGGCGAGGTCACACTCAGATTTTTGCACGTGGGAAGCGTGCCGGACGATGCCGCTGGTCGGCCAGTTTTCTCGGGGAGCTCCCGTTTTCTTCGCACCTGCAATCCGGTACTGCTCTACACTCACCTCGTCTCCACCAACAATCTGTTTACCCATGTTGAAAATTTTTCTCATGTGCTCTTTCTAGACAACAATACCAGCTCAGGATGTTAAAATGATAAAAAAAAACTAATAAATCCACAATTTGTAACATATTCGACGCCATCAATGCAAGTGGATTAGTGCTGGCCAATTAAAATAAATGATCGAGTTGCAAGCAGTCAGGCATCAAGTAGCCAATAAAATAAGGCTCGTGCCACGAGCAGGCTACGTAAATGAAAACGTTAGGAGAGTTATTGGGCACTCTGCAAAAACATTCACTGTAGCTGGCATGGGTAAAACGAGCGACTTCAGACGCTGAAAATGGAATGATAGTCAGCTTTCGGACCAATTATGGCAGTAATTTTGAAGCAGCGCAGCTACGAAAAAGCCATTACAGGCTAATTTAACCTTTGTATACCTGGTCACCACTGATAGTATTAGAANAGCAGCGCAGCTACGAAAAAGCCATTACAGGCTAATTTAACCTTTGTATACCTGGTCACCACTGATAGTATTAGATCGGTAACCGGTTCGTTGACGCTAAATTATGCATACCCTACAAGGCTGGTACAGAAGTTCGAAACTGAAATTCCTCGNCGGTAACCGGTTCGTTGACGCTAAATTATGCATACCCTACAAGGCTGGTACAGAAGTTCGAAACTGAAATCCTCGAACTTTGTGTCACAAACTGAACAACAGTACTGCACGCTGTGGAAATGGCTTTCACAATTACAGTTGATTTCTGAAATTATATGTTTAGTTTCACATCCACAAATACAGATTACACCATCAACTACAGTAATTTTAGTATCACACAAATGTCAGCGTTTAGAGGGGACAATTCTTTTAGGTTTTGGATTAATTTCTGAATATTAATTGATTATTTCGAGTTATTTAAAATATAAAGCTTACACATTGGGAAAAACCCACGAGCAAAAAAATCTGTCTACCAATTATCACAAACAGTAGTGAAAAATCTAACTACGTGACACTGCACCTTGCATTGACACAAAGGGAGGTTTAATCTTACATTCCTCTAATAACAAGAACGTACACGTAAAACCTAGTTGCACGAATTTCTCTTGCAAACAAATACAACAAATTCCATTAANTCTAATAACAAGAACGTACACGTAAAACCTAGTTGCACGAATTTCTCTTGCAAACAAATACAACAAATTCCATTAAGAACAAAGTTTTCTTTCAGAGGTATCAGCACCATCCAGAAGTGGTGGTGGGGGAACCCGTCGGAGTGCCTTTCGAGTGTCGCACAAGAATACGAAATTAGAAACGGTGTCATAAACAAGTCCAGCAAACAAAGCCTGTTTCATGAAAGAGCAGTGGACCAGAACGTCGTAAGAACTAACTTGGATATTTTCGCACATGCGCCTTTCCATTCACAGTAGGGGAAATTGGTTCTTCGCTCGAACTCCCTATAGTTGTCCTTACATATATGCGCTGGTGTAATATTGCTGTAGAGTTGCACAGCGACTGGATCCAGACCGGTCATTCGAACAAGAAAAAGCAGTTTTACTTGTGGGGCCCCTCTAGAGTGAGCAAAACACCACTTGTTACAATCATATACAAGGTGTGTAGGAAACACGTGTGCAAATGCGGGCACATGATTAATCACCGGAAAAGAGGAAGATTAATATAGGAATCCCATGGTCTATCTCAAATAATTAGGGCTGCAGAATATCTTAAAGGCGGAGGGTGACAAGCTTTTCACGTGGGATAGTATGCAGAGAACTTGCGTTAGACGAACACAAATTGGTATACGGATTAATTAAACGAAGATATTGGAGAGAAGAAAGGTACGGTACGACGTACACATCCCCATCATGTAGGTAATACGGGTTGGCACCCTTTGATTGCATGCAACATGTATGCCGCCGTGATGTTAAATTGATAGTGGATACCATTGGATGAAGCAGGGCCTCCTAATAAGCAATAAAGGCCTCCTAGTTGCAAGTCTCTAAGACCCACCATTAATGGTTGGATCGCAAACTACGTGTTCGTGGTAGCAATGCCATAAATTCATAAAAAACTAAAAACTAAAACATTCTAACAATCGAAGACCATATAACGTGTCGCTCTCGCTTGGCCGTCATGTTGGTTCTAGAGTTGGCCGTTAGAGGCGCTGTTTTTTACATTTCTGAGCTCAAAATATTGTCTAGAGAGCAGGATGGAACCTGCCGAGCCTTGGGTCAGTATGCAGACGTCTTAGACCACTCGGCTATCGGGACATGTGCTGCGACAAGGGTTTAAAAGAAGTAATAATGAGTTGGGAAGGGGGGGTGAACGAATGAATATTTTGTCGTTATTATAGTAATGCATAGTAATAATTTTTATGCAATTTTTTTTTTTGCTATCCAAGACTTTATAGACAAGCGTTACGTTTTTTATCATATAGTCATAATTCCTTTTTAAGTATATTTTCTCTTTTTAAATATTTTCTTTAATGTACATTTTTTTCCTTTTTAAAAATATAATGAAAAGGTGTACTTTAGAAGTAAAACACATTTTTTATTCATTTAGGTTACTGAATTAGAGTCTGCGATCATGCATTGACAGGCAGGGCAGCTGATGAAAAGCAATCTTAAAACGATCAGACATCTAGTAATCTATTCATTATTTTATTGAAACATTTTATTTTTCATTTTAAAAATGCCCAAATCTTTAAAAAAAAAAATTTANATTAGAGTCTGCGATCATGCATTGACAGGCAGGGCAGCTGATGAAAAGCAATCTTAAAACGATCAGACATCTAGTAATCTATTCATTATTTTATTGAAACATTTTATTTTTCATTTTAAAAATGCCCAAATCTTAAAAAAAAAAATAAAAAAAACTGTAAAATGTATCGAATATGTATTTTTAACGCAAAATCGATTTTATAAAACTTAAATCATGTACATTTTACACTTTCCCATGGCACTTGGCAAAATTTAAAAAAAGAAAATATATACTCAAGGAGGGATGGGAATTTGAACCCATAACCTCTCGAACAAGAGTTGGGTACTCTAATTTAAGCTACTTAAACAACGATAGGAAGGCTTCCTTAAAATCTGCTATAATAGCAAACAAACGAAGAGGTTGCCATTCCCTCGTAAAATTACAGAAATTTTTATTGTATTAAATATTTTGATGTATATTTTTTCAATCAATACGTATATGGCTAATGACGGCATTTATTGGAGAGTTTTTCAGTTTAAATTCATCGCATTTACCATTTTGAAAACTTTTTAAAGGCAAGTGTCTTATTAAAAACNTGGAGAGTTTTTCAGTTTAAATTCATCGTATTTACCATTTTGAAAACTTTTTAAAGGCAAGTGTCTTATTAAAAACATTTCGTTATTTTCTGTAGGGGTCTGAATCATTAATTGTTTTAATTTATAATTTTTAAATCATTATGTAGCAGGCCATATTATTTTTCAAGTCGGCTCGTTAGCAAGCGAATATGTATAGGCATTTGGGTAGGCGAATATAATTTGCGAACTCTTAGGAGGTAGGCTCGTGAAATTCAGTTTACAAGAATCATTTCCATCTTCAAGCAAATATGTATGTTTCTGGTAGCCATATTACTTTTTATAGGCATTGGGTTTGTCAAACCGAAAATCTGTATTCATTATTCCAAATTTTTCTTTGGTGTTTTCAACATTTAAGTATGTTTTGTTAATTCGTACCGAAATTGTACATAGGGTATAGCGGAACCATGCAAAATGTTCTCCCATCTTAATTTCCGGTCGCCTCTCTTGAACTCTAATTATTACACAATGTCGGAATTTGCAAATTTTTCTCTGCCTCGTCTGTTTTGTTTACGGTACACATATTTAAATGTATATATGCAACCAATCCAAGCCCATCATATGAGTAACGACCTATGCACAAGTATGATAAAATAATGATATTTATCAGCATCTACCAACTCTTTTAAAAGTAAAGTTTTCTATGGTTTCCGAATCAATAACCCTGGAAACTTGGAATGTAAGAAGAGGGTGGCTAGGCCGATAATCATTCGTGCTCTTCTCAAACATCATTCCTTCGCAAACCTCACTAATCCTCCTATCAAAGCCAATCCCTCGTTTGTTCCTNNNNCCCCATACATATAGAAATAACACTCATTCGCCACCTCCAAAATTTGTACATGTTGACTGAATTTATGTTTCGTATTCACTCAACTATCCATGCATTTTTATACTAAATTTTTTACTATCATTCTACAGTATATGCAGATCTTTCTGTTAATAGTCTAGTGCTCATAGCACCACTTTAAAGTTGTGGAAAAAAAAGGATAAGTCACAAAAAATAAATTAATTATTATGTTATTATAATAATAGGCTATATTATTATTTTGTTATTACCATTTCAGAAGAAAGCAGTTCATCATATCATGCGATATATCCCCGTTCCTTCAGTTTAAAAACTATTGATGAATATATGTCAGTATGCGAGGAATACCCACGTTTTTGCAGGTTAATCAAATATCTGAGTCTATCAACAAGTTCATTCGGGTATTCGGGAAATATGTAAAAAGCGTTCCTGACGCCTTCTTCCTTCTTCCCATCACTTGTCCAAGGAAACTCGTTGGTGGTGTGGTAGCATCGAGATAATCATCATCCTTCTCATCAGATACTTTATCAACACTGTCACTATAGTCTTTATCACCAATGCGGTCTTCATGATCGTCTTCAACCTCCTGTTTCATCCTTAATATCAAGTTCACTTTTCTTTGTAGGAGTCGCATGGTCATCATCAGAATTAAGAGCCGACGACCTTTTTTTTTTTTTTTTTAAGTTCGTCGACTTTACGCGAACGCCTTGCAAGTGTACATTGCACACATACCGACTCAATCATGCCTCTTAGTTCTCTCATTCCGTCACTAGCATTAACTGTCTTATCATAATCGTCTGCGGAAACAGTACCCACCGATGCAACATGCGGTACTGGTGATATCACTTGTTGGATTCCAGTAGACAAACCCTTGCAGATCTTTGTGTGTTCCTTCAATGTATCGCCTTGCATAAACTNTGGAGAGTTTTTCAGTTTAAATTCATCGCATTTACCATTTTGAAAACTTTTTAAAGGCAAGTGTCTTATTAAAAATATTTCGTTATTTTCTGTAGGGGTCTGAATCATTAATTGTTTTAATTTATAATTTTTAAATCATTATGTAGCAGGCCATATTATTTTTCAAGTCGGCTCGTTAGCAAGCGAATATGTATAGGCATTTGGGTAGGCGAATATAATTTGCTAACTCTTAGGAGGTAGGCTCGTGAAATTCAGTTTACAAGTATAATTTCCATCTTCAAGCAAATATGTATGTTTCTGGTAGCCATATTACTTTTTATAGGCATTGGGTTTGTCAAACCGAAAATCTGTATTCATTATTCAAAATTTTTCTTTGCTGTTTTCAACATTTAAGTATGTTTTTTTAATTCGTACCGAAATTGTACATGGGGTATAGCGGAACCATGAACAATGTTCTCCCATCTTAATGTCCGGTCGCCTCTCTTGAAATCTAATTATTACACAATGTCGGAATTTGCAAATTTTTCTCTGCCTCGTCTGTTTTGTTTACATAAATATGGTACACATATTTAAATGTATATATGCAACCAATCCAAGCCCATCATAAGAGTAACGACCTATGCACAAGTATGATAAAATAATTATATGGATCAGCATCTACCAACTCTTTTAAAAGTATAGTTTTATATGGTTTCCGAACCAATAACCCTGGAAACTTGGAATGTAAGAAGAGGGCGGCTAGGCGATAATCAGTCGTGCTCTTCTCAAACATCATTCCTTCGCAAACCTCACCAATCCTCACTAATCCTCCTATCAAAGCCAATC
>NQII01004562.1:88502-101431 GCA_002778355.1 Clitarchus hookeri
ATCACATACATATAGAAATTACACTCATTCGCCACCTCCAAAATTTGTACATGTGACTGAATTTATGTTTCGTATTCAGTCAACTATCCATGCATTTTTATACTAAATTATTTACTATCATTCTACAGTATATGCAGATCTTTCTGTTAATAGTCGAGTGCTCCACTTTAAAGTTGTGGAAAAAAAAGGATAAGTCACAAAAAATAAATTATTATTATGTTATAATAATAGGCTATATTATTATTATTTTGTTATTACAATTTCAGAAGAAAGCAGTTCATCACATCATGCGATATATCCCCGTTCCTTCAGTTTAAAAACGATTGAGGAAGATATGTCAGTATGCGAGAAATACCCACATTTTTGCAGGTTAATCAAATATCTGAGTCTATCAACAAGTTCATTCGGGTCTTCGGGAAATATGTAAAAAGCGTTCCTGACGCCTTCTTCCTTCTTCACATCACTTGTACAAGGAAACTCGTTGGTGGTGTGGTAGCATCTAGATAATCATCATCCTTCTCATCAGATACTTTATCAACACTGTCACCATAGTCATTATCACCAATGCGGTCATCATGATGGTCTTCAACCTCCTGTTTCATCCTTAATATCAAGTGTACTTTTCTTTGTAGGAGTCGCATGGTCATAATCAGAATTTAGAGCCGACGACCGTTTTTTTTTTTTAAGTTCGTCGACTTCACGCGAACGCCTTGCAAGTGTACATTGCACACATACCGACTCAATCATGCCTCTTAGTTCTCTCATTCCGTCACTAGCATTAACTGTCTTATCATAATCGTCTGCGGAAACAGTACCCACCGATGCAGCATGGGGTACTGGTGACATCACTTGTTGGATTCCAGTAGACAAACCCTTGCAGATCTTTGTGTGTTCCTTCAATGTATCGCCTTGCATAAACTNTACTCTAGACAATCATATCATTCTTCATATCAGCAACTACCTTCGCGGCTTGAAGGCCGACGATACTTACGAAACAAGCATGCAGAGCCCGCTGCGCAATATTATTCCCCCCCACACCTACTTTAAACTTAAATTTACTGTTCTAGATTTAAGTTCCTATTACTCCCATTATCCTCATACACTTTCCACAATCCATTGCCATAAGGGCACGGGACAGAATGAATTCCGTTGGGTTCACGCAGTTCTGCGATTCACAGACTTACCCCATTACCCGGGGCTTTCGGGTGTGCTGAAATGCACGCTAGTCCTTAAGTGGATATGCAGACTGCTAAACCTGGCGTGGAATGGAAGATGGAGTGAGATATTCAGGGTATTTTACTTAATGGGAATTATGCTAACGCTGGCCCTTTTCTGCCCGCATTTGCCCCAGTAGAATGTAGCCTTGCCCAGGAGGTCAAACCTTACGTTTCGTGTGAGACGCGAAGCAATCTTTGGGCCTCTAGCGGAGTGGTGACACCCAACCAGAGAGGCCTGTCTTCTGTACTCTACTGGCCTTGAAAGAGTCTCGGGCAATAGGGGCGCAATCTGGTGATGTTTTGGACTTTTGCTGTGGGGTTCTTCTTTGCTACACAGTGCGGAAGTGTACCGCAAGGGCACTTTCCTTTTAACCTCCCTGGTGTAAGTCATTGAGTGCAGATCTCTCTAACCCCCGTATGCTACCCATTTGTGTGGAAGTAGTATTGTAATTAGTTAGTAAAGTTCCTTTACTCTCTACTACTATCATATATATTTTGCATAATCAGTATTATAATGTTCTACTTGTACTATGTGTTGATGTCCGTCGTCCTTGACATTTTGTCAATTAAAAGTTATATCCGCACGCACACCTAACTGCAATAGATTATTTCCAGAAAAAAAATTGTATGAAAATAGGTATTCGTATAACAGTCCCTATTTGTAGACCTTGCCTAAGAAATAGATTTTAAACAGTTATGTAACTACATAATGGTAACAAGTTAGTATACAGANAGTTAGCATACAAATATTGCCAGAGAAAACATTTTTGCTAAAGCCAATTCAGAAATATTGAAGCTAGTCTCAACATACAATTTCCAAGGTCGGACACACCTGCCCAAAAAAAATTTAAATCCTAAAATTATTTTACATATTAACCTAACCCACCATAAACCATAGGGCCCTATTAATATTTTAAGAGTAATTGTAATTAAGGTTTCTAAACAAACTGTAAAGGCATTTTGTTAAGACATTTCTTTATGAGTTTCAAAACAATGGTATCGCGTGTATTGGCAAACAGCAACCAGTATGGCGTCACTAACCCACTCTTCTACAGTTCCTCAGGAGTATGACGCAAACAACGGCCGTGGTAGCAGCACATCTGACGTCATACACGAGGCGACGTAGGCGCGCACGTGATTCCANCAGAAATATTGAAGCTAGTCTCAACATACAATTTCCAAGGTCGGACACACCTGCCCAAAAAAAATTTAAATCCTAAAATTATTTTACATATTAACCTAACCCACCATAAACCATAGGGCCCTATTAATATTTTAAGAGTAATTGTAATTAAGGTTTCTAAACAAACTGTAAAGGCATTTTGTTAAGACATTTCTTTATGAGTTTCAAAACAATGGTATCGCGTGTATTGGCAAACAGCAACCAGTATGGCGTCACTAACCCACTCTTCTACAGTTCCTCAGGAGTANAACAAACTGTAAAGGCATTTTGTTAAGACATTTCTTTATGAGTTTCAAAACAATGGTATCGCGTGTATTGGCAAACAGCAACCAGTATGGCGTCACTAACCCACTCTTCTACAGTTCCTCAGGAGTATGACGCAAACAACGGCCGTGGTAGCAGCACATCTGACGTCATACACGAGGCGACGTAGGCGCGCACGTGATTCCAACTCTCAGCTCTATCGTTCACCCAGCTCACGGGCAATATAACGCAAACCACAGGTAAATCGCCATTTTTGAAACGTACCACTGACACTTTACGCCCTGCAGGCAACAATGAAGTTTTACACACACATACATAACACGCTTCACATGCTCTACTTTAAAACGTCAGTAGCTTCTCAGCACTTAGTATTTGCTGTTAAACTTTAAAAAATACTAAGAGGCCTCCAACAAAAAAATTTTATATCATTATATATACAAATGAATAATAAGAACAAATATTAGATACACCAAAGTGTTTTAAGCAAAAAATATGCATTAGAATTTTTATTAATTTTAATACATAAACAATAAATTTCATGTATAAAACTATAGTATATAGAGTCGACTCACAATTGTAAAGTGACCGTATAAAAAATAAACCTATATCATTATTAATTTAATTAGGACAGTTATTTCCAAATTTAGTACATCAACCTTGGTTATTATACAATAAAACACATTTACAAATAGAATTTATACATACATTACCAAAAAAAATTCAATCTAAGTTCCTGACTGTGATTAATGATAGTTTTTAGAGGATGTAGAATCAAANTACCAAAAAAAATTCAATCTAAGTTCCTGACTGTGATTAATGATAGTTTTTAGAGGATGTAGAATCAAACCAGTGAACTGGTGTTTACTGTAGTAGAATTTTAAGTTTCCTTCAATTCCCTTCTTACATATTGAAACGTAGTAGAAAAGCAGNACTGGTGTTTACTGTAGTAGAATTTTAAGTTTCCTTCAATTCCCTTCTTACATATTGAAACGTAGTAGAAAAGCAGCTGCACCTTCGTCGTATTTTCTTACGTTATGAAAGCTAAAATAATTAATTCAATAGCATGCTACGTTTCGATACCATCCTATCCATATTCTACCACCGTGACGTCACGAACACTTCAGTAGATTAGAGTTTAGATTATATTGTATTGTTCTGCCTTTAGTGTTTTATCATGTGTATTTTTACAGTAATTGTATAATTATGTACAACCCAAAACAATGAATTTGCCAGGGGAGAGCACTTAAGTTTTCCTAGCTCAATACTATTGCATTTCAGTTTGTTTCTATTGTAATTATTAATACAGTGTTTTTTAATTGCCAGTCCTTGCAACTAATTTATTGTAATGAACGATCCACGCCACCCAGCGTCAGTGTTAGACACTCACAACCTCAAGAAAGGCTGACGCGTTCGCGAACCGCACGCGGAGTGCCTGCCGCGTGGAAGACAACTTAACACACCCGGCGGAAATTAAGTTCATGGCTCGCAAGGCCACTACAAACACACAGCAAAGCGTTTGTTCGGCCCACCTTGGCAGAGTACTGCACGAAAGCGATTGGCAGTTCCTTATACCTAGCTTCTCCGTCTACTATAATTCCTTTATAAAATTTTCCTACCGTAGCGAATAGGGCTTCAACCCGATCCATATTCCTACTGCCACAAGATGAACCCCCCAACTCTCAATCATCTACATAATCCCCACGGACTCCAGGGCGAGATGAGGGCATCTCGCTAGTGAGCATTGGGAGATATGTTACGAGTTGTGTTCAGGCCTTAGCTGAGCGGCCTGCCTGATCACACATTCACTTATTTATCCAGGCCGTGATTGCTGAAATTAGTTATGAAATCGCAAACCACAGAAACCCCCTCCACCGCCATTAAACGGGGACAACGCAGCCAATATAAGGCAGTGTAACTGTGGGCGGTGTCTTTTGTCGTCAGGCAATTGGAACGAAGACCAGTGAAGATGGGCGAGTCCGGGCGTCGACTTCCGCCATCTTAATCAGCCTCCGGAATCATGAACAAGGTGGGGACTCTGCTATTAGACATTACTCAGAATGTAGGCTCGTTAAATCTTTATAAATTAATATAAATTAATATTTCAGCCTATTTTTATAGCTACCCCACGCATATTCTACCATGTTTTATTAAAATAATATTGTAATTACTTAATGTTAAATAAACCCCTTTTATACAGTGTTCAATACATAAATATTATCAATAACTTGCTACGCCCCTAAAGCCCCGTTAAGATATGATAAACTATAAATCCTAGCATAACAACAACGTGTGATAAAAACCCTTTCCTTCAGTTCACAAACGATTGAAGATATCTCGTTCATGTGCGAGAAATCTCGACCTTGTTGTAAAACGACCAAGTATGAGTCCATCAACAAGTTAATTCGGGTCTTCGGGACCCGAATTAACAGTCTTGCCAGTGTTCTGAGTGTCTTTTGCCTTCTTCATGTCGCTCGTTGCAGCAAATGTGGAGGGGTATGTCAGAACATCGATAAAATCGTCATCGTCTTCAGCACCATCACCGTCTTCATGTTTATTTTCATCAGTGTTGTCTTGTATTCTATGTTAAATTTACTTTCCTTTGTAGCGGGAGTTTAATGGTTATCAATATTTAGAACTGATGACAATTTATTTTGAAGTTCATTGATTTCATGCAAAATTATTGCAAGTGTGTATTTCACGCGAACCTACTCTACTGCACGACGCCGTTCACTCATTCCGTCTTCAGCATGAGAAAAGGACTCTTGGTACAGGTGGCTCTCTAATTTAGCTCAGCATTTTGACATCCGAAGCATTTTTACGTCCGAAATTGATGCTCCAAATCTTACCTCCGTGATTCAGTTGATTGCATCCTAGCTTAATTTTACGAGTTTTTCTGTGTTTCAATCCCGGGTAAGTCACTCGTGTATTTTAATTGTCTTGGTACTGTTTCGCATGTTCCTGGTTTCATTTATAATGATATTGCTGTCAACGATACGTAAACACCCACTTAACATCTATAATTTTAACGACTTCACTAAAATTTATTTGCACCCATGGAGAGAAAAGTAGGCTTAATGGTTATCAGTAACTTATTGTTTTAAATCTTAGTTCTTTCTCCCCAATTGCTGATACCCATCACTTCTATACAGGTTAATTTTAGTCTCACATGAGAAAATAATTTTTTGCCAAAATTGTATTGGTTTAGCTTGGTAAGTTTTTTTTTGNGGTTAATTTTAGTCTCACATGAGAAAATAATTTTTTGCCAAAATTGTATTGGTTTAGCTTGGTAAGTTTTTTTTTGCAAACAGTAGCCGTTTCTCCCTGCTTTAGATAATATGTTGCTTCATTCTAACTGTACACCCTCGGANTTTTTTTTTGCAAACAGTAGCCGTTTCTCCCTGCTTTAGATAATATGTTGCTTCATTCTAACTGTACACCCTCGGAATCAAGATCTTCAATAGTTTTTTGTATAGTTTGAGATATTAAAGCCAAATTTAAGTCCTGAGCGAGAGGAGTAGACAACTCCCTGGAACTTATTTTTGGGTCTTTCTTCGCAGATCAAAGAATTTAGCTTTCATTGCGGGCATATAGATTCCTTGGCCGGTCTGATTATTATTCATTTCGGATAAATATTCAATTTAATGTTTATTATATACTAAGCAGTATAAGCAATTTTGCTAATGCTACCAATTTCTCGGTAACTCCTACCTTCATTGTGCAATTTTATGATTGTCATTCTTTCTTCGAATGTACTTTCTCTATTCTTCCTCATTCGTTTCAATGCGTTAAAGTTACGTGTACTGATTTATTGTACTACACTGGTGGTATTTCAAATGGTATTGCCAGACGCACTACAAGTATAGGAGACAGTCGTATCCGCCGACGTGCAGTAGCCGGCTAAGAGCATCAGTTCATGAAATTCCATTGCCAATGAAATATATGTGCAACCGTCACAAAACTTGTGTCCCTATTTCCACAGAAGCGAGTTCTTGAGAGCCGATGAGGACAATGTAAGGCTAGTAGGGAGCGGCGCTGGAATAAAATAGAGGGGGAAACGGTAGATCCCCGAGAAAACCCGTCAACAAGCGGAATCGTCCAGCACGATTCCCACATGCGAAAATCCGGGAGCGACCCCACCGGGAATCAAACCCGATTAGCCTTGGTGGGAGGCAAGTAGTCCGACTACTATACCGTTGTGACCCAATAGCGATTTTCTGATAAGTTAAAAGACTGAAGAACACTGTCCCCAGAATAACCAGTTACATTCTCAGGCAAATTGGTATTTCTTTTTCTTATTCGATGTTACTTTGTCCTTGTTATATGGTTTTATGTAGACATGTTTTACTGAAATTATCCAAATTATCGCCATATACCACAAATTCGTAAACCACAGTAATGAAGAAAACTACCGATTACGCTATGCCATCGTTAAGTCACGTGATGACATGGTCAAAGCATCCACATATTTTGTAATTTTCATTGAAAAGTCACATTTTTTAATGTGAAAAAAAACCTAGGGCTAAATTTGTTCGCTACTTCATCAACGTTGTAAGTATGCCAAAGACTACTTTCACCTATAATTTGAAATGCTTTTCCTGGTCTAGCCATCTCATCACTAACTGTGGCAAAACTGGCAACAAAGTTATAATTTTTCACTTTTGACTATAATGTAGTTTCTAAGTTCTTATGGCATGATTATTATGACATAAAATTATTATTTTTATTTGATGATATTCAAATAGTTGAAACACATTTTAAAAAAAAACATTGTTTCTCTGTCATCTGTAAATTTAAAATTTAGAAAATATGGGAGGAA
This sequence comes from Clitarchus hookeri, assembly GCA_002778355.1. Lineage (NCBI taxonomy): Eukaryota > Metazoa > Arthropoda > Insecta > Phasmatodea > Phasmatidae > Clitarchus > Clitarchus hookeri. Next base: position 95,983 of record NQII01004562.1, read on the forward strand.
GTAAATTAGCTAACCTTACCCATGGTAGCCCTTGCATGTGTTTTAAATGTCAACAATCATATAACATATTTATACGGTATTTATTCTTAAAGTCTGATACAAGCAGCAATTCTTGACACAATTCCTTAATATAATTTGTAGTCTTATGATAACGCTGTAAATGCGTTCTATCATAAACGCTAAAATTCCTTCAATTACACAAATTATACCCTTTTTATATTTCAGCGCAGTTTCTGATTGATCGTATTCATAAATCGTTCCTTTGCGAACGCGCAATTTGTTTGCTAGANTTCATAAATCGTTCCTTTGCGAACGCGCAATTTGTTTGCTAGAAATCCCGTAAAGGAATGTCATCGTACTTCAATTACAGAGCTGTGAAAGGAAATCAGATAAAAATACGTACCGGGCGTTTAAATGAATAGTAATTTATTTTCACATTTCAATTTCTTTTTAAACTGATATGAATACTTAAAAAGGAAATATAAGGGAATCTATGCTGAAAGAACTTTAAGATTTCATTTCTTTGAATAAATAATAGTGAATGGTTTTGCATCATTTCTACCGATGTTCAGTGTTTCTGCAGCTTTTTTTTTTTCAAGAAGGGAATATAAATTATTATGACATTTTCCTAGCAGAGTGACTATGCATGGGGGAAAGAAGTGGCTAGAACATATACTTTATGTGCGTATGTAAACATTCTGTCAGCGTGAATTACTAAAAAAAAAAAAACAATAAGTGCTTAAAATGTCGATTGATGATTGGATTGTTTTGGGATGGGTGAGGGGGGAGGGTTTTTGCTGTTTCAAATAGCAGGGTTAAGTGACCTTGAGATAAAGAGGCCCAGAGGTGCATCAAATACTAAATTTCCCTAAGTTCCTACAAGGCCTCTGCTGCTTGATCGAAGTAGTTTTGTGCTAATGAGTGAGTGAGTGAAGACATTGAGGTCTTGAGAGCTGATGAGGGCGATTGAGGTGAGTATGGAGCAGCACCGGAATGAAAGGGCGTGGGAAACGGGAGATCCCTGAGAAAACCAGCCAAACAGAGACATCGTCCGATACGATTCCCACATGGGAAAATCCAGTGACCCGGCCGGGCATTTGTGCTAATGAAAAAAGTATGATTACTACTGTAGACTCACGTGTGTATCAAAGACCCTTTACCGCTGTTGAGGTGGGACAGCAAAGAGAGGAATACATGAAGTGAATACTAATTCTATGGTGCACATAAATTGTACGTAAACGACAGTTTCCCATTAAGTTTCCTCGTAATTAAAAGTATATTGAATAATTAAGGTGCTTACATTATTATTTTTAAGCAAGAATGTCTAGATATATACAAATGTATTCGAAAGCAATTTAACATAAAGTGTAATTCCGAAACATTTAGGTCTCTGACACATCTCCTAATCTCAGTCCACACAGTCTCGGTCAAATCGCACGTGCGCACTCTTGCACTTGTTGAGCTCAGCTTCCCACAAGTTTGCATCGAATTTCAAAACTTCTGTTCTTGGTAGAGTGCAGCAATGGAGTGGCGAGATTTGGGCGGCTCTTAATGTCAGGGTTTTGAGGGTGTATGAGGGTGAAGCGAGGATAGAAAGGGTGGGGGAAACCGGAACTCCCCGAGAAAACCCTTAAACCAGTGGTATCCAACAAGTATCCTATGTGTGAAAATCTAGAGAGTGACTCCATCTGGAATCTAACCCGGTTCGCCTTGGTGGGAGGCGAGTAGTCTGACCACAACACCATCGCGGCCCTAGAGTGCAATAATGTTATCAGAACTGCAATAACCCGGCGCGCTTGAAGATTGTGGTCTGCTTAAAGAATGATCTTGAGGTGAGTGGAAGATTTTTTAAAAACACTTACGGAATTACGAGAGACACATTTTAAAAATATTATGGAACGTCTATTTCTTTGTTTAACGAGTTCTTACACACTGGATAAACCGCAGCATGTCACGGTTACTTGCGGTGAGGTGGCGTGCGGGCCGTACTTTATGGTCGCTCCCACTTGAAACAACGTGTTGTACTGCTGCGGCGAAAATGCGGTGTGTGGTCCAGGACTAAGTTACACCTTCGGTCAACAATTATGGGACGATTGTACAATGTAAATTCTCTATAATTCTGTGTTCTATGGAGTTCTTACATTTTATGCACAGAGCGAGCAATGGAGATTTAACTAAATTATTTTGCCTTATGTCAGTCTTCTCGCAGAAATGTTGTGCTCTTGAATGTCAAGTATTTTCTTACTTAAAGATATTAATTCCAGCTACTCACTGGCGCTCTTTCCACAAGCATAGTGATCATACCCACTTACAACTTAGTCTTGCGACCGTTCACAATACCAGAATTGCAGCGCTGTAAGCGTCCTCTGGTGACAGTTCTTTGCACGAATCGTAACAAAGTCATATTAGTTTAATTTTTTTCGTGCGCGTGTACCACTGAGTGAATGAACTTGCATTAAATATTGTACAACAATTTTCGGGGTAGGTTATATATATATTTTTTTTTTTTAAGTCTAGGTACGCACCATCCGCACCACTACTCCTAATTATTTACACTATTGTGGTTGAACTACAGCACACGAGTTAAGTTAGATATAAAAACAAAGATCGCACATGCTCACTGCCATAGTTTAACAACTGTTAACGAGACAATTGTTTTCGTTACGGTGACCACCGTGTTACATAAAAATATATAGCCAAAGGCCATACTTTGTTTAAGAATTTCAAATGTCCCATAGTTTCGCACCAAGGCATGTTCGTTGAATGGCAAAAAAAATTAAAAATTCTCTGTTCCAGAATCAGGGATGACAGCCCTCCTACCGCAATGCGTATGCGTAAACACAGATTCTGCTCTGGTTGGTAGGTATAAGTGAATGAGTCAGTGAAGAGGTTTGGGAGGCTCTCAACAGTGAGTTCTTGAGAACCGATGAGGGTGATTGAGGTGAGCATGGAGCAGCGCCGGAATGTAAGGGTGGGAGAAACGGAAGATCCCCGATAAAACCCACTGACAAGCGACACTGTCCAGCACGATTCTCACAAGCGGAAATCCAGGAGTGAACTGGCCGGAGATTGAATCCGGTTAGCCGTGGTGGGATGCAAGCAGCCGAACCGCTCAGTCACAGCGGTCCCGGTAGTTATGAGGTAGGGCTTAACGTATCTTCGATAACGAGCTCATTAGAAACTGAGCAAAGAAGGAACGGGGAAGGAATCGGCCATGGCCTGGTGTAATAAGGAACCATTCCAGCATTCGCCTGGAGTGATTTCGGGAAACCAGGGAAAATCGAAATTCAGAATGGCCAAACTGGGATTCTAAACCAAGTCCTACCGAATGCCACTAGGAAGGTTTACCACTACACCGTCTCGGTCAGTGAACCTGTATTTAAGAGAGCGTAAGGTTAAGTAGGTGGCGAACACACCTGTTTCGTTGTTACGTGAGCAGTTCTGAACACACTGCTTAGTTTGTCCGTTAAGCCTTCAATGTATCCTTCCCACTGTCACATTTAGGAACTCTGGCTGTTTACACAAAAACTTAAGGACGCAATCTGCCCTCGCTCCCGTATAGCGCGCGGAGGTTCATTTGTACAGTTGTCATTTAAAACCAGTTATTTATTTTTAAGCGGTGTCTGCTTGCGAATAGAATTTAAGAAATATTTCGCGTTAAAATGATAGTTCCGTTTTCTATTAACATCTCTAATAAGTATTTTTTTAAAGTGAAAAATGTATAAAACGGGTATTTAACGGCCATTATTTTACACGAGTCTTCTGGTGCAAGATACTTAACATACCATAGGAATCGGCGCCACAAATTTATCTTTAATATTACACCATCAAATGATAGTGCCTTCACTGAACGTTCTATGAGGCGTGTGGACGAGTGAAAACTACGTCAGAAAAATGCCTTGCACGTAAAGACGATCCGATATTCGATGCACGAATAGTAGGTCGCCCTTAGCGCTCCCACATCTCTAAGCCTCAGACACGCAAAACACCTCCAGCCAGAAGTCACCCTTACAAGAGTATTCTAAAGTTTTTTCCGTATTCTTTGTAAACGATTTATTTGTTTGTTTGTATTTCAGAGTCGATAAATTCGGTGACTAGAAATACCTGTTCCTCAAATATTAAGTATAGGATATCACAGAAATATGTGCATCAAAACGAAAACATATCTGTTTTCAATTCTAACAAAGAACTTTTGAGACATTGCTTTAACTTTTAAGATCGCTGTTGTGTAGACAAAACTTTTGCAATCCTAATCCTTTGTTCTTAAATATACTGCATATTGTTTAAGTTTGAAATTATTCAACTATCTAGCAATACTGATTTTGGTATAATGATCTGCAATCGTTGATTTAGTCAGACCGTTAGTAATATAATTATGATGTTATTCCATCAATTCTTGCTTGGTTCAAAAACATTCAGTTTTATCGAACGTTAATACATTGAACTTCTCTCAGTAATTTCGAGCAGAATCTGCTTTTATTATTTAAGTGTTTAAGTGCGCTTGGTTACGAGAAGGTATTTTTCCTCCTCAATTGTCGATTTCAAAAGTGTACAGTTACCCGCGAACCAACTCTTACGACATATGCCATTTAAAATGTCGTTTTGTCAGCAGTGTAGCATCGACGTTAGACTCATTATGATTCGGTTTTTTGGGCATGGTGTCGCGGTTGCGATACTGTTTTTTCATGTTCTCCGATTTTTAGAATGTTTTTGCATTCTTGAGTTCTCTGGATTTTTCGTTTTTGTGGATTTGTTGTGTTGATGGATTTCTATTATTTTTAGAATCTAATGTATTTCTGGTTACGCGATATAGTTCCCAAGGCGATGATGCATTCGCAAATTTAAAATAAAATTGAAAGCACGACCGTTTTGCCACTTCACGTTCACGAAAGAACATTCGTAGAAACTGGGGAGAGAGAAAGAGTTAAAGAAAGAGGGAAAGAGAGAGAGAAAGGGAAAGAGGGAAAGAGAGAGAGAAAGGGAAAGAGGGAAAGAGAGAGAGAAAGGGAGAGAGAGAGAGAGAAAGGGAAAGGAAAAGGGAAAGAGAGAGAGAGAAAGGAAAAAGAAAGAGAGAGAGAGAAAGGGAAAGGGAAAGAGAGAGAGAGGGAAAGGGAAAGAGAGAGAGAGAGAAAGGGAAAGAGAGAGAGAGAAAGGGAAAGAGAGAGAGAGAGGGAAAGGGAAAGAGAGAGAGAGAGGGAAAGGGAAAGAGAGAGAGAGAGAAAGGGAAAGAGAGAGAGAAAGGGAAAGAGAGAGAGAGAGAGAGAGAGAGAGAGAGAGAAAGGGAAAGAGAGAGAGAGAGAGGGAAAGGGAAAGAGAGAGAGAGAGAGGGAAAGGGAAAGAGAGAGAGAGGGAAAGGGAAAGAGAGAGAGAGAGGGAAAGCGAAAGAGAGAGAGAGAGAGGGAAAGCGAAAGAGAGAGAGAGAGAGGGAAAGCGAAAGAGAGAGAGAGAG
>NQII01004562.1:106761-159640 GCA_002778355.1 Clitarchus hookeri
TTTTTTAGTAAATAATTAACTTTATCCAACGTACTGATAACCGTAACTCACGCTTGACCTTGCATTAGACCATATATGACTGTGCGCGGCGCACTCTTTGCGGTCTACCGCAGAAACGGTTGATCGTATGAAAAACAAGTTCAAACAGAAGTTGTAGAGAATTTTATATTCTACAACTTTTATAATAAGTAAAAATCTTATTTGAGAAATAAAAAGCGAGATATTCGCGAAAAACCGATTTTTATGACCTTTGACCTTCAATATCTTAAGACGCGGACACGATAACATTGGTGACTTTTGAGACAACATTAAGAACGACAAAACAAAGGCTTATACCAATTTACAGCTTATTATCTTTCATTCCGAGGTTGACCCCTTTTTTTTTTTACCTAATATGACTGGGCTAATTGGCATTTGCAATGGAAAGTGTTGCAGAAACAAGAGCTAATGTGCAAATATGATTAAGTTAGGTGGACCGGTAGCATAGGGCAGTGGACCTGTACTCCCAGTTCAAGTTTCTGCGATACTTACCGTTGCAAATGCTATTATCATCGAATTCCTCTTCGCAAGTACTTTCAAATGCCGTTAAAATAAATGTATTTTTACAGTTAAAAAAATTAGATGTGGTTCAATGCGTACACGTGTTACGAGTAGTCACTACACGACAAGTTACTCGAACTGCATAAAGTATTCCATATAAAAGCAGTCTTTCACAAATTTCAGATTTAGGTTTTGTGGCGGAATGTAAATATAGAGCCATACCATATTGTCCTGTCGATATTCATGTTTTTGGTGCTTAGTCAGATTATTCATGCAGCCCTATTCAAGCAAGTACCATTCGCGACCCACGTCTACCAATGACATTTTAAAAAAATGACGTATGTGTAACCATCAAAAAACTCTAGAAATGCGTTAAGATTAATCAGTTGTACAAGGCTTACACAAAAAAAACACGCTCCTGTGCGACTTTACTACAAACTGTAATTTCCACCCAGTAAAGTAGACGCTTGCTTACCTGCCTCGTACCAGCGCAGAACTGTTGCGACAAACTACGGTGGCATGTAAATCCCGCAAATGCGCATGCGCGAAACTGGTTCTATTCACTCACCTATAGGCGGCGTTACCTCGTGCTAACTACAAATAAAATGAACACCTGCCTCGCGATTAACCCAGTGCTTCTGAAATCAATCTATGGAAAAAAAAAAAAAAAAAAACCAAGTTGCATTTCTTTTTAGCGCTCACACTGAATGGTACGCTCGCACAAAAATATGTAAAGCAGTTTTATCTCACAATTTCGCGTTTTAATTTGTGGACACAGTATGTACTTAGTTTACGCAAGTAAGACTTTTGTTTTAATTATTAGTAACGTATCTACGTTCGTAATAAATTCATTTTTANGTACTTAGTTTACGCAAGTAAGACTTTTGTTTTAATTATTAGTAACGTATCTACGTTCGTAATAAATTCATTTTTTTTCCATTTATCTATACATGAATGGCGATATTATTTTACATAGAGTAGGAGGATACAAAGTGAGCAGAAAAAGTAGATCCTAAACGGATTTTTAAAGTACTGAGGAACAGCGTAAACATGGAGTTCGATGCACACGTCTGCAGACTTCAAATATAAAAACANGTACTTAGTTTACGCAAGTAAGACTTTTGTTTTAATTATTAGTAACGTATCTACGTTCGTAATAAATTCATTTTTATTCCATTTATCTATACATGAATGGCGATATTATTTTACATAGAGTAGGAGGATACAAAGTGAGCAGAAAAAGTAGATCCTAAATGGATTTTTAAAGTACTGAGGAACAGCGTAAACATGGAGTTCGATGCACACGTCTGCAGACTTCAAATATAAAAACAGGAAGAGTATAGGTGTACCTTACTGAATTTAAAGAAATTAATAATCGCAGAGTAGGTACACTTTATTCAGTTACAACGGAGAAAAACCCTCGATTTACTCTGTGATAGAGTACGGGTTCACGATATAATCCAAGGCCCCGAGGAGCCAGAATTTTTTCTAACAGTCTTTCTCACGAGGGGAGTGTGGCAAACATTGGCGTGTCGGGAAGTTTTTGAGCAGCCACCGTCGGTGACAGTTCGGATTTTTTAATCTGGGCGTCGTCAGTGCGACGTCGTTTTGTGTTGTGCCATCTAGGATGTTATCGATTTTTCATCTTTTAATTATGTTTTGTTAGTTTTTAATCGTAATTATTGGCCATGGGAGTTTAAGATGTTGATAATTCGCACTCTAATAAAAAACTGACGTGTTGGGGACGTAAAAGGAATATGGGTAGAGCGCATAAGCCAGATGCGTCTAACCTTTCTCCATTTTTTTTTTACCAAACTCCCTACCAAAACAAACGTGTATAGTATCTGAGGCTAGATAATAATGTATGTAATTAAATTTTAATGGGACTAGAATAAACTCATATTAGTCTAAATTCATATAAAAGATCGAGTCTGGTGGAAAACCAAAGGTAAACTAACACGTGGTAGGAAAATCATATACTTCTGCAATTTAGTTGTTTAAGCATTGGTTCTCTGAAGCAATGGCTGGCCTGTGTGAGTGGGGAGGTAGAAAGTATACCACACACACTGACCCAACGGACGAAGGGAAGTAATTTTCAAAAGGGGCAGCTGGCTGAAAGAATGCATAAGGACAAGGGACTGGCAGACAATTCGTTTTCTTATCTCAGCCGCCTCAATGAACGCCAGCCAGCTAGGTTATCGTCTTCTCCCTTCCTCCTTCCAGCCGCTAAGAGTCAAGCCATGCATTCAGAAGAGTGTTGTGAAGAGATTTGAGCTGCTCTTAACAGCGAGGGCTTGAGAGCCGATGACGGTGATTGATGTGATTATAGAGTAGCGCCGGAATTTAAGGTCAGGGGAAACGGGAGATCCCCGAGAAAACCCGCCGAACAGTGTCATCGTCCGGCACGATTCCCACATGCGAAAATCTGGGAGTGACCCGACCGGGGATTGGTCTGGTGGAAAACCAAAGGTAAACAAACACATTGTGATAGGCAGGGGATATAACCCGGGTCGCCTTGGTGGGAGGCGAACGGGCTAACGCTCAACCACCGCGGCCCCCATAAGAGTGTTATGTGCGTGTGAAAAGACCCTTATAAAGAAAATGCGTGGACTTCCAAACCTTTCTTGATAGGATTTGGAGTTAGAGCAAAGAAAGGAAAGAACTAAGGAAGCTGAGAAGGAGACTGCAGCACCTAAGAGGAGAAGAAAGGGAAGCGTTTGCGCGCAACTATTTGCATCACACTACTGCACGGATTATGCCCCAACAGGATCCCAGTAAGTATATGACAAGCAACGCCTCAGGCATCTGGACCGAACTGGCGCCGGACATCATGGAATAGCAAATTCTTCCACTGGCTCCTCAAGTGTCGATTTTCACCTTCCACCAGTACTTAGATATGCCATCAGATGCGGGGATGGCGCAGCTTTCCAGTCGGGATTTCACACCACCGGCCATGCGATGAGCGTTAACGTGTGAAATTTAAGTTAAGCACAAACTTACTCAGTGGAGCGACAAACACTCAAGCGGAGCAGTTTATATCTGGAGGAAATGTTCATACCAAATTAGTCTCAGTCCGCGAGTGTGTTCACGCAATAGCAAACAGTAACAAGCTGGATTTAAAAAAAAAATCCATAATTTGAGTATGTTACATAATATCGGAAATATGCAATAATTCAACTATCTATTTCGCTGTGTATAAGTTGCTTTCAATTCCGGAAACGACGGACGGATTACATAATTACCATTCAATTGTGTACTTTTTTTTTACTATGAGAAATCCCTTAAGAATGCAAGTAGCTCAGGGTCGATTAATGTGTAAAAAATATTCAATTGATTCACGACCACGTTAAACCTTCCTCCACCTCTGGCCATTATCTTCACCTACCAATTCCATGCGATTGTCTTGAATAACCTTTCTTAATTCTGTAAGGTCCGGAGAGTACGGGTAGTAATTTCTTTGTTATGAACTCCGGCTGGCTATTTACATTGTAGACTCGAACCAGCACTAAGTCACCCGGACGTAAACCATGCTCCCTTACTTACTTGTAATGTCTTTTTATATCTTCAGGCGCCTTAATTAATCGCTGCTTGGCCAGTGGCCAGTACTCAAATTTCATCTAATACCGCAATTCAATTTAGCTCGACATCTTGATTAGACGTATCCGAGGGCTTGTCCGCTAAAGAGGGAAATAGTAGCCTTAGTAATGTGACTTTCAACACTTCAGTATGCGTTTGACCGGTTGACTCAAACACGGCGTTATTATGCAAGTATTCAATAGCAGGCAAATAGTTCTTCCAACTGTGTTGTTTGGAGTGACATAGAATACGCAGCATGCGCGCAAGCTCACGCATGAATCGCTCGCTTGGATTCGACTGAGGATGTCTCACAGATATCCTGGTACGCTTGACGCCCGCCCATCTTAGTCAACTCAGCCGACCAAACTTCAGACATCAACTAAGTCCCTTTGTCTGTTAGGACTGCTGTCGATTTACCCAATTCCTGCACAATATATATATTTTTTTGCGTTTATCTAGTGCGGCTTTAGCCGTTGCGTGCACTAACGCAAATAATTTGATGTATTAAGCGAATACATCTAAGAAACTCTTGAATCGGCAGTGTCCATCTAATCATGCGACTTCCCAGCATCTTTCCCACCTTGAGGAAAGTGAGTGATTGGTGGTCAGTAAATAAAGTATTATTCACCAAGCAATAAATCCCTGAATTTCTGTAAGGAACAGGTTGTTGATAGTTTCCCTTTCACTTGTGTAGTTTCATTCAGCAGTATTTAATGAATGACTCGCCATGGCTACTGTAAGCTCTTCGTCTGCTTCATTAAGCTGTGTGAGTCGAGCAACCACTGCACAGCCCGATGCGTCAGTATACAACCGATATGGGCGACCTCGTACTGGGTGATACAACACATGTTCCTTAAGGTACGGCTCCTTCAGTTCTTTAAAGGCAACTTCGCATTCCTGCAACCAATCCCGTTTAGCCTTTTCTTTTAGTTGTGCTAATAGAGGTATTGATATTCGTGTGATATCGCTGCAATAACCCCTATAGAAACCAACATATCCCAGAAAAGTCTTTAACTGCCAAATTTTGTTAGAAATTAGAAATTCTTGAATATGTTGAAGTTCGCTGGGGTCAGTTCGGATCCCCTGAGGTGTGAGTATATGTCCTAGAAAAGGTACTTCAGCACGGCAAAACAAGGGCTTGCTCTGTTTTACTGCCATGTTAGCTTCCTGCGAGCAGGTGATAACACAGTGCAAGTGATGTAAATGATCTTTGAATGTTTCTCTAACTAATAGAATGTCGTCTACATAGCATAGCGCGAATGAACATCATCTAGGTAAGAGCACACTGTCTAGGCATGTTGTGAAATCTGGGACAGCATTGCACAGGCCAAATGGTAGCACTTGAAAGCAGTACTGTCTGTGACTGAACAAAAATACAGTGTATTGCTGCGAATCTGGATGGAGGGGCAACTGCCAGTATCCAGGGGCCAGGTTCCAGGAGGTAAAAAAAACTTAGCTCCATTAGACAGTCGCAGAAAGTACTCAGCATCTGTAGGACTCTCCCTGTCCTGAACAGTGATATCGTTGAGATATCCCGCAGTCAGACAGGGCCGCACATACATGTCTTTTTTGCGCACACAAACTATAGAGCTGCAATGTAACTGCTCGCTTGATAATTTTCAATTACAACATTTAACTCAGGTAATCATTCGGCTCTTTAGCGAACGCAGCTGGTACTTACTTTTAATGGTTTGCGGAACAACGGTTTCTCAGTGGTCAGTGTAATTTTTACTTCGTACTTATTTCATCTTCCTGGTTTGTCGCTAAACACAGAATGATGTTACAATAGAAGATTTGCTAAGGTTTCTCTTTGTACATCTGAAATTATGTCTGCCTGCAGTACTAAATTCCGAAATTGCATTTGCGATATGTCCTAAGTGTTCTGCTGGGCAGCACAGGCCAATTAATTACCATTCTTTATGGCCAACATTCGAAGCGAACGAACGATGACATTTCCATACTTTCATTTTGTTGACTTGAACTCAGGAATGGGATCATTCTCTCTGGCCAGGACAATGTTGCTACCAAAATCAATAATGATAGAATATCTGCAGAGAAAATCGACACCAGGTATCAAAGGAGTAATCAGGTCTTTTGCTACTAAACAGATAGCACCCTGTTCGTCACCGAGCTTTCCTATCTTGAGTAGAGCTTGGCGGTTAATGGTTTAACTTGCTCGTTAGGTTACTCCGACTATTTTTAGTCTAGGCACAGGAATCATTGCTATCCGAACGCCTGACTTTTCAATGGCATTAATAAATTCTTCAGACACACAGCTCACTTCTGCGCCACTGTCGAACATTGCTAAACAGGGGCAGCTGTTCAACAACGCCTGTTGAACAGCCTGTTCTGGGCACAAAGGGTCTCGAGACGGGACATAATAATTGCTCAAAATATTTCAACAGAAATTCACGTCCGTCTTCGTGTAGTGTAAGGCCGCGGAAACACGGGCCTTGCTTTTGCGTTGAACGCGCGTCGAGCGCGCGTTGGGGAAAGCACTCGTCAAACGCAACGCTGTTTTGTGGGACACGCGGGCGTTGAAGTCGCGGCGCGTTAGGGTCGCGTGCCATGGCTTTGAATGAGTAACATTTGCAACCTGTACCTACGTTTTGAGGCTTGCAATATTTTTGTCAAATAAATACGGGCTGTTCAGAACCACGTATGTAAAAATGTAGGTAGGTAGTTGGGCTTAACGTCTCGTCGACAGCGAGGTCACTACAGACGGTTGTACAAATGTAGTTAGTATAAAATGTTAGGGCAATATAACGATACTTCGATGAGGATATATCCAACTAAAGTAAATTAAAAATATTTGTACTTAAAAAAAACTTACATTTAAATTAGTGTGTCCTGTATGTCATCCGGCCGTTTTCGACTTCAAATAACAGTAAAAAAAAAGTCAACAGTGCACAATCGCAAAAGAATTTCAGTTATATTGGTATACATTTATATCGTTTTTATTTATGGATTACATAACAATAATATTGATAACATACAATAATTTATGTGTTCCAGTTACTTTCTGGTACATAGAAATACATAATGCCAAGCAGAATTTCCCACAAAAGCGATCCACTTTTGCTTCAAGGGCCGGGAATTCTTAATGTAGTATCAACTAGGTGAATCAACAGATAAGCCAGTTGGACTGAGAGGCTTGGGCGGCTCTTAATACGTAAGGTCTTGAGAGACGACGAGGATGAAATGAAATTGACATGGAGCAGCACGGGACTGCAAGTACAGGAGAAATCGGAGATCCCCGACAAAACCCGTCGGTCAATTGTGACGCTCGACACGATTCTCACTTGTAAAAATTCGGTAATAACCTGATCGGGAATCAAAATCCTTACCGCCATGGAGGGGAGAGAAGCTACCTAAGTCGTAGCACCAACCGCGGCTCAATAAACTAATCTGTAGAAATGTAATACAAGGTGTTTTTGAATAACATATCAAAATTCCAACCACCGCATTTATGGACTAATATGAACGAAAAATCCTTTTAACAAAACTTTTGGAAATGTCATTGAGTATTTTGAAATTTAAGTTGAAGTTAAGCAAGACAATGGTGGGAGTCCGCAGCTTTAAGTACCTGCTGGTACTTGCGTGCACAACAAGTTGAATACCATGGAGGCGAACGGAATTGGCGTGCCATGCAGGAAATAAAATGCAGTCTTTACTACTCAATTGCTAATCTCCCATTGTTCATGTATTTTGACACATGTGTACTAACAAGCAATCACTAGCGGCGCCCACGTACCTCGACTTTATGATGTTTTTGCATGCTCTCTCTCTCTGCATGGTGCACCAATTCCGTTCGCCTTCGTGATATGCAACTTGTTGTTCACGCAGGGAGCGTATAGCTGGGAATTCCCTGCGTTGTTTAGCCTAACTCCAACCTGAGTTAAAAAATACTTGATAACCTTTCCAAAAATGTTGTTACTGGAATGTTTTGTTTATATTAGTCCATTAATGCCGTGATTTTAATTTCGACATGTTATTCAAAAACAACTCGTATATGCCACAGTAAAAAAAGTAATTCACCTTGACTTTTTTTTCATCTCCGGTTTGCCAACGAATTTCTCACGAAACAGAACTTCACAAACGTCCATCCCAGCTTGTGTCTATTTATTCTTGTATCTATAAGGCTCTCGACCCACATCCCAAGTAATTGGTCGTTTTTGCACTCCTCACAAATTAAGAGTTCGGCATACATTACCAGCTGGGACGTGTTGTAGTACTTAATGCGAACGACAGCGATTCTCGAAACTTATCGCTGCTCTGCGTTCCTCTGACGCCCGTGTGTCCTGCCACACTATGAACAATGCATTCCTATCCGGTGCGCTGCACCAGGCAATGTTCGTGTGGCACGCGTTGTAGAACTATCAAAATATTTTCTTCTAGGCCGCATGTGTTACACGCGTGCAGCGCGTGTTTCTTGGGCATTATATATAACGCGCGTCAGGCAGCTACGTCCGTGTGTCCACACCATATCAGCCCAGTATATCCCTATGCTGCTAGTTGCAGTGCGTTGTGTGTAGCTCAGTGATGTCCATGTGTCCCCGGCCTAATAGTATAAACATGGCGACTAGGTTGGGTAATCTCGCATTCCTACACTCCAAACCAATTATTGAGAGCCGAAGAGTGAGTGCTAACTGCCCCGACTCTTATTAGTTTGTTTTCTATTTAGAATCGTAATTAAGTGGTCATAATTTGCTCGTGAGCTAGTAAAGTTCTTCTGGCGAGAACTGAACGGAGGTGCCGACGGATTGAACTGGGCCTCTCCCGCTTCTTTACCATTCGTAACTAGGTTAACGACGGAATGGGAGTGATCAGCATATATCACCCTGCTTGCTGCGACAGTGTCCCCATTTCCTATGCGAATCCTTGTTCGTGGAGGTGTGCGATCAACATCTGTTTGGTGACCATTCCTGCTCCTGGGTGGGGACAGCGAGGCAGTTCTGCGCCCTTCAGAGGATTTGTCCTACGAGTACTTACCCCGGTGTTTGTTCTTTTTATGTCTCCTCCACATTCACCAATGACATTGTTTGTCGCAGTCTGAGCCTTCATTAGACGATAGTTCTGGGTCACTGCTTCTAAGACAACGAGATCTCTTCGCATCATCCCCTGATGGCTTATTGCGGGAGTAGGTAGATACTCTATAATTTCGCTGGGAAACAGAAGGGCTTAAATGGTCTCGTTACAAATCACTCCTCTAATTTAGCATACCGCAATAACTCGTCTCTGGACTGAGAAAGTGAGGTAAACATCCTACCTACCCAATTCAACTGATATCTCATAGGCAGCTGCAACAGTATCATCATTTGGAACACCTCGTCTGCCATGGGCGGGTCTAAATAGCGTGTGAGTTCGTAAATGTGTTTTGAATGAGCTTCCAAGGAACTCCCTTTACCTGGGTAAAATTTAACACTATGGAGATAAGCCCTAAGAAGTCCTTGAACCTCATGATTCCAAAAACGTTTCTCAAAGGCCTGTTTGAATTGTTCGTATGTTGAAATTCTATCCTTTTCAATATTCCACAAATTCAGCGCACTATCTTTAAGTACCAGATCAAAATATTGTAATTATTCACTAATGCTGATATTCCACATTATAAAGTAACACTATAGCATGCGTATGAACGAAATGGGATTTTCCAAATCGCGAAAATGGTATTCAGGTAACATCTCCATAAGTGTTCGAGGAGGATTGGAGTGGGAGCAACATTGCGAAGATGGAGGTGATTGTATTCTAGTTCTACCCTGATGTACATCATTACAAACTCTAGGAAGTTCTAGCCTGAGTGGAGACACTGCATTCTTTAATACCTCTCATATTTGGTTAATTGGCTGTATTTGTGTGAATGTGTTTATCTCATTNGCGAAGATGGAGGTGATTGTATTCTAGTTCTACCCTGATGTACATCATTACAAACTCTAGGAAGTTCTAGCCTGAGCGGAGACACTGCATTCTGTAATACCTCTCATATTTAGTTTATTTTCTGTATTTGTGTGAATGTGTTTATCTCACTAACTTCTAAGTTAACATGTGTGAAAGTTTTTAAAGAGCANCTGTATTTGTGTGAATGTGTTTATCTCATTAACTTCTAAGTTAACATGTGTGAAAGTTTTTAAAGAGCATTAATTTCAAAACTCGCATCCAGACTGCGAGAAACATAGTCATATGTATCAGCGAGAAGCCGATCTGAAATGTTACTAATCACAGGATAATTTCCTCTAGCACTTCAGATACGACATTTGTTTTAAAAACTGCCAGGTGTGACTGCAATTCTGATTTCAGCTCATTTTGTCCAGTTTCCACTCGACTTTGAACACTAATTCTGCTTGCCCTGTCTCTAACCTGGTCTCCATACGTTATAACATGTCCAAAACTGCCGATATTGGGTTTGTATTACTGGTGATGTGTGTAACACCAAACGGCCATTGTGGTTTATGACCCTGAACAACAAATGCTTATCTGAACGCTTCTGCATTCACAACATCGCACTTTCTTTAACGATAATATCTCCGTAATTCAATAACTGCGGCAGCTTCTGGTCGTCAGTAATTATAACAATGTTCAGTATGCAATCAATGCTGGAATTCCTTAGTAACTTTTAAATCTTATACTTCGGTCCTTTTATCACATCCTTCAGTCCCGCTTCGGGCGCCAGCTGTATGGGAACCAGAAATTTTAGGTCCGCCTGAATACTTCAAATGAAATATACTTTAGATACCCAAATGATGTTACATTATATAACACGTATTTTCTAAAGGTATTTAAGAACAGACTAGCAGCACCAAGTCCAACTCGTGTATATGGTTGCGCAGGTAAGTTCGTCAAAAATTAATTAATGCTCAGGCTAGATTTATTTCAAGAGCAAGATAAACTGTGGACTCAGACCACTAAGATTAAACTGGACTTAGACACGAAATAATTTCTAGCATTAGCATAACGTAACATCAATTTACCAACTGAGCGGCAGTGATGATGGTTGAAAAAAATAAATATTAAATTATATTTTATAATTTGCCAGACTTTAATAAGCCAGGAACATAAAAATAAATATAAATTACTTTGCGAAAGATAATAGGGCAATTGCACATAAACTTTTCTCTTAAAATTAAGGCCCATACACTGGTGCCATCACTGAGGCATTGTCTTCTGTCAAGGCAGAATGGGAGGCAACTGGAGATGTGCCGAGGTCGTGGAAGGGCACTTGAGGTATCCAGGTGTTTACCGAAGGGCGTCACCATCTCTTTTCTCTGCTGAGATGGCGAGACTTCTCTTTCAGGGCATATAAGTTCAGGTGTGTCGTCTCCCACTTGCTGTCAATACTCTGTGAAAGGCAATGGAGGATATATGTAGCTCTTGAACTAATCCTGTTATTTCAGATTTCGGGGCACGCTATTACCATCACACTGAGAACACTGCATTGCCTATCACACATGTATGATAAATAATTGCTCATAGAAATGCAGGTAAGTTTGCATTTCATCGAAATACTTCAGCAAAACACATGCACAACTTTCATCAAACCTAAGACACAGAAAATGACCAAATACATATTCAAAACAATTCATAATAAAATATATATAGAATAACTCGTTGCATACTATGCTCGACGAAAATTTAACCTTGAGGTGGCCAAATCGTGAGGCCGACAATTATGTACTAAATAAAAGTGGAGTCGGGCGCAACTGTAAATGTAAAATTTAACTTCTCTTATGCCATAATGCTACAAAAAGGAGCTGACAAGAAAGCATTGTAGGCGAAGACCAAATAAAAGGTTCCGGAACATAAATCTAGCAAAAAATGGTAGCACTAGAATCAGTTCAGGTCAAAGATGAAGGCCCCAAGTGCAGCAGCATTTTCCAACAGTTGCAGGCAGAAGCAGACAAAATCGTGGCCGTCGACCGAAGGACCCTCATCATTAACTCTCCACTGGGTTATGACGACGGGCAATTCAANGGCCGTCGACCGAAGGACCCTCATCATTAACTCTCCACTGGGTTATGACGACGGGCAATTCAACACTCAACCAGCACTGGGTAACCTCAACCACGCCATATGTTTTACCTGTTGGAGCATGCTTGCCCTCCTCTATGGAGAATTTGGACTCGCCCGTTTGCGAAGATCCTCATTAATGTTCTAACCAATTTTATTTTGTAAACATAAATTGTAGAATGAATTAGTGAGTGCTATGACGTGTCTTTAACCTTTTAGCAAACTGCCTAACATTATATTCAAATACTTATTTAAGATTCGTTCCATACCAACCCCTGTAATAAATTCAGATGTTACAGCATTTAAATGGGGTTGCGTATTGCACACATGTTTTACAAGTGNCCTGTAATAAATTCAGATGTTACAGCATTTAAATGGGGTTGCGTATTGCACACATGTTTTACAAGTGCCTTGTCACGTTATTTGTTTACTTATATATGGGTTTATTGTGTTTTCGCAGTTTTGATGCTAATTTCGTCAAGCTTGCCGAAGATGACGCTATATTTTTAGTCAGATTTCAGGATCTCAAAGTGTGGGAGAGTCGTTCTGCACAAACCTGCTCCGCACCTTTATTTTATGCTATAAATAATTTCAATTGCAATATATGCAAATGCCTACAAACATTTNTGCTCCGCACCTTTATTTTATGCTATAAATAATTTCAATTGCAATATATGCAAATGCCTACAAACATTTACATAATTATGTGACGATGGTAGAACTGTCGGCCATCTTATGACCCATAACCAGAACATCATGCTTCGCGCAACCCGTAATTTCATTGTGTGGTTTTGCACCACTTTTACAGTTTCGGCTATCGGCGGTTCTAGAATCGAGCCCATGTGCTTTTAGTCAGTACGTAAACACATTGTAAATGTACCAAGACAACAAATATTAAGTAACATTTTACCCCCTTTGAGTGCCTTTTCTTGAGTACTAATCAAACATTAGGTGGTTCAAGGTCCTGCACGCTCTTGCAACATAAGTTCAGTTATTATGACTTAATGTATTGTGAGATGGCCTAGACTGTCTTACATATGATGAANAACATCATGATTCCAAAAACGTTTCTCAAAGGCCTGTTTGAATTGTTCGTATGTTGAAATTCTATCCTTTTCAATTTCCCACCAATTCAGCGCACTATATTTAAGTACTATATCCAAATATTGCAATTATTCACTGATAATGATATTCCACATTATAAAGTAACACTATAGCATGCGTATGAACGAAATGGGATTTTCCAAATCGCGAAAATGGTATTCAGGTAACATCTCCATAAGTGTTCGAGGAGGACTGGAGTGGGAGCAACACTGCGAAGATGGAGGTGATTGTATTCTAGTTCTACCCTGATGTACATCATTACAAACTCTAGGAAGTTCTAGCCTGANGGACTGAGAAAGTGAGGTAAACATCCTACCTACCCAATTCAACTGATATCTCATAGGCAGCTGCAACAGTATCATGATTTGGAACACCTCGTCTGCCATGGGCGGGTCTAAATGGCGTGTGAGTTCGTAAATGTGTTTTGAATGAGCTTCCAAGGAACTCCCTTTACCTGGGTAAAATTTAACACTATGGAGATAAGCCCTAAGAAGTCCTTGAACATCATGATTCCAAAAACGTTTCTCAAAGGCCTGTTTGAATTGTTCGTATGTTGAAATTCTATCCTTTTCAATTTCCCACCAATTCAGCGCACTATATTTAAGTACTATATCCAAATATTGCAATTATTCACTGATAATGATATTCCACATTATAAAGTAACACTATAGCATGCGTATGAACGAAATGGGATTTTCCAAATCGCGAAAATGGTATTCAGGTAACATCTCCATAAGTGTTCGAGGAGGATTGGAGTGGGAGCAACACTGCGAAGATGGAGGTGATTGTATTCTAGTTCTACCCTGATGTACATCATTACAAACTCTAGGAAGTTCTAGCCTGAGCGGAGACACTGCATTCTGTAATACCTCTCATATTTGGTTAATTGGCTGTATTTGTGTGAATGTGTTTATCTCATTAACTTCTAAGTTAACATGTGTGAAAGTTTTTAAAGAGCATTAATTTCAAAACTCGCATCCAGACTGCGAGCAACATAGTCATATGTATCAGCGAGAAGCCGATCTGAAATGTTACTAATCACAGGATAATTTCCTCTAGCACTTCAGATACGGCATTTGTTTTAAAAACTGCCAGGTGTGACTGCAATTCTGATTTCAGCTCATTTTGTCCAGTTTCCACNCAGATACGGCATTTGTTTTAAAAACTGCCAGGTGTGACTGCAATTCTGATTTCAGCTCATTTTGTCCAGTTTCCAACCTGGACTCGACTTTGAACACTAATTCTGCTTGTCCGGTCTCTAACCTGGTCTCCATACGTTATAACATGTCCAAAACTGCCGATATTGGGTTTGTATTACTGGTGATTTGTGTAACACCAAACGGCCATTGTGGTTTATGACCCTGAACAACAAATGCTTATCTGAACGCTTCTGCATTCACAACATCGCACTTTCTTTAACGATTATATCTCCGTAATTCAATAACTGCGGCAGCTTCTGGTCGTCAGTAATTATAACAATGTTCAGTATGCAATCAATGCTGGAATTCCTTAGTAACTTTTAAATCTTATACTTCGGTCCTTTTTTCACATCCTTCAGTCCCGCTTCGGGCGCCAGCTGTATGGGAACCAGAAATTTTAGGTCCGCCTGAATACTTCAAATGAAATTTACTTTAGCTACCTAAATGATGTTACATTATATAACACGTATTTTCTAAAGGCATTTAAGAACAGACTAGCAGCACTAAGTCCAACTCGTGTATATGGTTGCGCAGGTAAGTTCGTCAATAATTAATTAATGCTCAGGCTAGATTTATTTCAAGAGCAAGATAAACTGTGGACTCAGACCACTAAGATGAAACTGGACTTAGACACGAAATAATTTTTAGCATTAGCATAACGTAACATCAATTTACCAACTGAGCGGCAGTGATGATGGTTGAAAATAAAATATATATTAAATTATATTTTATAATTTACCAGACTGTAATAAGCCAGGAACATAAAAATAAATATAAATTACTTTGCGAAAGATAATAGGGCAATTGCACATAAACTTTTCTCTTAAAATTAAGGCCCATACACTGGTGCCATCACTGAGGCATTGTCTTCTGTCAAGGCAGAATGGGAGGCAACTGGAGATGTGCCGAGGTCGTGGAAGGGCACTTGAGGTATCCAGGTGTTTACCGAAGGGCGTCACCATCTCTTTTCTCTGCTGAGATGGCGAGACTTCTCTTTCAGGGCATATAAGTTCAGGTGTGTCGTCTCCCACTTGCTGTCAATACTCTGTGAAAGGCAATGGAGGATATATGAAGCTCTTGAACTAATCCTGTTATTTCAGATTTCGGGGCACGCTATTACCATCACACTGAGAACACTGCATTGCCTATCACACATGTATGATAAATAATTGCTCATAGAAATGCAGGTAAGTTTGCATTTCATCGAAATACTTCAGCAAAACACATGCACAACTTTCATCAAACCTAAGACACAGAAAATGACCATATACATATTCAAAACAATTCATAATAAAATATATAAGTTATAGAATAACTCGTTGCATACTGTGCTGGACGAAAATTTAACCTTGAGGTGGCCAAATCGTGAGGCCGACAATTATGTACTAAATAAAAGTGGAGTCGGGCGCAACTGTAAATGTAAAATTTAACTTCTCTTATGTCATAATGCTACAAAAAGTAGCTGATAGAAAGCACTGTAGGCGAAGACCAAATAAAAGGTTCCGGAACATAAATCTAGCAAAAAATTGTAGTACTAGAATCAGTTCAGGTCAAAGATGAAGACCCCAAGTGCAGCAGCATTTTCCAACAGTTGCAGGCAGAAACAGACAAAATCGTGGCCGTCGACCGAAGGACCCTCATCATTAACTCTCCACTGGGTTATGACGACGGGCAATTCAANGGCCGTCGACCGAAGGACCCTCATCATTAACTCTCCACTGGGTTATGACGACGGGCAATTCAACACTCAACCAGCCCTGTGTAACCTCAACCACACCATATGTTTTACCTGTTGGGGCATGCTTGCCCTCCTCTATGGAGAATTTGGACTCGCCAGTTTGCGAAGATCCTCAATAATGTTCTAACCAATTATTATTTTGTAAACATAAATTGTACACTGAATTAGTGAGTGCTATGACGTGTCTTTAACATTTTAGCAAACTGCCTAACATTATATTCAAATACTTATTTAAGGGTCGTTCGATACCAACCCCTGTAATAAATTCAGATGTTACAGCATTTAAATGGGGTTGCGTATTGCACACATGTTTTACAAGTGCCTTGTCATGTTATTTGTTTACTTATATATGGGTTTATTGTGTTTTCGCAGTTTTGATGCTAATTTCGTCAAGCTTGCCGAAGATGACGCTATATTTTTAGTCAGATTTCAGCATCTCAAAGTGTGGGAGAGTCGCTCAGATCTTCTTGCTCTCTTCCAAGGGTGCAGTATTGGTTTTGACTTTCACTGCTTCTTCACTTTTCTTGGCTGCAGGTGTGATGGTCGTGGAGCTCCGTTGCTGAAGAAATTTCTGCCACCCCTTCTTCAATACACTCATTACCTCCATTTCGTTCTCGACACTGTCCATCCGCCCACTGACACTGTCCATTCTGTAATTTGCACTGTTCACTATTTCATTTACAGTGTCCATCCTTTTATTTACACTGCCAATTTTCTCATCCACACACGTCAATTCTTGTATTCGCTAACACACTAATGCCCTCTATTTTTCTGTTTACATTTTCATTTACAGTTTCAATCACACTTTCTTTTACAGAACTAATTTGGATATTTACAAACCTGCTCCGCACCTTTATTTTATGCTATAAATAATTTCAATTGCAATATATGCAAATGCCTACAAACATTTACATAACTATGTGACGATGGTAGAACTGTCGGCCATCTTATAACCCATAACCAGAACATCATGCTTCGCACAACCCGTAATTTCATTGTGTGGTTTTGCACCACTTTTACAGTTTCGGCTATCGGCGGTTCTAGAATCGAGCCCATGTGCTTTTAGTCAGTACATAAATACATTGTAAATGTACCAAGACAACAAATATTAAGTAACATTTTAACCCCTTTGAGTGCCTTTTCTTGAGTACTAATCAAACATTATGTGGTTCAGGGTCCTGTGCGCTCTTGCAACATAAGTTCAGTTATTATGACTTAATGTATTGTGAGATGGCCTAGACTGTCTTACATATGATGAAACTAGGCAGGTGCAAATAGATTACAGGCATGAACTGCAGCTTCACCTGACGAGGACTCTAGCGACCAACCGGTGGTCGACCACACGACCACCATTTTAATTCATATTCTGAGTTATACTGCGACATCCACCTTGACCCTGGGGCTCCCCGTCATGTCAAGAGAATGATGAATGGGAAACATTGCTGCCACCTATACAACAGCACAATTTCAGCACGGAGGTATCCCCAATAGTCTTAATCAGCTGTCCTTACAGGGCCACACAATACATCCAGCCACAGCCATCAGTATACACATACAAGACATTCATGTGCAAACCATTTCACTCAATACAGCATGATGGCACCACAAGTGTGGGGAAAAGTTGAATTTTGGCAATTAGTGGATATCATAATAGAAACCCGACCAAAGGAGGAAATTGTGAGTGGAATGTGTTTGTGGCAGAAAACATGCGAAAAGAGGTGTTAGCATATGCGCACAATAACAACTTTTCAAAACACCCAGGTGGCGACCAAACCCGCCAAAATGTGTTAAATCTATTACACTTCACTGGCCCAACCCACCATTTGTGCGCATATGTACATGCCATTCTGTAATACTTGCAAGGCACGATGTAGTGATGGTGTTCAACAACAACAGCCCTGATAGCCACAAGAACCATTCCACACAGTTACCCTTGACTTGATAGGTCCATCATACCCCCACAGTTAAATGGCATACTGTTTTTTACAGTTTTCACAGACATGTTCACCCATTGGGTAGATGTGTACAGGGTCACGGGTGAGCGCACCATCACAATTGAATGAGAATTGGAAACAGAGTTCTTCACTTGGGGCGGAGGGGGTGACCAAGATACAGTAACGGACAATGGAACGCAATTCACCTGCCAGAAGTAGCGAAAAATATGCTACCGGTGAAGAGTAGAAGACCACACTACCAGCCTAAAATCCAAGGGCCAACCCCACTGGGCAGAGAAATAAAGAACTAAAACTCAAAATTTGCATGAGTGTAGTTGGTGAGCACACCAGCTGGCTTTATTACCGACCAGCCATACTGTACTGCTTACAAACAAACATCAATGCCACCATGGGGAAAAATCAGCTGACTTATTTTAAGGTCGAAACTTCGCCTGCTCTGGTAAATAGGAATTCCAATGGGAAGAGAACGGACAAGAAAACATGCCCATGGACAGAGTGCAGCAGCAGGCATATGCACGCCACACGGTAGTTGACATTCAATATCAGAATGTATTCAGCTGGCTTCCCACCACCATGCCCCTGTTGCATTATATTACTGTAGATGAAACCATGATCATGTGGAAATACCTGCTATCCTCAGAAAATAAAAAAATATTTGCACATGCTTTGCACCTAAATGGAGTAGGTTGTATACAGTTATCAAACAACTCATCCCAGCAATGTATTCAATTAGAGTTTGCATGCGCAGAGTAGTGAAAACACACCGGGATGTCATACATCTGGACTCGGAAGGGTGAGAGGAGCAATGACTGTCCCAAAAAAGGACGAACTATTAGGTGAGGTGCCATTGGCACCTTTACTAGCATCGACACTCAGTGTTTGGGCGACCAGCAAAGAGTTGAGTGCAGAAGAGAGTATAACAGACCTCATGATGTCATCCACGAAAACATGGGAACTGCAGCTATGCTGCCAATGTCCACAGCATCATTAGTCGCAGCAGTGTCGCCATAAACATCATCAATGCCCAGCATCCTGATACCTACAAAGGGATAGAATGGGTACGATTAACAATCAGATCTGGAACACATCCCATGTCCAACTCACACAGCAACATCATCATCATTGGCCATATAAGCAATGTCATAAACCACCTCAATGCCCAGAGTATGCTGACACCCACAAGGTGATCGAGTGGGAACGAGCAGCAATATCATCATTGGTTGCAGTAGCGAAGCTACCAACCACCTAGATGCCCAGCATCCCGGTGCCCACCAGGGAATCGAGTGAGTCTGGCTGCAAATGCAAAGGCACTGGAACATTCCCTGTGTACTGTGTCTGCCATTGCAGACATCACAGCAGCCATCCACTGCCCACACCTCTACTGCCAGTTCCAATGCCTGGCATCCCAACAGCCATAGACAACACAGTGGTGCTGAACAAGATTTTGGGTGACTTGGAATACCCAGCAGTACAGCTGTCACATCGATTGTCACCAGACTGGGCCACAGATGGCTCTACCGCATGCCACTGTCAATGATTCCAAAGGAAGCCACGGTGCTACTGCTCCACTAGCAGCAACAGTGACACTGCGCCCATCTGGACAACAAATCGGGGAAGGATCATCCTCGGCAGCTCTGTACAGACAGTAACAGACACAGCCATAATGCGAGTGATGCAAAGCCCTCATAAGTTTCAGTAAGCCCACCCTACCAACATGGAGGCCTACCATATCAGGGATGTACCACTCGCAGCCATGTACAAAGCAGCATCCACTTCGGTACCTCCCCTTCGAAAGCGAGTGTTGACAACATCAACAGTGTCTGGCATAGAGTGGCAACAGTGGGCTCCCAAATGGTGGAGCATGTTTAATATAGGCTGTACCTCCTCTCCCTTTCGATTCCCTGTTGACTCCTTCTCCATGCAGCAGCACTGCACTCTCTGCCATGTGCCTAGATATCAGACATCACTTACTGTGTTCAATGCTTCATCCAGGTGACTGAGACTGTGTAGCAGCCCTGCACACTATGCCAGTGGATTGAGTGCAATATATGCCATATCCACACCAACCACTGGAGTCAGTGTAATGATGAGAATCCGTACAAGGGATGACTACTTTAGTTCAGTGTAATATCTTAGATTAGTTTTTGCATTAATTTCAGTTATAAAATTAATGGCTAGGTATGTGTAGGGAACATTAGGGTAGGATTCCTAGTGCGGTGGAGACATGTTGCCACACATGCTTGTGATAACTGTAGCTCAACAACTACAGAAGGCAGTGCACACATCAATAGTATGTCGATTACTAAGGGAACCTTACAATGTATAATTTGAATTTAAATTAAAGTAAATATATTCTTTATAAAATTAGCACAGTTGGTGTTTTAAGTGCTGGTACGCAGGGAGCAACACTAACAACCTGGCAAAGAAACATTTCTCAAAACAGTCATTTGCATAGATGCACTCAAGGTGGAAGTGTTTTATTAGTACCAGTGTTATTTTCATAGGAAACTTGAGATATAAAGTGTTCTTAAGGGAATATTTTTATGTAAATATGAGATCATTGCAATATTAAAGGGTTACTGTATTATCAATCATTCATTTGCAAGGTTAGATTACATGCAAGTTTCGGGGTAATCCCATTTTCATGTGTCCATTCATGCAGAGATGTCATTAAAATCGGAACACATCATGTCCCTAAAACTACATCATAGCATAATTGATAGCCCGAGTGTTCTCGCGGTTGTTCCACATATAGCTCAGTGTACCTCAACACTGTCTGATCAGTCGAAATAGATCAGCATCCAAATGCATTTCATACCAGTTTGCAAGGTTCCACCCAGCCATCGACTAGGCCTTAAGTATGTGTAGTCTCTCATGCTAATTCGGGAGCCCTCATTTTGATTCACTGGTGGGCTTAATGAATATCACCACCATTAATTCTGTAAATATACAGCACATACTACCTTGTCACTTCGCCAGAAAAATCCCAGGTAAGAGAATTATGGACCTTCGAGCGATATATCCAGACACACAACCTCCCCCTGCCTGGACGGTGACACCAGCCTTCTTAGCTTACTTCATAACGTCACATTTACTTTCATATAAGTTACAGGGTAATTATTTAGAGGCAAAGTAAATCAAATTTACAACCAGGCTTTGTTACAAAAATTTTATGTGAACCACGCATCTACGAGCTCCTTGAGTCTACTATGAATGCCGTAGTCACAACAACTACACCAGCTACACTGGCCCACTCCAACCACATCAGGCCAAGAGTGCGTAGTGCAGGTTGACAAGAGCGGAACTTGCACCTTCTTACCGTCAAGGATTACATAACTCAAGAGACCACCCTACTCATTTATTACAATAGGTAACTCTTTTAATAAATGGGTATGCTATCCAAAACGGTGTTTACCCTAAAGCCACAGTCGTTCGATGCACTGGCAATAGGTCGTTGCTTCGTAGCAGCTCACACCGCGACCTATGGCGCAACTCACCACCAAGTGGCGTCAAATTGATTTGTAGGCCGAAGCCGAAGTGATAAGTGCCCCAAAGTGTCACGAGTATGGTGCAGCAATTTTACAAGCATATTAAACACAGTCATCACATTCACAGCTACAGCCAGGGGTGTGTTTTACTGTCTTAAGATCAATCAAGCATAGCATTCCACACCCCTTTGCCCAGGTAGACTCTTCCACTCCTTTAGGAGACAGCCACCTTAAAACACTGTAGCCAGTGAAATTCAGACACGTCACAGGTTATTCATACACTTTTCACGAGAAATGTAATATTAATAATTTGTATTTATTAAAGGTCAATTATATTGTCAAAAGGGGAGATAGCCTATAAAGGCTTCCATCTTTGTAATATGCAATTTAGTACAGTGACATGCCCTGTCATCACAGCTTCAATCTTAAAAGGCATTTGTTAATAAATGGGGGTGTCACCAATGTGTTTCATTTAATTTATACAATTTTCACCATTGCAAACATATCACATAGTGTTCATGTTATGTTTAATCATTTACTGTTTGACTTCATTTCTCGTGAATCGTGAGGGTAACCGAGGCCACTCGGCCAGTTCATCTCAGAACTCGGACCAGACTGGCGGCGTTGGTCAACCGCTCCACGAGCCCCCTCAGTACCATCATTTAGGCTGTTATCACTTCATTGCAAAATTTAATTCATTAATTGGAATATAATTTTATTCCTTCTAAGTACCGAGGGGAGAGCCACCCGCCCTCTCACCAGACAGCTTAACACTATTGTGTATCAACATAATACCACATTTAATTCACGCTAAGGTCACCGGTAGGCCGTAAGTGCTGGGTCCATTTTCATGCATTATTCACCTGTAAGCAAGCACAGTGAATAAACTGCTTTACAAAGTTAAACTTGTGTCAGGCTTATGAGATGGCCTACAGTCTCATCATAAGGTATAAATAGTGCAACAGTAAGTACATGACATCGTCAACAAATTGATGGAGATATTCAGGGCCCCCTAAGCCATCGACTGAACGACCCTCATCATAAACTCTCCACTGGGTAATGGCGCAAGGCAATCCAACACACAGCCAGTCCTGGGTAACCTCGACAACGTCAAATTAAAGTACAATTTTATTACACATGCAGTGTTGTGACAGCTGTCCTGCAAAATATTAGTATATGCCCACATACTATAAAAAACATTACTCTTTATTTTTAGAAATAATCACAGATACCAAACACATACAAAGCACAGCTTCCATCTTCGCAGGACTAACAAGGAATAACAATGGGCTGTTTAAACTATCTGGTAGAAATTTTTTTATAGAAATCTACCCCAAACCCTAAAACTATTACTCAGTATTCAGTATTTAAATGCAAGTTATTTAATTGCCTTAGACAAATTTGATTTATATACAGTACATGTAGTATATGGAACATGACCACTGCCACAAGGATATCCATGGTAAATAATGTCTGCACAGGTGTGCCTAGAGATCATTCAGTATTTAGCTTACCATTCTGGAGCAGAAATACAGGCAGAAATTCTTGCACCTAAACGATTATAAAAATGTCGAATATTGTCCTCTTGAAAGAAATTCCACACACATTGAACATGGTGGACAAGAGTTATCAATGATTCAGGAGTCGTGCTGGACGATGTCACACCCTGTCTCACACACACTCAATGGGGAAAAATTTGGTGATCGGGGTGGCCAGGTAAGTAGATGAGTACCTGATGGGCTGCTGTGGTCTTGGGAGTAAGGAGGGTTAGATTTTCGGTAACAGGTTTTGCGGTACTTGTAGAGATGGAAATGGCACCAGAGCATGAGATATTCATCTAGGGGTGGGCCATTCGCCCACATGGCTCCTCTTGAGATCACCCGGCGACGAGACGACATCGATAATGTCGTAGAGTCCTACATATGCCTACCTACGAGGTTGTAGGCCCCCTTATGCCTCTAATTATTATGCGAGACTTTTAAGTGGCCATCTAACACACCAAAAACAAAAGAAATCCATCATTTTTAGGTGTGGTGAATTAGTGGGTAGAATACCCAAAAAAAATATGTTATGCTGTCGTCAAGTGACAGATAGTGAAATAAAACAATGATTCATTTGCACTGATTTCACTCACTATTTGACCCTCCTGAAAGGTATTTACAGAGGCCTAGCAGTAAGGTGCACTAGCAGTCGATACAGGCAAAGGGCACATGGCCAATGGAAAAATTATGGAAATTAAACCCACGATGAGATTCAAGCTGGCGAAACTGAGAGTGGCCCAGTTCCGGGGCTATGCATACAAAATAAATTTAGTTCCTGATAAGGAATTTACTATTGCTACACTAGTGCTAGGAGCAAAAAATTGAAGTCCCTGGGGACACGCGGTGCACGTCCACTCTCTCAGTACATGCAGAACCATCTGAACAAGCTTGGAGGAACCCACTAGGAATCCGTGCTCGAAAGTGCGCCAGTTGTATTGCAAAACACACAGGCACTTTTATTGATAAAATAAGCACGTGCAATTACATCTGCAATTTACTAAAATACATAATCACTTTTAGATACTAATTTTTGTTAGCAAATTACACAAGGAAACAAATAATTGCCAATACAAAATATACACAACATATTTTTACTGTGCCTTGGGGCTGTCCCTCCCAGTCTGTTGCATTTGCATCAGGTTTGTTACCACATACCTTTTTAATTAAATAATATAAAAATTGCTTGAAACCTTATTTATATTCACTTTAGGGTGGCAACAGGTGGCTCGTGGTGGATTAGTCCACTCTGACCCCAGGAAGAGGGTGGGTAGCCATGCTTGAATACATATTTAACTAGGAATGTTTTCACAGTGACATACAAACACTTGGCTTGTTAACGTCACCTTAAAGTCAATATGTTTATGGGCAATTTGCACACTCACACTTCACCCACAACACATGCACGGGTATGTGAACAGGGAATGAAGGGGTGCACACAAGGGGTTTTATGAACACTATAACTGCTGTGTCCCCCTCGCTGGATTGATTTTCCTGGCGGTATTATTACTGGGGACGTCTCTTGGCACTATTGATCGGCCCGAATTATCCTGCCCTTGAAAGATCTCTCTTGAGGGCATGAAAGTTGGACAGTCACTTTACTCTGGGTGTACCCAGTTTGGAAGCGAAGGAAGGGTGCACTCCGGTGCACATCCCTGACATAGGAGTCATGGAGGGGGTGACCACTGCATTCGAGGCAATTGCCCCTAGTAGAGGGTACATAGAATCTGTGTTGGTGTGGGGGGACAAATAGGCTAAGGGAGGAGGGACATGGCAGACATCACACCTTTAAGAGCATGTTGAGTAGCACAAGCGCAATGTGAACTGGCATTGTTCTGCTGAAATAGCACATTCCTGTGCCCCTGCAATAATGGTAGCAGAATGGGTTGGATGATATTCTGGATGCACAATGGACAGTTCAACGTCCCCTGTATTAATACCATATGTGAACCGCCATTCTAGGATATGACTCCCCAAAACATTTCCCCCCGAGCTGGTCCCGAGCATCGCTGCTGTATAATCTGTGGAAGATCCGGTTTACCTGGCCATCTCCGAATACACTCTTGAACATTATTAGCCACTAGGAAAAACTGGGACTCATTACTGAACACAACACTTCGTCATGCTTCCCTCCAGGTACTCTTTTCTCGACACTACTGAAGGAGGGCTGCATGATGCTATGCTGAGGGGAATTCTAACTAATGGCAGGTGTGAGGGTAGACCAACTTCTCGTAAACGATTGCAGACAGATGGCCCTAGCAGACACTCCTTGGGCGACATTATGTCTAATTTGTTCTGTAGTTGCTGTGCGATCTGCATGGCCACTCGCACAATATGAGATGGTCTATGTGTGCACCCTTACTTCGCTGACTTCCAGAAACAGTTTTACATGTGTTTGCAGCTTCCTCTGACCAACTGCGCCATCACTGATCGTCCAACATGTTCCACGATTCTCCAGTATGACCATCCAGCTTCCCGGAGTCCCACTATTCGGCCCCATTCAAACTTAGCTGTACCGTTGGGGCTAGCCTTCGCCATCCTGATGTTAAGAATGTCCAAACGACCTCTGGAGTACAGTGAGACCCTTGCTGTTTCACAATTCTCTCGATACTCAAGTGGTTATGGTTGTGTACTTTGATTGCTTTGCTTCAACTCTGCAGTCTTCCCCAGCACTTCGCTTACTGTCTCGTCATGTACTGTCCTCTAGGATTGTCATGTTTTAATTTGAATCACTTACATCATGGTGTTATTTATTTATTTTCTTGCAGTGTATATAATATGTATTATGTTGACGAGTTCAATTGCATGTCAATGCTCAACTGAGCAATATATCTGAATCTGGATCCTTCCCCTAACCCTCAATCACCAGAAGTAGAGTGTGATATAATTTTTTTTTTCGAGGTTTTTTAAGCCCCGGTCAAACTATCATATGTCGCCTTCAAGTGTATTTGACAATACATTTTGAAGACTAAATGTAGCAATCAAATGTATCCTTCCAGCAATTTTATCAAATATTCTTTGATGTGTTTGGAAAAGTCATGCTGTCAAATATTTTACTGAGAGAATCTGACGTGAACAACTCCTGTGTAGTCGGGCACGGCCACTGTCCTCGCGTCATCGGCTCAACAGTTGCTCAACCAGTGCGGCCCGTGGAACACACACGTTGCGCGTCGTTCACAGAGTGATCCAATCGAGTGCATGTGGTGTCCCTACAGAGATATGTGTAATTAGGATAGGAATCAAGTGTTAGAATGTGTAATAAATAGCCTTAGAATTTTTTCGTTCACTGGTAAATATTCGTGAAATTCGACCTTAGGTGATTGCGAAGTAATCGCAGAATTTAATGCATATTTATTGATGTATAAAGAAACAAGGCTAGAACTTTTATTTAAAACACTTTTAAGTGTTTTATATAATTTTCCGATTGCAATTGTGTGTCTAATCAAGCCAATTAGTGACATGTGAAATAAATAGTCTTTCTTTCAACCTGACCGTTGCGGTTGTAGAGTGCCCCAAAACTTAACAAATGTAAATTTCCCACGTGCTCCGCAAGGCACCACATAATCATGTTTTGTATTTAAATTAGTGCGTAATTAAGAACTGCTCACTCTCTACAGNATTTTCGGTAACAGGTTTTGCGGTACTTGTAGAGATGGAAATGGCACCAGAGCATGAGATATTCATCTAGGGGTGGGCCATTCGCCCACATGGCTCCTCTTGAGATCACCCGGCGACGAGACGACATCGATAATGTCGTAGAGTCCTACATATGCCTACCTACGAGGTTGTAGGCCCCCTTATGCCTCTAATTATTATGCGAGACTTTTAAGTGGCCATCTAACACACCAAAAACAAAAGAAATCCATCATTTTTAGGTGTGGTGAATTAGTGGGTAGAATACCCAAAAAAAATATGTTATGCTGTCGTCAAGTGACAGATAGTGAAATAAAACAATGATTCATTTGCACTGATTTCACTCACTATTTGACCCTCCTGAAAGGTATTTACAGAGGCCTAGCAGTAAGGTGCACTAGCAGTCGATACAGGCAAAGGGCACATGGCCAATGGAAAAATTATGGAAATTAAACCCACGATGAGATTCAAGCTGGCGAAACTGAGAGTGGCCCAGTTCCGGGGCTATGCATACAAAATAAATTTAGTTCCTGATAAGGAATTTACTATTGCTACACTAGTGCTAGGAGCAAAAAATTGAAGTCCCTGGGGACACGCGGTGCACGTCCACTCTCTCAGTACATGCAGAACCATCTGAACAAGCTTGGAGGAACCCACTAGGAATCCGTGCTCGAAAGTGCGCCAGTTGTATTGCAAAACACACAGGGACTTTTATTGATAAAATAAGCACGTGCAATTACATCTGGAATGTACTAAAATATATAATCACTTTTATATACTAATTTATGTTAGCAAATTACACATGGAAACAAATAATTGGCAATACAAAGTATACACAACATATTTTTACTGTGCCTTGGGGCTGTCCCTCCCAGTCTGTCGCATTTGCATCAGGTTTGTTACCACATACCTTTTTAATTAAATAATATAAAAATTGCTTGCAACCTTATTTATATTCACTTTAGGGTGGCAACAGGTGGCTCATGGTGGATTAGTCCACTCTTACCCCAGGAGGAGGGTGGGTAGCCATGCTTGAATACATATTTAACTAGGAATGTTTTCACAGTGACATACAAACACTTGGCTTGTTAACGTCACCTTAAGGTCAATATGTTTCTGGATAGTTTGCAAACTCACACTTCACCCACACATATGCACTGGTATGTGAACAGGGAATGAAGGGGTGCACACAAGGGGTTTTATGAACACTATAACCGCTGTGTCCCCCTCGCTGAATTGATTTTCCTGACAGTATTATTACTGGGGACGTCTCTTGGCAATATTGGTCGGCCCGAATTATCCTGCCCTTGAAAGATCTCTCTTGGGGGAATGAAAGTTGGACAGTCACTTTACTCTGGGTGTACCCAGTTTGGAAGCGAAGGAAGGGTGCACTCCGGTGCACATCCCTGGCATAGGAGTCATGGAGGGGGTGACCACTTAATTCGAGGCAATTGCCCCTAGTAGAGGGTACATAGAATCTGTGTTGGTGTGGGGGTACAAATAGGCTAAAGGAGGAGGGACATGGCAGACATCACAACTTTAAGAGCATGTTGAGTAGCACAAGCACAATGTGAACTGGCATTCTCCTGCTGAAATAGCACATTCCTGTGCCCCTGCAATAATGGTAGCAGAATGGGTTGGATGATATTCTGGATGCACAATGGACAGTTCAATGTCCCCTGTATTAATACCATATGTGAACCGCCATTCTAGGATATGACTCCCCAAAACATTTCCCCCCGAGCTGGTCCCGAGCATCGCTGCTGTATAAACTGTGGAAGATCCAGTTTACCTGGCCGTCTCCGAATACACTCTTGAACATCGTTAGCCACTAGGCAAAACTGGGACTCATTACTGAACACAACACTTCGTCATGCTTCCCTCCAGGTACTCTTTTCTCGACACTACTGAAGGAGGGCTGCATGATGCTATGCTGAGGGGAATTCTAACTAATGGCATGTGTGAAGGTAGACCAACTTCTCGTAAACGATTGCAGATGGCCCTAGCAGACACTCCTTGGGCGACATTATTTCTAATTTGTTCTGTAGTTGCTGTGCGATCTGCATGGCCGCTCGCACAATATGAGATGGTCTATGTGTGCACCCTTACTTGGCTGACTTCCAGAAACAGTTTTACATGTGTTGCAGCTTCCACTGACCAACGGCGCCATCACTGATGCCCTGCTGACACTTATTGTCCAACATGTTCCACAATTCTCCAGTATGACCATCCAGCTTCCCGGAGTCCCACTATTCGGCCCCATTCAAACTTAGCTGTACCATTGGGGCTAGCCTTCGCCATCCTGATGCTAAGAATGTCCAAACGACCCCTGGAGTACAGTGAGACCCTTGCTGTTACACAATTCTCTCGATACTCAAGTTGTTATGGCTGTGTACTTTGACTGCTTTGCTTCAACTCTGCAGTCTTCCCCAGCACTTCGCTTACTGTCTCGTCATGTACTGCCCTCTAGGATTGTCATGTTTTAATTTGAATCACTTACTTTATGGTGTTATTTATTTATTTTCTTGCAGTGTATATAATATGTATTATGTTGACGAGTGCAATTGCATGTCAATGCTCACCTGAACAATATATCTGAATCTGGATCCTTCCCCTAACTCTCAATGACCAGAAGTAGAGTGTGATATAATTTTTTTTTCGAGGCTTTTTAAGCCCGTGTCAAACTATCAAATGTCACCTTCAAGTGTATTTGACAATAAATTTTGAAGACTAAATGTAGCAATCAAATTTATCCTTCCAGCAATTTTATCAAATATTCTTTAATGTGTTTGGAAAAGTCATACTGTCAAATATTTTACTGAGAGAATCTGACGTGAACAACTCCTGCGTAGTCGGGCATGGCCACTGTCCTCGCATCATCGGCCCAACAGTTGCTCAACCAGTGCGGCCCACAGAACACACACGTTGCGCGTCGTTCACAGAGTGATCCAATCGAGTGCATGTAGTTTCCCTAGAGATATATGTGTAATTAGGATAGGAATCAAGTGTTAGAATGTGTAGTAAATAGCCTTAGAATTAATCGTTCACTGGTAAATATTCGTGAAATTCGACCTTAGGTGATTGAGAAGTAATCGCAGAATTTAATGCATATTTATTGATGTATAAAGAAACAAGGCTAGAACTTTTATTTAACACTTTTAAATGTTTTATATAATTTTCCGATTACAATTGTGTGTCTAATCAAGCCAATTAGTGACATGGGAAATAAATAGTCTTTCTTTCAACCTGACCGTTCCGGTTGTAGAGTGCCCCAAAACTTAACATATGTAAATTTCCCATGTGCTCCGCAAGGCACCACATAATCATGTTTTGTATTTAAATTAGTGCGTAATTAAGAACTGCTCACTCTCTACAGNCCAGGTACTCTTTTCTCGACACTACTGAAGGAGGGCTGCATGATGCTATGCTGAGGGGAATTCTAACTAATGGCATGTGTGAAGGTAGACCAACTTCTCGTAAACGATTGCAGATGGCCCTAGCAGACACTCCTTGGGCGACATTATTTCTAATTTGTTCTGTAGTTGCTGTGCGATCTGCATGGCCGCTCGCACAATATGAGATGGTCTATGTGTGCACCCTTACTTGGCTGACTTCCAGAAACAGTTTTACATGTGTTGCAGCTTCCACTGACCAACGGCGCCATCACTGATGCCCTGCTGACACTTATTGTCCAACATGTTCCACAATTCTCCAGTATGACCATCCAGCTTCCCGGAGTCCCACTATTCGGCCCCATTCAAACTTAGCTGTACCATTGGGGCTAGCCTTCGCCATCCTGATGCTAAGAATGTCCAAACGACCCCTGGAGTACAGTGAGACCCTTGCTGTTACACAATTCTCTCGATACTCAAGTTGTTATGGCTGTGTACTTTGACTGCTTTGCTTCAACTCTGCAGTCTTCCCCAGCACTTCGCTTACTGTCTCGTCATGTACTGCCCTCTAGGATTGTCATGTTTTAATTTGAATCACTTACTTTATGGTGTTATTTATTTATTTTCTTGCAGTGTATATAATATGTATTATGTTGACGAGTGCAATTGCATGTCAATGCTCACCTGAACAATATATCTGAATCTGGATCCTTCCCCTAACTCTCAATGACCAGAAGTAGAGTGTGATATAATTTTTTTTTCGAGGCTTTTTAAGCCCGTGTCAAACTATCAAATGTCACCTTCAAGTGTATTTGACAATAAATTTTGAAGACTAAATGTAGCAATCAAATTTATCCTTCCAGCAATTTTATCAAATATTCTTTAATGTGTTTGGAAAAGTCATACTGTCAAATATTTTACTGAGAGAATCTGACGTGAACAACTCCTGCGTAGTCGGGCATGGCCACTGTCCTCGCATCATCGGCCCAACAGTTGCTCAACCAGTGCGGCCCACAGAACACACACGTTGCGCGTCGTTCACAGAGTGATCCAATCGAGTGCATGTAGTTTCCCTAGAGATATATGTGTAATTAGGATAGGAATCAAGTGTTAGAATGTGTAGTAAATAGCCTTAGAATTAATCGTTCACTGGTAAATATTCGTGAAATTCGACCTTAGGTGATTGAGAAGTAATCGCAGAATTTAATGCATATTTATTGATGTATAAAGAAACAAGGCTAGAACTTTTATTTAACACTTTTAAATGTTTTATATAATTTTCCGATTACAATTGTGTGTCTAATCAAGCCAATTAGTGACATGGGAAATAAATAGTCTTTCTTTCAACCTGACCGTTCCGGTTGTAGAGTGCCCCAAAACTTAACATATGTAAATTTCCCATGTGCTCCGCAAGGCACCACATAATCATGTTTTGTATTTAAATTAGTGCGTAATTAAGAACTGCTCACTCTCTACAGGATTAAGAAAACACACTGAGAATGTTGCAGTGTTTTATGTGTATATGTTTCAGTGTTATATGTGTATATGTTTCAAGTTCTATGTTTATGAGGTCAGTTAATTAAATTACTTCGTGGAGTTAACCGTACTCTCGGCAAGGACATCGCTGACTTGCGCCATCTCCGGCAGTCTGTTTCCACGGGTCTTAGGTGCTGCACGTGCATCGTGTAGCGGGGGACTCTCATACTTTGTTCTGAACACTTAACTGCATTATATTAATGTAATTTACCAGAACATTTATTTAATTTATTAACAGCCTTCCCCGCGTTCACAGAACTCCTCTTTCAGCTCAATTTACCGACCACGGAAGTTTAATAACTCATTTAAGTTGTTCTGCCATTCTTGGCCTTTTTGCATAGTAATGGCCGCTGAAAGGCATTGTGAGTAGGGTCCGCTTTAATTTGCAACGTATACATGTAATTGTTTATACTATTCGGCAATACAATTTACTTGAGTCAACCAAAACTTGTGAGTTATCATTTTTGTGTTCTATCTCAGGCCCTGGCCCTATCCTGGAGGTCATCGACGCCTTAAGGAGGTATCCTTCATTTATAAGGTAAAGAGGTATTATTAAGGTGTGGTGGGGGGCCTGAATAACCCGGCTATATATTAAGTTTTCCTGTAAATTTATACAGTATGCGTCAGGGGATATAGCCACATGGTCCACGATCCTGACAAGTGTGACTCCATGCTCACTCCCTGAACTAGCGTCTATTTTATTCGATATAGGAATATTTTGTTATATTCTGACTTTTCTTAATATAGTCGCCGGATGACATCTTAATTACTATCCCACACCACTCAGGTAATTTCAATAATTATTTAAACACTATTTTCATAGTCATATATTGCTTTTGTTTTTTCCATGCAGTCAGTTACAGGAAGAAGTGTGAGAAATTTTGGTATTTTATTTTCGTTTCTCTACTAAATTCAAATTTAAATGCCTCTGAGTTCGTAATATAATGTTTAATATTCACTTGAGATAGCATTAATGCTCAGACAGCTTCTACATAAATTAATTATCTTCATAATCTATTTCGTTTCCAGCAATTATTCCTTATTTTAAAAGTTTATTGCCATCAATTTTTGTTGTGCACGATTCTGATTGGATGAGACCGTCAAACATAAAATACATTTAAAATCTGTCCAATTTTCAAACGTTTGATGGAAACCGAAGCCATCCAACTTTCTCAGACAAATATGGAGTTATTTTGTGATGTTTCTATGACGTCATAACAGTTAATATTTATTTGACCAAACTTATTGGAAGTCGTTTGACGGAAAAATTTTACAGTGTGATAGGGGCTTCAGCTACGTTGTACCAAATACACTAGGGTTGGCTTTGGGACACTTATGGCGTTAAATCTTTGTTTGATCATTAACGACATTGTTTACCAATAATATATTTTATGTTATAAATATCTTATGATTTTTATGTAAACGTATAATTTCTCACTTGTATAATATCATATTTTATAACATAATTCTTTTTGCTTTCCATTAAAAAAGTTGTAAAAAACATATTTAAAAAAAATGTTTTACCGGTGGCTATGACGTGAAGCGTCGCGATGTGAGTTGTCAAAATATTACGCAACCGCATTCAGCTGTTTTGTCTCTGTTTTGGGTTTGTGAAACATTACCGATTAGAAATCTTGGCGTATTGCCGTGTGTTATTGGGATGCCCTTGTGAAAATTCGTATCGCATGAGTATTTTTGTTATTTACACAGGAAAAATGTTCGCCGCGTCTCTTGTTGCTTCTCCTCTTATCGTAAATTTCGCTTGTGTTGATTCGTGTATTTACTGTCTGTAATAAAGGTAAGTTACTTATATTTATCCTGTGGGAATTATGCATATGACATTTTTATACATTTGTTTAATATTAACATGCAATTATTTTATAATGTAGTCATAATATACAGTGCGACTAGGTAGACCGATAAGGAGCATCGGTAGAACCATGTATTCTCTAAATCGATGAAAATACTGTCTTTACCATGGAGCTATTGCAAAGTTGATGCAACCTTTTTCCTACATTCTCAAAAACTGGAGCACTGTTAAAAATATGTAAATAAGTGTTGTTTATTTATCAAAGTGAGCCATTGCATGAGTAAATGTGACTTTATATACAGTGGTATATATTCAGGTATATACTTGCATCCTTACCCTTGACACCAAACATGATGAATTCGGATAGACTGTCTTGTTGGCTTCTGTAACAGTTATTAGCCAGCTAATCACTTTAATGAATGTGTATTCGTACAAATAATTTTATAATTGCAGAAATATGTAGGGTTAGGGAATAAATTATATTTCAATTTGATTTACATAACTTTTGTTGTCTTGCCAATTATATGTGAGTTTGCAATTTTGTTTGCTTGTTTTATCGTAGCTTTTGTATGTTACGCTCCCAGACCTAGTGCGAATATATTGTTTAGACCTTTCTTTAAGGTGCACCTTACGATAATTATTTAATCAGTTCAAAATTCTAAACTACCAAGCAGTAAGGTGGGCTACTAAAATTTAAGTAGAATAATTATGCAGTATATCTATAGTAACCTATGAATTGATTCTCAAAATGGTGGTGCATATACCGCAAGTATGCGAGAGGTATACATCTTCATATACTTGTATACTTCACTGCCATTTGGACAGCACTTGTGATGTCACTTCCGGGGACCGGTACGCACAAGTATGCATTTCAGGCAAATTCGAACACAGCCTTTCAGACAGACAATAAACATGTAAATATCCCAAACATATCAAAGGTGCATGTTCTAGTGCATGTGAACATATCTTAGTTGGTGTCCGAACTCAGGTGTATACTAGAGTACTTGCGCGCTTGTGTACTTCACTTAGCCTCGGCACCACACTTGATGAATTCATGTCGGCAATCTTGTTTGTTTCGACAACTGCTATTAGCCATGTAATAATTATTACTCAATATTCATTTTGGCATGGAAGAGCTTGATTGCTGAAGACTAAAGGGTTATGTTTAGGATTAAATATTATTTTATAATGTGCAGCATTTTAGAGGAAGTTTGTGTGTAAATAAAGTAACTTTGCTATTATTTACACAAATATGTTTCAGTAAATCAATGCTTGTGTATTTACCAATGTGGGTTGTAATGTAGGAGGAGAGTGGTGTCCAGCGGATCACTGCACCCAACTGTACAGCATGCAGAAGTCATTACAAAAAAATAGTGCACACTACCAGAATTGTCTGAAAAGTGTGAATTATGTTCCATAAGAAGAATGAATTTATTTTGTAACTCTGTTAAATGTTTCCCTAGATTTTACTTAATTAAATTTCTTATAACATTAATTGTAAGGGTTTATTTTTGATAACTTTAATATAGGGCCATCGTAATTACTGGAGTTGTATGTTGTACAATAGTGATAATATTTTTTAATGTTTGATTTTATGTAAATTAATTTTATTTAAAAAATTTATAATTTGCAATGAACTGGAATGCATAAAATTAACTATTAAAAATATGTGTAAAAGTTATTGCTAATTTTGAGCAATGTTTTACTTTGGTACAACTAGAGTAGCTAATTATAATAGTTGCTAAAAATAATTTTTTTTTTCTGCTAGATGTGCTCTTTGAAGCATTCAAAATGGAAATGCCTTTACATTTTGAAGTACCTACACTGCTATTGATTGATTTTTTTAAATAATTTATTCCCTAAATAAGTAATTTTTTTTTTAAAAATATATGATGGTGGTGTAAATTTATACATTCATCTTCTAAAGCTGGAGTCACAATAGCCCGACAGACCGACATGACATCAGAGCTCGGCGGAATTTCACATATTTTATTTAGTGTTCACAATACCACAATGAAATCTGCCAGACAAGTGTGTTAGTTTGTTGTTGGAAAATCCTAAAACGGCAGGTTAACCTAAAAATATCCAATA
This sequence comes from Clitarchus hookeri, assembly GCA_002778355.1. Classification (NCBI taxonomy): domain Eukaryota; kingdom Metazoa; phylum Arthropoda; class Insecta; order Phasmatodea; family Phasmatidae; genus Clitarchus; species Clitarchus hookeri. Next base: position 142,363 of record NQII01004562.1, read on the forward strand.
TTCACAATAAAGAGAATGATTATATTGCTTTTGACAATGTTTAATTTATACACGAGAAGAAGAGTAATTAAAAACAAACTGGAACATTATATTGGCGGCAAGTTAGTTCATTAGTTACTACAATAGGGAAATATGTACAAAATTTTGTTTTCTAATGTTGTGTTTACATTTTTTGTACGGTTCGGTGAGCCCGACATGATGGAAAGTCGAAATAGAACCGACTTTCGTCGGCCTGTCGGGGTTGCGATTTTTCGGACTGACATCACAGTGATCTTGCTTTTCATTGGCTGCTACTCGAGTTTCGTCTTGTTGGGTTCGTCTGAGTATTGTGACTCCAGTTTAAATGCATGATAAATGTTATTTTTTTTACAATTTTGGTAGTGTTTGTACTACTATTTAGGGAAATGTCAGGGAATTTTCACCTGAATCTGGGAAAATGTAAATAATTGCTATTCTGCAAAACTTGGTAGTTGTGTGAATATCTGATAAATAAAATTGAGTGTATGCATTTTAAGAGGACTTTGTAGTTGTGCAATCAAATGTGGTCCCGGCCTGCTGGGTCTGTTACAGTGTAATTTAATTCAACTTTACTTATGGCAATTTGTTCTGTCAACTGTAAAAAAAATATGGTATTGGAAGGTTTCAATATTCCTGAAGGAGGTTAGGGAAAATGGTAAGATAACTGCTTGGAAAACAGGAGAAATGTCAGGGAATTCAGAAATTAAATTTCAGTGGACATCCTGTTAATTCTCATCAACTTGCAGTGTGTAGCGTACAGGATGTTTGTTGAAACTGATGAACTGTCATATCACAACTGCTAAATGTGAGGGGAATTTCCAACATGACATGGTACTACCTACCTTTAAACTTTAAATGCTGCTCTTGTGCAACTTTATGTACTACATTATATTTTTTTCAACGAAAGAAGTTGAATTTGAGATGATTTTAAATTCACACAAGTGTCATTTGGCTGCTATGTTAATTGCAACAAAAATGCACACAAAACTAATATGGTGTAATAAAAGGCTGAACACTGAAAGTCACCTTTTCTGGCTCGTAAAGGAATGAAATGGAGCTTGTGCTTATGGCCACAACGACTATTTGAAGAGACAGTTGTAATTTTGATTTGATTTTCAACAGAAAATAATTGATGGTGACATTGCTGGATGATAGTTTTCAAGTCTCACTTGACATTGCTTTGTTATCACAATCACTATCTAACAACACATATTTTCAGAAGTGATAATGCTGTGAAGATAGAATAGATAACCCCAGAGCAAAGGGCAAGTTCATGTTTCATAGCAGGTACTGATACCATAGGTATGGTAAACCATTCTGTAATCTTTATATTACATTATTTAGTTTGCTTGTAGCACTTCATAATGTAAACAGTTAGGTATTTTGTGGATGTTGGTGTTTTTAAGGCCATGCTGGATCTCGACGACCTCAGCCGCGAGATAGGCATGTACATGAAAAATAAGTTCCTTAATTACTTCCTTTTTTTTTTGCGATATCATTGTCTAACAAAAACCAATATGGAGATTTGGAAGTACACTGTTGTACTATTGGATCCAATATTTTAAAAAATGTTTCAAATTAATTATTATATTGATGGAAACATTTTCATAGCTTCAGTGTNCTATTGGATCCAATATTTTAAAAAATGTTTCAAATTAATTATTATATTGATGGAAACATTTTCATAGCTTCAGTGTTCAGGGATTATGTTAAATTCTCGTAAAACCTGTATAGCATTCTTGCTGGAGATGAGCTGTTTAAAAAAGTCACTGCCACTGAAATTTTGTCTCTGTAATTATTCAGAATAAGGGCTTTTCCAAAAATTTCCCGGAAAATAGTATAAATCAACATTACTTATATAGTATAAATACTTAAATAGTATAAATCGACATTACATTACTTATCACACAGAACATAAATTTATTGGTGGTATCGCAATATTCGCATTACATAATACCAACTGCGATAGTGGTGAGGGCTATGAAGATCAGGGAAGTTGTGGCGTAAAATATATGTAAATGACATGTTGTTTGGGTTCCTTAACCACGTTAAATGCAAGAAAATCTAACTTCACAATATGTGATTATAGGAGGAGAGAGTGCNTCGTTTGGGTTCCTTAACCACGTTAAATGCAAGAAAATCTAACTTCACAATATGTGATTATAGGAGGAGAGAGTGCAGACACAAGATAGTCTGTTAGAAAAAGTAAAATAAATAAGCTCGCGTCTGTTCATCCACCCCCTATGATTCACCTATTGTGAAGTTAGGTTTCCTGCATTTTGCATGGCTAGCGGCTTCACCATGTAAGCCCTCCAATGCCCAGTCTGATGCAATACTACACAGTACAATTATCCACACGTACATTCCACGCCAACTCTACAGTATAAATTATGTTACCTACACATGTAAGCGGTGAATTTGGTTCCTTTGTGATGTATTGTTGATAACACATGTATAAGACACCTAAACATCTATAAAATTAGTGTAAACCCCTCAGACACTCTTTTTACCACACAATAATTATATTGACAACATTTCACATGGAAACAATTTCAAAGAAACATTCGTATTTCCTCACAATACGTCGATTTAACACATCACATGGAAATAATTGCAAAGAAAGATGTGTAATAGAACTCGTAAATCATAAGCCTTCGCATGGTCAAATTCACATGGTATACTGAAATTCCGCATACACTCAGCATACAACTGTCACAAAAACCAAAATTGGTGCACATTTGTTTCATGTATCTGCATGATCGTTGAACGAATGTATCATGGCGATACATGTCAATAACACCTGTGAACGTGTTTTTTGTATGATATACTGTTTATGTTTAATTTTCTGCTATTTATATCATACATAGTACAATCTTCCTGTGAATATAGACAAGATAAGCCTTGAAATCCTTAACGGAATGAAATGATATTCTGTCACTGCTAGAGTACCGTAGTTTATAGCTGTATAACCATAGTGAGGCGGCAAAAACTTTCTTTTCCAGAGCCTGTCGGGGTTGCGATTTTTTGGACTAACATCACAGTGACCTTACTTTTCATTGGCTGCTACTCAAGTTTCGTGATGCGAGTTGTCTTGTCGGGTTCATCGGGGTATTGTGCCATTGTGAAATGTTTTCTGTGATTGCTTTGTATTGTAAGCATCTATGCCTATGTTTGGTTAAACAGCCAGTTTCTTTTAAGACTGTCCAAAGATGAAGTGTTCTTGCACACATTCAACTGTCAGTGGTGGCAGATATTACAAATTACTTTCAAAATATTTTGACTCTTATTTTTATAATTGTTTTTTAAAGTACTTACTGTTGTTTGCTATCACAAACTATTTACTCAGCACAGAATCCCTAAATGCCAAAAGAATAAAGCTATTATTGAGAGATTTGAATTACAGTATCTTCTATTTGTCGACCATATTCCAGTAGGCTTAAATTGTTTCAAACAGTGACAGAGGAATGTTTTGTAATACAAACATATAGTAAGGTAGACTTTTTAAAACAAACTTTGGATCCATTGTTCTTAGTTGTAGATCTTTTGTATACACATTTGGTGAAAACTGGTTGAATATTCTGAAAATAGAATTCTTTTCTTTATGCATCCCAAACATCCAAATTGCCGTACAAAATGTGTCGTGCCAGGTGTAGTCAACCTCTTACTGTGAAATGCATTGGCACACGGCATTACAAAATCATCTTGCCTATTATACCTTGGGCAGCCAAACAAATTTTTCAGCTGTATTCTCATCTCCACAATCTTTGTGATAGCCTTCTTTTTTTGGGCATGGTAAAACTTGCATATAAGTTTACGTTGTGCATTGTTTTAAGAGACGGACACCATACTAACAAAAAGGTTTTTAACTACGTTAAATGTTGTTTTTGTTTCAGGCCTACTTCCTGTCGATTATGGCTGCTTAAGTCCCCTTACTTTTGTGTGCCCCCTGCGGGGGGCAGTACACAGTCGTGGGGCTGAGCGTCATTCAAACGTTGCTGTGATCACCGAGACTGGTGGGAGCNGGGCAGTACACAGTCGTGGGGCTGAGCGTCATTCAAACGTTGCTGTGATCACCGAGACTGGTGGGAGCGCGTTTCATGGAAGATTGGTTGAAAGCAGACTGCTGCGGAACTGTCAAACTGTTCTAGTCACATTACCAGGCGCTGGAAACTTGTACATAAATTTGTTCCTAAGTTTCACGTATCGATTTATATTAGAATTGCACAGTAAGTGTGTTGTGTGTACCTTTTGTAAAGGACCAAGAAGATTTCTCTTCACTACNGATTTATATTAGAATTGCACAGTAAGTGTGTTGTGTGTACCTTTTGTAAAGGACCAAGAAGATTTCTCTTCACTACTAGTTAATGAGGGTTGTATTTTTATAACTTATGTTTAGTTAGAGACTGTTGCTAAGTAAAAGAAACATTTTATGNACTAGTTAATGAGGGTTGTATTTTTATAACTTATGTTTAGTTAGAGACTGTTGCTAAGTAAAAGAAACATTTTATGTGTTCTTGAAAGCTAGACTTCCATGATACTACATCATGTTGTAAAGATGGCTGCAGACAAACATGTGGCTGTGCATAATATATCTTTTGTGAATGTGAAGTGACTTCTCTAGTGACCAGTGCAGGGTGTGAAGTGAATCTCACCATCTCCTCAGTCATAGTAACATAACTTGTTGCATGGTGTTTGCATTAATCTGTTCAGTCAATATATGTGTTATGTTTTATTCTCTGCTATAAATTTATGTAAGTGTGTAAACGTAATTACACAATTGGTTTCCATTTTGAAATGCATCTTTATTTTACAAGTACGAACAGTATTTTCTAAATTTATTGGGCACATTAAGTGAAAATGTCTAAGTTGGCACACGGTGCTCCGGAGCGGGACTGCACCCAGCGGTGCTCCTCTCGGCAGCACGGAGACTGTTTGGTGGCTGTGGCATCCAAGCGGGCCATTCCCGATGTAGAGCTGGCTTCGTATGCGCGCTGGTTATGCTGGAACTGTGGGCAGGCGTTGGATCATCAGGGCCGCACCATGCTGCACCTGGCGGCCTCGTGTGGTCGGGGAGGTGTGGTGCAGTGGCTAGTCAAGGCCAAGGAGGCGAACGTCAATGCTAGGGACCTTGAGTCTGGATACACGCCGCTGCATCGTAGCATCTTCTATGGCCAGATCCATGTTGCTGCCACACTTATGAAGGTATGCTGTATATAAACCTTTGCAATGAGATACACATTTAAATATTTTACCAAAGTTAATATTATGTTTGAATATTATGATGAAAAGTGAGTAATGGTCNAATGAGATACACATTTAAATATTTTACCAAAGTTAATATTATGTTTGAATATTATGATGAAAAGTGAGTAATGGTCGGTGTAACTGAGATTACTATATTTAATTTTCTCCGTCTTTATTTTTAGTGTAATATTTGTATCCAATTAATAAATGGCTAAAACCTCATACAATTAAATATATAATCATATTTGGGTTTGTAGTTTGTGTCTGAGCCTAAGTGAATTAAATTTTGTATTTAATGCTTTTGTGTGTCAAAATATAGTGTAGACTAGGTGTACAAGCCATCACACACAATATTATACCTCAAAATATAACCTATCTATTCATATGTTATAGGAAAACATTTCTTTCAAGTGTAATTAAAATGTTTATTAAACTAGATATTAAGGCTTTAAATGAGGTTTTGCAAACTTCTTAAATTGAAACTAAGGATCAATATAGATTGTAATGATTTGCAATATGGGTAATTCGCGGATACGTACTGCACCACACGAAACTATCATCTAAACTAAGTAGAAAATATTCATTGGTAAAACGAGAAAAACAATGGTAAAGTAGATACGTATGATGACTTTATTTCATGTTAAAAACAGCATACAGCATCAACATACAAAACATTTAAACGACAAACATGTTTTTTAAGTTTGCTATGCCCATAGTAATGCATTTTTCCGCACGTTGGATGCATGCAGTAAGCACAAAGTTTGGCCGCCGGATGCACCTATGGCCATTGCCATGTCCCAGTCCTCACTGCATGTTATCTCCATGGTCTCTTTGGCACTACTGAGCTCTACCTGTTCATTTTCCATATTCCTTATCATCGACACATTAATTGCAGCATTGCCACATCACCTCACCTTTATCTAATTGGTTTTTAAACGTTTCACGTAATTTTTATTGTAAACGAAGGGTCTTATGCATTTTTACCTAAGAGTATTTTCTACATAGTTTTGATCACAGATTTGTGTGGTGCAGTCCATATACTTGCACATCACTATTACCAGAAACATAACTATACCAGGCACAGAACTTCTTGGCTGCTCGAGGTCAGTCGATCAACGGCGCTCCTCCCACTAGCTGACATCAGTAGCCTATCACGGCTGCGCGCTGTTGTCTAGTTTGCAGTGTTACAGTGACCACAGCGAGTCTGGCAAAATGTTTTTCAGTTGGACTTAAACATTCCTGAATTATTTAATTAAAATTCAGTCTGTTTTTTCAAGAGGCTCATTTTGCTGAACAAGTAGCTGATAATCCCAAGTCTCTGTCTGTATCCGTTTGTGTTTTACACTGTTACGGAATGTGCGTGAACTCACAACTATTTTTTGAATAAAGAATATTATTCATTGATCCCTGAGAGGAAACCATATTTTTTAGGTGTATCTAAATGTTTTTGCCATGTTTTATAAGCAGACAATAACAATGTCTTGACGTGTGCTTAGTCGACGCAGATAATGTGTAACACAACAGCTGCTGCTGGTGTTTGCCCTTCTAAACCATAACCCAGTAGCCAGTACCGCGACGGACTTTGAACGATCCTCACTGTTTTTCATTTGCTTGCGTGTAAAGTTTTCGTTAAAATAATGGTGCTAAGTAAACCTTGTGCTATCATATGTAGTTATAAGGGAAGTGGTTAACAAACAAGGTCAACCTACAATATTTAGTGCATTCTTTTTTTTTACTATCAAAAATTAATTTTGCGAAAGTATAAATTTTAAACAAATTAACAGTTTCACAGCAAGAGCGTGTGATGCTAGTGAACTCACAATGTGACTGTCATGCATCTACATCAAAAGCAATATTTGTGTCACTTAGGAAAAAAGAGATTTTTCAGAAAACTAGTTACAGATTTCAATGATTTTAACAAAGACTGTCTTCGGATAGTGGCATTCGAATTTTACGACAAGGCAGAATGTTCCTACGAAAAATTTATGGCAGCTATGCATGAGAAAATAGGTTATAGGTTTTCATCACGCTCCATGACAAGATTTTTTAAAGTGTCTGTTTTTGTTATAAGAAAACGAATGATGGGCGGAAGTCTGTAATGGAAAAGAATAAATGGTATTACAAGGGTTTGGAAGGGGAAGAGCAGTTTGTGCTGCCGTTACAAGCTACAACACAAAGATGAATTATTTTTTTCAATGTTGCACACAACTGTAAGTAAATGGACATTAATGCATATGCATTTACTAGACGTTATTAATATGTAAATTTAGTGTCAGAATGTTTTTTTTTTAATACAAAAGTTAAATTTAGCAGTTCGTCTACCCAAACAGTTTCTTAATACATATTAATTTCCAACTATAGATTTCTGTTTCTACTATATTAAAATATTTCTCTTTACGTAAAGAGTTGGTATTTATATTACTATAGTTGAGATTTCATGGTTAACTTATTATGACGGGATGGGCGCTTGATAAATGTGGCAACAGTGCTTGGTACTGCTTGTCGATATGCTGACACTGAGCTGCCAAGAAGTACTGTGCCTGGTATAGTGAATTGCTGTACAAGGTTGTAACATGGNGTCGATATGCTGACACTGAGCTGCCAAGAAGTACTGTGCCTGGTATAGTGAATTGCTGTACAAGGTTGTAACATGGCAGCCGTCAGTATTGGCGACTGGAAATTACAACTCGGTTTTGCTCAATCTGTAGAAACATGAAACTTTAAAGGTGCCAAACAAATATAAAATAAAGTCAAGTTTTGGTTTATTTACTCTGTACCTTTATTTATCATTCAAATGAAACAGTTCACATACAAACGTCAAGTATACAGAGTCACGAACAGTCTGTTTCCCAGACAAACAAGCAAAGAGCAGCGCCACAGTAGTTTATTGATCATTCACGTCATTGAAAACGTGCATCGCAAGAATACATTACGAAGGCAGAAGGGGCGTCAGATCCCTCCTGGCACCCTAGCGACGTACCACACCGGAGGAAATAATTTAGAATTAAGTGTAAGCCGAAAAAGAATTAAAGTTAAAAAGATTTAGAGGTCGCAGGTGCTTGCCGGTGTGGGCGATATTTGCCCTTGCCCGATGCGTCTTCCTCGAGTGCTGGTCCTACTCCGTTAGCGGACGGTAGGAACACAGGGTTTTTGTTGCCCCGTGCCTACCCCCAGTCCTTGCCCCAGGGTGCCAAAAATGTGACCATTTAAGGGTATAGCGTGGGCTAGAATCCCTTTGAAAGCCTGTGCGACCCCCATGGCAACTATTCCCCACGCCATGTCGAATTGCCCGAACTGCGTTGTAGTGAAAATATAATCAATGTTCTAGAACCTTCTAGAAGGAAGAAATGTCCTCTGAAGGTGGAAAGCTGCTATCTACAAATGCTGATGCAAACAAAAACTAAGATTTCCAAAAAAGCAAACGTATAACCGATAAAAAAACTACCACGGCAATAACTTTGAATCCTTATAAAATAATACAAAGCCTCGCAAAACTAAATAAAATTAATCAACTATCCCGATAATTATTAAAACTTCATCATTACAAGGTGAAAAATTTAGCTTCTTGTTGCAGTTATGTATTAAGGCAAAAACAGGAATAAGATGCCATTTGTTTGTAAGGTCTTAAAAAATGTAGATAAGTATTTAAGTTTCGAGAAAGTTCAGGTATTAGATTTACATTCTGGATTATTGATGTGAGAAAGTAGTTGGGGGAGGGGGGGGCAGNTGCGTTCAGTATTTCGGCAAGAAAAAAAAGGATTCTTGATACTTGGCAATGGCTGACTAATTAGGCTGTTTCTGTCTTTGTTTACCATCATTAAAGACACTTGTTTCAATCCTGCTCCTTTGGAGTTCCATAAATTCTGCTGCCATTATAACATCAAATAATGAATTGAAAGAAAACATTTTTCTCGAAATAACATATTTGGTAATGTTTCTGTATACTGATTCCAAGTACTTCTTGCAATGTATATGATGGATTAAATGGGTTAGATTCCCGGCAGAGTCACCCAGAAATTTTCACATGGGAAATGTGGCAGATGTTGCAGTTGGCCAGCAGCTTGAATGCAGTTTGTACTCTTATTTCCCCTGCCCTTGCATTATGCTGCTGCTCCATCTTCCCCTCATTTCACCCTCACCGGCACTCAACACCTTCATGTTTAGCATTTACTGAAACTTCTGAACTGATCTCTATGATGGATAAATTAGTTTTATTTTCTTAATTCTATTAGTGTGGATAATTTCTGAGTATCAGGAATCGTATCTTCGTATCTTGTATATTATAAAATAAAAAGAGGCTCCTTAAATATATTTCAGTGCAGATATTTTATTTTATTAACTTTTTTTTTTATGAGAAAGGTATGATGATATACCTACTAAATAACTAGGCCTATAAATGTTTGTCCTCAGCAGTGGTTGTAAATTAAGCTATCAACATAGTTCTTACCTTGCATGATGAGGCTTGTATCTGCCGAATTTTTAGTCAGCAGGTCATAGCTCTGCCTTGTAGAGAGGATTATCTTTGTATGTAATAATGGTATGTACAAATTTGTACAGTATAATTTTTATATACATGTATTTGTGATCCATTAAATTTGGTAAATGTTGTATTCCAAATATGAAGAGGTAGGCCCTATTGCTGTCCAGGAGAATTAATAGTTCTATCACTGTATTAGCATTTATGTTGATATATATATATATATATATATATCATAATCTAGTTTACAATTGGTCCTTTTAATATAAATATTTTTTCAGTACTTTTGGTGAAAAGGCAAAAAGGTTCATAGTTCTATGATCATATTTCGAAAACTTACCTTGATTTGAGGTAAAACTAACTTACTGCTACTTGATGTAAATATTCCATGTCTTGTAGTATTTATTTAAACTCTTGCTAGCACATAGATAGCTGACTGGGTTTCCTGTATCTTTTTCTAAAAGCTTTTTTCTGTGTTACTTCAATTTCTTCAGCTTGGTGCAAGCATTACTACTGTGGACTTTGAAGACTTGACTCCTCTTGAAATAGCCATGAAGGATCGCTTGCCAATAGTAATGTACGATTTGAATGGGCCATGTGAAGTGTACATGTGGGGCACCAACACGAACTACACCCTCGGTACTGGCTCCCAGGCAAGCCGACCTCAGCCGGAACTGCTCGATGTGTTCCGCAAACAGAACATCAGTATCAAGCAGGTCACTAATTATTTTGCTACAAAAAGGTTTCTGTAATTTTGATTCATTGATGATTTGATCCATGACAAGTAACAGAATGGTGACGACGTGAACTTATTTTAATATTATTAAACTAATTTTAAAAATTGGTTTTAAATTTTAAGTGAAGCAATTGGTATTTTTATATGTGATATCCAAATTTTTTTTGTTCATGTGCAGGTAATTAAAACAAGGTAATCTTAACATAGAAAGTCTTGTAACAAATATACCTCAATTTTATGCACATATATTGTAACTATGAAGTTAGTATAGCTGTGTAAAGTTAAATCATCAAATTAAATTTCAGTATTATTGCAGAACATTGGATTTCTTAATTTTGTACAAAGTGTGTGAGTTGCTCTCGGCTATTAAAACATTTCATTTACCATGAGTAAATAAGGTTTGTCCAGCTGTTTAACAGTTAATGTCAAATGTAAAGGGTTTGTGGTAAAAATCTTGCTTAAAGTACCTCTAGAGAAAGTATCTGACATAAGGGTTAAAGGCAAACAATACCTATAGTTCATTCACGGTTTCTTCGGATGTTTTGAAACAAACCTTTGAAAAGTCACTCTAGGAGTAATATGTCAACCTGTGTTTTAATTAACTTGTATAACACTGTGATTAACTTTAAAGTATTGTATCCTTGAATAAATGAAACTTTAACTTAATACCTACTATAACTTGTAATATTTATTCTGTATTAAATACAAATTAAAAACAGTGAGAGCAGCAATGTGTTGGCGACAACTAGTAAGAAATAGTTCACAGTTAAAATATTGTTTTGACCTAGGTTTTTGTAATGCCATTTGTAAATTGAATGTTGCCTATTGAAATATTTAAGTTTCTCTCTCTCTCTTTATCTGTTTCTTTCTCTTTCTCTTCCTTTTTGTCTCTTGTTCTCTCTCTTTCTCCCTCAGGAAGTTTTGCACGGCTGGTAATAGCAGGAAAATTATCAATATTTTCAATTGTAGCATATTTTGTACTTATTACAGTAAAAATATTTTTTTTTAAATTTGTGATTTATAACAAATTAAATTTTATTGTTTGAATACTTATTATAATACATTTAGATGTGATGGTGGGATGGTTACAAATCCAAAGTTTGCAAAAGTGGCGACTTGCAGCATAACATGGCGTGTTGCTGAACAAATTGTTACATTTTCTTCTTGTGGAAAATACTTAAAAAGTACCACACAAAGTTTGTATACGTTGTGTTTTTTTAAGACCTTCCTTGGCAATTTATATGTTTTAACTGTTTGCTGTTTTTATGACAAAATTCATTTTTTGATGGTTACATCTGTTTATGTATCCCAATGTAACTTTTCCCTAGGTATTTAAAACACAATTGTGTAACTTGCTTACGTTTCTATGATTTCAATGTTTGCCACAATCCCAACAAAATACTTAGCCCAGCCAGATAAATTTAAATAAATAATTAAATAAAACTAGAAATCAGTAAGTATCAATGCTTGGAAATATGAGCAGGATAAAAGTTATGGTAGGCCTATTTGTGTGCATGTTCACCACTATCTTTTAAGTTTCTCGCTGCTACGTACAAAAAATAAGCTACAGGAGTTGCGTGTTTACATTTGGGGTGTGTTTTCGTTGGTCTGGTTGTTACTTCGTTTTAATTGTTATTGCAACTGATGCAGTCCTTTTAATGAAATAACCCAACACATATTAGTAACAAGAGTTTAAATACTACAGTTCTTTCCTTTGCAATTGTAACAGGGTTAAACATAGTCACTGCAAAATATTAACATGTATTACGTGTAATGTGCCATGTCGTGCATAACAAATATGTTTACAATGTAAAATAATAACCCTAAGAACTAGTATCAATAGACACTTTGTGAAATATTCATAAAATTGACCTAAATATGGTTATATCTGTAAATTGGGAACATTCATACGAAATGGTACAGTATTTTAAATATGACAGAATTCTTTGAACAGCTAAAAACGGTAAACAAAGTATTTGACAGTTAAAACAGTCACATGGCAGTGTTTGTGTTTACATGTAGCGGAAGGATATGTAATCTGTATCCAAAAGTAGAACTTTAGCAGAGCTTCAGAAAAGTGTGAAGTAACCGTGAATGGCCTATACCATTTTTAATCAAATCCTTCTATCTTGTTATTGTACTGTTTCCATTGTGTTCTCAAATTCATTACATGACTTCGTTTTCAGGTGGTGATNATCCTTCTATCTTGTTATTGTACTGTTTCCATTGTGTTCTCAAATTCATTACATGACTTCGTTTTCAGGTGGTGATGCACAAATTCCACTCTGTGTTTGTGACACACGATGGGCGGGTATTCTCGTGTGGCCACGGGCAGGGTGGCCGATTGGGGCTTGACTCTGAGAAGGCATTCCTGATGCCGTGCCCAGTGAAGTTGTGGAACAACCCAGCCACTGGGACAACGGATGTGTGTCTGCAAGCTATTGCTGGACGTGATCACACTATACTCTTGATGGAAAGTGGACAGGTAAACAGTATAAATGCAATGTATTATTGATGGATTATGGACAGGTGAGCAGCATAAATATACCATGTTATTGGTGGAGAGTGGACAGATGAGCAAGGAGTCTGTCAATTATTCATATTTAAGAGGTTACGGTTGGCGTAGCGGCTAGAGAGATCACCTCCCACCAAGACTAACCAGATTTGGTTCCCAGTGGGGTTAATCCTGGATTTTTGCATGTGGGAATCGTGCTGGACAACGCAGCTGGTCAATGGGTTTTCTTCTGGCGGTACTCTATATCCACCTTGTTTCACCCACATCAGCTCTCAAGTCCTTACTATCAAAAGCCACCCAAACTTCTCCACTCCATATTCATGTTAAAAAGAAAATAAATAGTTGGAGCACATTTTTATTTTATCTTTCGTGACTGAACTAGAGAAAACTGTGTGATAAATAATTAATCTACTGGCTGCTGTTTAGCCCTTAAGGACACTGCCTGTATGTGTTTTGAATTGCATTGGAGTGTGTTTGAAATCTGCTTTTTCTTTTATGAAACCACTGAACATAGTTTTCATTACAGCGATATATGAGACGAAAATACACTTTAGGGAAGGGTCAAATAACAAAAGACATTACACTTATTAGAAACATTATTCCAGAGCCCTCCAACATAGCTTAAAAAGGCTCTTTTATATTGCTGTATTCCAAACTACTATACTGGTTGGAAAAAAACAAAACTATTATAGGGCCCTGCCCTGAACTTTACTGCAGACTTTCCACAAAAAAATTAAATTATAGGTCGCAGCTTAGTCCCATTCGCACACACAGCATAACGAGAACATTGCACCTCAGTTCAGAGCCATGTGCATAGGAGCGATGGAGCACATGCCAGTGTCGCCCTTATCGCTCCCATATTTTTGTACATACTCTACGTTCATTTAAATGTGTNAGCGATGGAGCACATGCCAGTGTCGCCCTTATCGCTCCCATATTTTTGTACATACTCTACGTTCATTTAAATGTGTATAAAGGGAGAACCATGTTCTCCCCCTCCATTCTTTCCTCCTCTTCCCCTCTCCCCCTCTTCCCCTTTCCAGCCCCTCTTCTCCTCCTCCCCTCTCCCACTCTGCTCCTCTCTTCTCCACACTCTCTTCTCCACTCTCTCTTCTCCTCTCCTCTCTTGTCTCTTCTCCTCTCCTCTCTTGTCTCTTCTCCTCTCTTGTCTCTTCTCCTCTCTNAGCGATGGAGCACATGCCAGTGTCGCCCTTATCGCTCCCATATTTTTGTACATACTCTACGTTCATTTAAATGTGGATAAAGGGAGAACCATGTTCTCCCCCTCCATTCTCTCCTCCTCTTCCCCTCTCCCCCTCTTCCCCTTTCCAGCCCCTCTTCTCCTCCTCCCCTCTCCCACTCTGCTCCTCTCTTCTCCACACTCTCTTCTCCACTCTCTCTTGTCTCTTCTCCTCTCTTGTCTCTTCTCCTCTCTTGTCTCTTCTCCTCTCTCCTCCTCTCTCCTCCTCTCTCCTCTTCTCTCCTCTTCTCTCCTCTTCTCTCCTCCTCTCTCCTCTCCTCTTCTCTCCTCTTCTTCTCTCCTCTTCTTCTCTCCTCTTCTCTCTTCTTCTCTCTTCTTCTCTCCTATTCTCTTCTCCTCTCCTCTTTACCTCTCCTCTTCTCCTCTCTTGTCTCTTCTCCTCTCTTGTCTCTTCTCCTCTCCTCTCTTGTCTCTTCTCCTCTCCTCTCTTGTCTCTTCTCCTCTCTTCTCCTCTCTCCTCATCTCTCCCCTCCTCTCTCCTCTTCTCTCCTCTCCTCTCCTCTTCTTTCCTCCTCTTCTCTCCTCTTCTTCTCTCCTCTTCTCTCCTATTCTCCTCTCCTCTCCTCTTTACCTCTCCTCTTTACTTCTCCTCTCTTCTCTCCTCTTCTCCTCTCTTCTCTCCTCTTCTCTTCTCTTCTCTTCTCTCCTCTTCTCTATATATATATATATATATATCTGTGTGTGCGTGCATGCATACGCGTGAGACTAAACCTCGGTATACTCTTAGGTTAGTTAGTTCTGCAACAGAGCTGTGAAGCATTAAATTGACAATTACTTTNTAGTTAGTTCTGCAACAGAGCTGTGAAGCATTAAATTGACAATTACTTTAATTTTAATATCTTGCTTTTGTTGTTTCCATCTTCACAAGGTGAAGCCATGTTGAACCATATCTTTTAACTTAAGGTATACGGAATGCACAAGTATTTGCAGGGTGGTACTCGTGAATAGACACACAAAAACAAAAGTTGGACGAACACATTTTCCACATGCATCCATGTGGAAAATGTGTTCATCCAACTTTTGTTTGTGTGTGTGTATCCACGAGTACCGCCATATGAGCACTTGTGCATTTTGTCTACTTTATAATGAAATCAGTAGCCTAGCTGCCTATTATTGCCATAACTTAATATGAAAGTGTGATATGACTGTTTTTACATAGTTATTGTTTATTGTTTTTTCTTTTACATTTATTATTTCTTTTCTTGAGTCTGTGGCATGAATAAGTTATTGTTAAATTTTTGTCAGTTTTAGTGGGAATATTCTAATAAGTGGTTTGTTGGTATTTTTAGGTGCTGACGTGTGGCTTGAACACCCACCATCAACTCGGCCACTCGCCTCCCCCTGCATACTTGCTGACCCCTCGCCCACTTTCGCAGAAGGTGACCAAGGCAGCAGGGGAGATCCGTGGTGTTTGTGCTGCACGTTTTCACTCTGTCATCTGGAGCAGCACAGCCCTGCTGACTTGCGGCCTGAATGCTGGCCAGTTGGGTCATCTTAGAACCTCGCAGGAGCGCTCCATCATTGTGCCCAGACTGGTGAGCCAGACACTGTTGCAGTAGTTCTTGCTGTAATGTTTGGCTGTGGTATTGAAACCTGCAACTTTGATTCGGAGGGGGAAAAAAGAATTTACATTTTCCATAAGACGAACGTACAAATGTTAAATCCATTGGTTCAGTTAACAAGTGGCCAGAAATCAAATACCCCTTAATTACACTTTTCAAGGACAAAGGAAAAAAGTGTAAATTAATGGAAAGCTCCAAAATTTTGTCTTAGTAAATACCTAATTTCCGGTATCTCTCATTTCTTCTGCAGTAAACACTTTACAGTTATAGAATATTTAAAATACAACTACAAATACAGTTTTACATCAGTCATCAACACACATGCACAGGCACACACACTCACACACAAAAAACATTATGCCAGATTTTGACAAAATGAAGTAAAATTTTGTCTGCTAACATTACCAATGTAAATTTAAAAAAAGGTCTGTCGTCAACTCGTACATAAAATTACGTCAGATGCACAATATATGTGTATATGTTAGGGATGGGCTGATTCAGATTCTCAATAACGTGATTATTCGACTCCTTGTTGTATACACTTGTTGGGAAAGAAACCTGTATAACACTTGTTGTTCTGTGAACGTTATTCACGCGATTGTAACCACTCCACTTTTTCCGAAAATATTTTTTATAGAACAAGGTGCAAATTAGAATCAAAAACAATAAAATTTTTGTCCTGAAAAATTTTTTTAGTGCAATGGTACTGTTTATTTGAATAATAATTTTTAGTTATCGCCTTGCCATTCATAGTACATATGTTAATAACTTAAGATATCAGTTATAATTTTTAAAATAAGGTAGGTAAGTTTTTAAAAAACATCCGTGAAGATCCGCAGTAAAATGGTTTAGTGTTTACATACTTGGTGAAATTGTTCATAAATGTTACTTGTTCTACAGATGGAATCGTATGCAGGATGTAGAATATGATATTTTGTAGAGCTGGGCGGGATCCCGACTTTTCGGGAAAAATTCGGGAAATATATTTTTCGAAAAGGTCGGGCGGGAAATAATTTTTCCCGTAAATTTTTCGGGATTAAAATTATTTAAGCTATTTTGCTGTTATATCTGTGTTCTATAACACACATGTAGGAGAGGGCCTACATGGCCCTAATCTTGCCAGCATAAGTAAATAAGAAATACATGCAAGTTAACTTACCTATCAGTATTAATGGTTTCATATAAATATAATTCATACAAAGTTTGCCACCAGCCGTCGCATGTAAACAAACTTCTGTGTGCCATCTTAAAATAAATAACTGCTCATCACTCTAAATGGTATTTCCATTTCGCTAATTGTATTTTATCTGCCGTCCGTCGCTTTAAAAGTGAAACACTTGTTATAGACTCGTGAAGTAGGCCCTGTATATTTTTAAAACAAAAGTTTTTTTTATTGATATAATGGCGCTCAGTTGTACGTGAATAAACATTTTCCTCTGCACGTATTTTAGCAGCTGAATTAATG